>JAOXNO010000052.1:2763830-2797969 GCA_028565335.1 Limnodromus scolopaceus | reverse complement strand
AGTAGTTGTAGAGAGTGATGAGGTCTCCCCTCAGCCTCCTCTTCCTCAAACCAAACAGTCCCAGCTCCTTCAACCGCTCTTCATATGATTTGTTTTCCAGGCCCTTCACCGGCCTTCACCTTCACCCTCCTCTGCACCTGCTCCAGCACCTTGATGTCTCTCTTGTATTGAGGTGCCCAGAACCAAAGACCATCCAACCAACAAGTATCACCAGCAGAGAAACTGCAACCCAAGGAATGCGTTAACAAAATAAAGGTTGGTTCATCTACAAGAACAAAATTTACTTTTCCATTTTTTCCTCTGCAAACGTCCCCTTTTGCCACATCTAAGAAAAAAACCACAACTCACACAAAAGGCGGCTTAGACAAAACCAAACTCTTGGGTTGAAAAATTCACGTCGGTCTCTTAGAATCGCTCCGCGAAACGTAAGCAAATCTGTTTAATTTTCAAGTAGGACCGCACTGATGGCTAAATATTTTGTCGTGATCCAGCTGTTTACACGCTGTACAACCAAACACAGCGCCAGAAGATAAACCGACAATAAATCATTTATCACATGCAAAGTTTAAGATCACAATTCACTGAATAATATTTATGATCCCAAAGTAAACACGATAAAAGTGGTATTTCCTTGATAATAGCAGACACAGTAATTTCAGGAGAAAACACTCGTTGCCGGGTAAGACTCCAAAACTGTGAACAGCCCTAATCCCGCCAAAAGGGACTGAATGAGACTACTCAGATCCTGAAAAAATATATGCAGGGAAGTTTGAGCATTAGAAAACCTTATAAATCTTTGGGTCATAACTATAGCCAAGTAAAAAAAAAAAAAACTCAGGAAAATTTTATCCCATAAACTTATAGCCCAGACAACTAACATTTTCCATAAAGTTCCCCCGGCAGATGATGACCAGATATGGATTAAAATGCTACAGAAAAGCAAAGCTTCAAGCAGTGTCACATCTTCGTGTGTAACTGTACTATTAAACATCGTTTTTTAGCAAAATAGTTATTCCAGCTTCTGAAAATTAAACTCATGAAGCTTAAGATCTTTATCTGTAAAACACAGATCTTTTGCTTTGGCTACCTCAAGGCAATGTCACAAGTGACCGCGTGTGTTTTCTTCTCTCCCTTACCCACCATCATTTCCAGAATTCATCCTTTTAACAATTTAAGAATTCCTACCGGAACAGAAGATATTTTCAGAGTACGCTGGTGGTCCTCGAAAAGTCCAACCGGGCTTTAATTTCCTTGGGTATACATGGAAAAATAGCAGGACTTGGTCCTAAATTCTACTAAAAGCAGGTTATATCATAATTACGTCATATCTAATTAAAGTCCTTATCGCTAAAATAGAGACTTGTCAATGTAGATACAAACATCATCTGGCAGCCACAAGAGGTTCTCAACCCTGCAGCTGGAAGACAGCTCAGGATATGAAAGAATAATAAAGCCACTGATTAAATAGCCTGATTTCTAGAATTTTCAGTAATTTTGGTTTGTTTTATAGCATTGTAGTAACGCTTTACTAGAGGGAAAGACAGGTTCTTGGATTTCAGAGTTGCAATTCAATAGGTACATGGAGTTACAACACAGATCGCTCTTGCACTCTCTCGGGAGATTAGAGTTAAATTCTTGGCTCAGGTTTGCAGTGAAAATAAACAGACGGCATTAATCCAGCCACCATTTCTGCATAAATTACGTTAAAAAACCACCCAAACTGTGGTTTACTAAACGACAGCCCAAAAGGCTGTGAATACATCCATCAGGACTAGCAGCCAAAAGAAGGTGCCTGGCAAATATTTTTTTTTTAAATAGCTCTTGTAATCTGTGTATCATCTACTTACAGATATAAAAGAAAAAAAAAAAAATCACCTCGGGAGAGATGGATTCACAAAGTCAACCGACCAACTCAAACCAGCCTTCCCAGTGCCCGCGGGCCCTCCTCTACGGAAAAGTTTTTGACAAGGAAATAAAGAGTCTATTTTTCTCCACTTTTGAAAGTATTGCAGCTGTATATTGCTTAATAATTTAGTTTAAGAAAGGCAACAACTGTCAAACGCTATACAAGCTAATTTGTCGCACGGCAATTTTACATTATTGGAATCTTGTTACAATCTTAACGCACACTATCGCTTTCTAACCATGTCTATAATTGGGTTCGCGGCTGTATAGGCCTAAAGACAATAATCCAAAACATCTCCCAATTACGCTGAAATATATGTGTGTTTGCAGAAAGTCTCATTACTTAATTCTCAGACCTGATGGGCCTTTAATAACCCAAGATTTTAAAAAAAACATTTGCAAAAGAAGGCTATTATTTGGTGCTATTCGGAAAGTTACATATTTGTGTAGGAAAATACCACCTCAAGACCTGTAAACACATATGGAAGATACTTGTGGAACGTGAGACAAACTGGAGGAAAAAAGGTCAAAAAATAAAAATAGATTCAGATGGAAGAATATATTCTAGTCTATGATTCCAAATGTCCATACACCCAAACCAAGAAACCCCGTTATTAAAGTCTCGTACCTCAAAACCTATGTAGGTGTGATAGTTCCTCATGAACTTAACTTGTTTACTTCCGACCCATGCAACCGTCTCTTGCCCTTGCCTGCAATACTTCAGAGGCATTGGAATCTCCTTGCATTTGTTGGTAGATCAGCAGAAGTTCAAAACATGAGAAATTTGTACAGGAATTATTACTTAGTATTTCCAGAGCATGGTATTTGACTGTCAGAGGCTTCCCTTGCTCTACCAGGACTGGCATAGAGGTAATTTTTAAAATGCTTTTAGTGTTGCAGTCTGCTATTTTAGTACTTTGACAAATACGGTTGACTATTTTTTGATAGAAAAGATTAGCAAGTAAACATTACAAGGACAAGCAGGATTGCCCAGATGAAGACGCGCTTCTTAGCGGTGGAGAAAACATTGACGTTGTCACTTGAAATACAAGAGAATTTTTGAAAATTTTTATCAGAGGTTTTCCTTTAAACTACTATAGAATCTTAAAATTTGTCTATAAACCTTGGCAGAGGAAGTCTGCACCTTGTGATGGATTCTCATGAATACAATGAAATCAACAGGACTACGTTACATAAAAGCACCTTAACATTGAAATATTGGGATATCTACAAGAAAATAGAAGCAAGAAGCTCACTGCACAGAGTCTGTCCATCCTTAATGGTTTCTTTCACAATTCTAATGCTAAGCATTACACTGAAACACACGCAGAGACCCAGCTTTGGCAGCAGAGACAAAATACAAAGAGCTCATCACCTTTGGAAGGAGACTGGGAGTTGCCAGGAGGGCCCTGAAAGCTCCAAGCCCCGCACTTACGCTTCCTCTAGCATCGATAACCGTGCCTGTAGCAGGCTGGGTATTAATTAAATTGATTAAAATTAGGGTATTAAAAGAGAGAAAAGTACATTTGCATGTCATTAGGTGCTTGGCACTAATATGGGTTTTTCCTCACACTTGCAACTGATGGTGAGAAGACCCTAATGCAGAAGATGCAGCGCACGTGGAAGCACTGATGCTTCCGCTAAAAGATGAGTTTCACAGATAACAGCCAGCAGGGGTTTAATCCAGCAACAGCAAACGCTTTCTAGGACACAGCACAAACCTCCGAGGACACCCAGCTTGATGAATAACGTAAACTCCACAGGTAGCAGGGGGAACAATTTTTGTTCCCCGTGAGCGGAGCGCTCACAGCAAAGCTTCTCGCGACAAGAGGGACGAGACGCAAAGAGGACGCACACGAATCCCGCAGTCCCAGCCCTGGGCATCGCAGCACTGCGCTGCCAAGGCTAGTGGGATGCATTTAAAACGCTTGGGTAGGTGACAAAACAGATCTAAAAATATATAGATATATTTGTGTGTGTATATATATATGTAATGCACCTCTCACGTATTATATTTTTATTATAAATTAATGTAAGAATTCATTAAAAGGACAAGTATCACTAGTAATTTACAGATGAACGTAAGTGGGAGAGGGAAGGCAGGAGGAAAGGTGGAAAGGCAGAAAAGGTACAATCCCACGTGGAATTTTTTCCCCATCAGGGCAAACCAGAACATACAATCTGTGGTATAACAACACGTGTGCTCTGAGAAGTGACGGGCACTTGAACGCACGTTTTACTCCGATCCCAAAGGATAAAGCTTCTTGTGAGATGCTCCTTCTTATTTTATTCCTTCCAACAGAGACCTAAAAGCTGCCTTACATTTTACTCTATAGACAGGAAAATATATAATGCTGATGCTGATTTGGGAGTCACCAATGAAGGCGGTACACAGTGGTTCTTCTCTTAGGCCTTGGTTCAAGAGGGAGGTTTTTCTTAAAATAGCTGAAGTGCCGTTACTTTGAACCTACCATCCTCAGAAAGTTGGTTTTGAGAAATAAAACCAACTTGGCTTTCAAGCTTTTGGTTGCAAAGGCACATAAGCGTGAATGTTACTGGAGCAAAAGTTTCAGAGTTAAACATATATGCAAAGGAGGATACACAGCATAGATGAATAATATATGCCTATAAATAAGCAGAAAAATAGACTTAAAATATCCGCATAACTATTAATTAGTTATTAATATTAGATCTCTGGTCTATTTCCCTTCAAATTAGCAATTAGCCACCCACTAGCAAAATGTCAATTGCAAAACAAGAGACTATATTTATAGTACAACCTACTTGGAGTTTTGAGAGACATGTCAGCCACTTCTAAATTACAATACCCCTATTGTGTGCCTTCTCAAATTAACACCTCACTTTCATTATAAGCAGCTATACCTACAAAAGTCACATTATATTTTAATAGCCTTCATTACATCACATGAGCTGGTACAAACATTTTTCCATATGGAAGCCTACATAGAAATTAAAAAAAAAAAGGGGGGGAGTTTTAAGTAATTCCTGGGTATGAAGTCAGGCTGGACCCTGGCATAGATGCATCTTAAAAGGTCCTGTGCAGCAGTGATGCTGGAGGAATGAGCGTCCAGGAGATGGTAGAAAGAAAATCTTCAATCTGATTTTATTATTTCCCATCCAGAGACAAGCTCTGATCGCCGAAGCAACGCATGGTGAGATGCAACACAAGATAACACCTCGTTTTAGCGTGTATTCATACGGAACAGTTGCCAAGGAAGGGAAAACAACCTCTCTAACAATGTATCTTAGCAATTAGAAGATAAGTACCTTACTAGGTCCACACTAAGTGCCCCACGTTCCTACTGAGAGGCAGAGGTCCCTCTATGGCCTCTCCAGCATCTCTTCTATCATAGAAAACCCACGTACAACCACCACGGGACACCTCTTCTCTGCAGCCTGATGTAATTCAGGACCTCTCTGGCCAAACTAGACCATGTTGGGGGAACCTCGTCTAGTGGAATGTGTCCTTACCCATGGCAGGGGGTCAGAACTAGATGATTTTTCAGGTCCCTTCCAACCTACACCTATGATTTCAGAGGAGTTCAAGTGTCACTGCACTGAGTTACATTTTTAAAGAATATGGCCTGTTCCATTGAGTTTTTTCTGGTTTGTCTTATGTGATTTGCCTTTAAAACAATTCTCCTCCCTTTCTCTCTCCAGATGCCTGACACTATTTGCAGAATAGAAGAAAGAGCATCCTGCAGAGGTTCACTGAAGACGGAGAGCTGGCAGAAAGCCTGGCAATACTCACTAAATTGCCTCGAGCCTTCTGCTGAGAGAAGTGGGACTTGTTTTGGGTACGTCTGCCATAGAGGGGAAATAGAAACAGAGAAAGAATTACACAGAAACAGTTCTCTAAACAAACTTAAGACTAAGGAACACCATCTCAACAAGAGGTGACCTGTGCTCACATTTCGGTGGATAATAGCCTGTTTTACGGTTTTATGGCAGATTAATTTGGAATACTCAGAAATGTCTGAGATGTAAGACTTGAAGCAAAACACAGTAATCATCACTGCTCATCTTTCCTCTTGATATAAAATCACATCACTTTCCATCAGCTTGCAGGAGCACACTCCTCCTAATAACGCCTTTTACAGAGCTCCCTTCCACAGCTACCTCTTTTATTCTTGTAAAAAATAAATAAATAAATAAAAAATCTTCCTAGCCTCAGGATTTGCACAAAACCAGGGGCCCTGTGCCAGCTGTTCAATTTCTCATGTATTTATGCATAACAAAGTATTTGTACGAAGAAATCAATTGTGGCTGCAACTAATTCTGCACATTGCCGATTCACCTTTAAATCCGTGGGGAGTGACGAGAATCCTGAAATATTAAGATCAGGATTTGCTATCTGGAAACAGGATTGTCTATGTTTTTCCATTTCCTAAATTTTGCTTTTATCTTAAAATTCACTTTAACACTACAGCTATTAAAAACTAGAGGAGTCAAAATTGAGAAAAAGAAACAAGAACTGCAAGAAGAAATAAAATATGAAGCCAGCTGGGATCCAAAGCCACTTTCATCACATGGGATATTTTTATATCCATTGTACATTTTATTTTTTTCTAATAACTCTCACACACGTAAGCAGGAAAGCTGCGAGGTACTTTAAAAAGGAGATAAGAAAGAAAAGATGAACGCAGTCCCATCCATCCCTTGCTGGGCTTTGCCTTTATATGTGCTGAAAATACTTAAATCTTAAGGAGATTATTTAAAAATTTTCAGGATTAGGGTGGGCTTGACCAGCTCAGGGAAAGGCTCCGCTATCAGCAAATTTCATTCAAGCAAAGGCTGTGGGGATCCACATGTCCTATAGCTGTGAATAAATCCTGGAGCCCAGCTATCGATAAGCAAATTTGCCTCTGGTGGCTGTGACACCGCAATAAATCTCACACCTCCTGCCTTGTATCAAACCAGCACCAAGTCAAGACCAGTTTGTATCTTTTGATTTTTTTTCCTATCCCAAATCAGTTTACTGCAAGAGCTTATCTTAAAACATGCAAACACTATCAGCAGAAGAAAAAGATGATATTAATTTAAAAGTTATTTTTTATTTACACTCATCCTAGGCAAAGCTGGCATTAGAGGGAAGGACATTTTTACAGTTTAATTACTCTTACTAGAAATAGGGATAGAATTTAGAGGCGTGGGTATGTTATGGAGATGAAGGCAACTGGTTTTCTGGGAAGACCTGTCTCTCACAGACCACTCAAAAAATCCACAACAAAAACTTCTTCAAACCACAGAAAAAGAACAAGCCAATAACGGATGCTTAACCCTATTGTTGATGGAAAACACCCGTTTCTAAGTATACTATGTTTTCAGATGATCATTTCATGTCCCACTGGTTCCCAGCCACTGCTGAGGGCTGTTTCCACCAGACAAACCACAGACTTCACAGTCGATCTGGGTACATCTCCTGGTAAGAGCGTTCCCCTCAAAGATGCCAAGGAAGCTGCCTTTCCACTGGCTTTAACTGAATCAATTCAGTTAATATATTAACTGAACTGAAAATTATAACTGAATACTCTGTTACATACCCACAGAAACAATAAATTCTTTGCCATCACATCCTCCCCCTTCAACTGCAGTCAAGAAGAACCAAATTGGATGACCGTGTGCGTTATAGCAAGAAAAGCAGACACAGTTATTCACTTGTACAACTTCTGGGGATAAAGATGAGAGCAAAAGCCTGATTCAGGCTGCGGAGGGTGGTCAGAGGCAGAGGAATGAAGCAGCACTGGCAAGTGATCATGGACTTCATCTTTGGCTCCTAAATCCACTAAACTCTTACAAGCATTATTCAAAATACATCAAAAATGTTATTTTCTGCCTCAGGTGAAGCCAACTTGTCTGTCTATTCAGAATAGCAACACCCAGATGACAGATGTTCGCTACAGATACGCCACAATGTATATTATTGAAAAAAACCCTCCAAATATTAGTTCATTTTGTCAAGAAGAAAACTGAGAGCACTTGCAACGTAATTAAAGGTTTGTAGGGCTTTCTAGAGCTATTGTACTCTACATTTATACTTACATGCTATATTTTTTATAAGTGCTAGAAAAAGATAATAGCAGATCCGTTTTTGTTCCCTTCATATCGAGAAGCAAACTATTTAAGAGCTAACTACCCCTGACAATGCAATTAAAACCTGACCCAATTTCTAGACACAAACGAGCTGCCTTTTTCACAGCACAGCCACAGGTAACCAAATTCACCATTTACTCTGCCCTTAATTCCCTTTGTAACACTGAAATTGGAGAGAGAAAAAAAACCAAACCAAGGCTACTATAAATCAGTGCCTGGCAGGAGGAGGAGCAGGAATGGGCGCAGGGGAGTGGGTGACAACCCACCCAGGTGGGCTTTGATGGCGTGGAGAGAAGGGGAAGCCAAAGGAGATGATGTGCAGGGTATAAATCACTTCTCAGCACTGGAAAAACAGATACCGAGTGAATGACAAGGCTGCAAGGCCAGGTTTACATAAAACCAAAAAAACCTCTGGCAGTCATCATCTTTACTATGTGTGTATAAATCACCGCGTGCCTCGATACAAACCCTTGTAAAAACTCTGATGTGGTTCGACACACTTGGAGAAAACGTACAAGAAAGATCAACAAAACACACAATTAAAAACCAACACATAAAACAGATCATGGAGATTTTACTCATTTCACTTAAATTTTTTTTCTATTCTATTCCAGGCACCTCTCTTTTTGCTCAAGGAACCTTCACAACAATTAAAACCAGCCATTAGGAACATTATTATTATCACTATTTATTTGAATAACAGCCCCATCCAAAAGAGCCTTTTTCAGGATGGGGGCCCCATTGTGCTAACACTGCATAAACATGTAAGGCTTCATTCCTGTGCTGAAGAGATTGCAATCTAACCAGACGAGGTCGATAAACAACATAAAAGCAAAATGTCAACAATAAAAAAAAAATCTCCTATGCAGGACTTTTGTTGTTTTAATATATTATCTTTAGACCATCTGCTACTCTTTCTTAGTAAGGTCCTCCAGAAAGACTGCGTCACTGCTGCTGAGCCTGTCCTTCTAGCACATCCCATAATAAACATAATAAAACCATATTATTAATAAAAAAATCCTCTTCTGTGGGAGGCAAAAAACCACTGAAGAGACTTCAAAGATAATGAAAGTGCCAAGATGTAACACAGCTTTTCCAGGCATTCCTGAAAGTGCCGGCTATTTCTGAGTTCGGATAAATGCGATGTCGAATATTGCCATCTCTATCTAAATTCAGGAACTTCTTCTTGGGTTAGTGAAATGAAATATTTGCAGTTCTGAATGAGGATTAAATGCTAGCCCTTGGTTTACGTAAAAAAAAAAAACAAAACCAAAAAACTAGATAAAGAGCGATATAATAAGTATATTCTGTGTTTGGAAAAAAACCTGTATAGAGCTAGTAGTGAGAGAATGTGATTTCTCTTTTATTTTCTAACCCTACAGCAAACAGCATCCTACATATAAGTCCTGGCTCGGCCCCAGTCAGGGCAGCAGAAATACAGTAGAGGCAGAGGTAGAAAATGCCTTCTAAAACAGCTGAAGCTCTAGAAATTTGCATCTTTATCCTAGTGCGAGGCAAAACCTTACACACGCGCTCCTGCCTGCCTTGGATTCTTTCTTCATTCCGCAAGTATTTAGTACATATAAGATTCCCCAAACAAACCATTTTTCTAGGTGCTACTAAAAAAATCCATAGGGCTCGCCTAGATTTGGTTAAAAGTGATAAATAGATGCACTTCCTACAGCAAAGTCCTCGCTTCCCAGATCCTACAGTCGCTTCTCTCATTGCAATTTAGCACAGCAGAAAGGGAGCAAAACCCCTTCTTCAAAATGCTCCAGTTTGGAGAATTTTTTGGCATTCCCCAAACAATCGTCCCTCTCCCCCTTTCAGGATACTCCCGACTTCTTGATGGCATTGCTTTTTTTCATTTAACACACAATGTCTGTTATGAAATTCTTCTAGGAATACACAGCAAGTCAGGCAACGCTTTTACCTACTGACAAATCCACTAGACTTAAGGAATAAGTGTTTCCCTACCCAATTCTTCAACTAAGCTCCCTAATTATAGCACTTTTATCCACCACAGGAGAGCAGAGGCTCTGAATAGCACACTGGGAATTTAAAAAGTCAGAACAGCCACAAAATTCCTCTTCAAATACCCTAAACCCAAGGATGTGTTCATGCCGTACCACTGTTTCCCACCGCTGACACAGGGTGCAGCAAGTTGCTCGTGCGAACGAGCCACCAAATCTTCCAAAATTGTCCCAGGTGTTACTCAGCTCCCATAAACTACCCAAGGAAGGGCTACCAACGCCTCTCACCAGGCAACCATGTCTCACCCACTTCTGTTCCCAAACAGACCCTTTCAGTTGACTTCTAGGCAATTTCCATGGGTGGAGCCAGAGGAGACATGTGAGACAGGGCTAGACTTTTTAAATTATTATTATTTTTTCCTATATAACTACTCTGACACGCATTCATTTTCCAATGGAAGACTCCCAGGGAGGCAGCACTGTTCAAAACACAAACGACAGGCTGCCAGGGCAAAAGAATAACGAAGCACGTGTGTTCTTCTCTGACCCGGATCTCCTCCTGGGATCTCCAAGCTCCCTTCCCTACCCAGAGCACTGAGCCGACAAACCACTGTGGATTTTCCAGCGAATGGAGTTATAAGTCACAAAAATATGCGGAACAATTAACTTTGCTTAAGCTACAGCGCTTTTTCTTCAAAAGCAAGCACTGGGGTTCCAAACCAATGAGTCTTGCATAGCTGAGATCTTTTAAAGTAGATGTCACCCACTGCAGCTGTAACTTGGCACTTCCAGCAATTCGCCACTCAAGCTCTGCCTCTGCTGATGTTTCTCCACTCATGCCTTGTCCAAAAATTCCCAGATCAATCCTGGGGTAACAACAGAACCTTACAAACCCCAAAACTATGTTTTTTCCATAGGTTTACTACGTATAGATCCCACGAGTTCTCTTTGGAAGGCTTTAGAATTTACATATGTAACACTCCTTTTCAAAGCATAAATTCAACGACATTTCCATAAGAGATTAAACCGTTTTCCAAATCAGACAAAAAAAATGAGTCCAAGACCTGTTCCGTGCCTCTGAATTTGCTGAGCCATAATGTTCGTATTCATTATATTGTTTTTCTCCCAGGTGGCAGTTTCTGTCCCGTGTTCCTAACAGGAGGACGTGATTTACTTCTATACGTGTCAAATTTGCTAATCTGGCAAAAACAGAACCCGGCTGAAAGATCGCTGATGTTCTCTCCGGGTTACACAATAATAAGCTCTCACCTTTCAAAGACAAAACCTGGTATTTCACAAACCAACTGTGCTTGTTGGGAAGACCCCCGGGCTCCCTCCTTGAGCCCTGTCTGGATTAACAAACGTCCATCTCAAAACCAGCAAGATTTTTTTTGCCTCCCATTATATTATGGAAAGATTATCCCAAAATCTTACTCCCCTGATGGATGGATGAGGTCTGTTTTCCAATTTCTAGCCTGAATATACTCCTTGCTAAAATATACACATATTTGGAGTCATATGTGCCTATTTTAATTATAAATATATATACACACACACACACATACAAAATGCAGAGGAGCAACCTTTCCTCAGTTCCCTCCCAACACAAACCCAGAGCTCCCATGAGCTCCAGACACAGGGGTGTTTAGGGCTAAGATATTTCAGAGGATGGGGGTTACGTTAAGCCACGTGACATTCATTCTTCTTCCAAACATGCTCCAATGCACGTCTGACAAAAAGCAGCCCAATCAAAATGAGAAGCAGTGACAGTCCAAGGGACAGTGCCAACCTCAACTGGGAAATCATAGAACCATAGATTGGTTTAGGTTGGAAGGGACCTTAAAGATCATCTAGTTCCAACCCCCTGCCCTGGGCAGGGACACCTCCCACCAGACCAGGTTGCTCAAAGCCCCATTCAACCTGGCCTTGAACCCCTCCAGGGATGGGGCAGCCACAGCTTCTCTGGGCAACCTGGGCCCCTCACCACCCTCACAGGAAATAATTTCTTCCTGAGATCTCATCTAAATCTCCCCTCTTTCAGTTTAAAACCTCATCCTGTGGCTCCCCTCCCCGATGAAGAGTCCCTCCCCATCTCTCCTGTAGCCCACTTTAGGCAATCCCTGCAGCTGCCACGGCATCATCATAACACAAGACAAAAATCAGTAGCTTATTTAGTTTGGGTTAGGCAAAAAAGGAAATTCAATTGAAATACATGGATCACCACTGAGACAACCACAGCACATGTGGCTGAAAACCAAAAAAGAGGCAATGCTTGTTCCTGTAGCCTACGAGGAGACAGACCTGCTGAGAAACTTCAGTCACCTCCGGCAAAGAGGTGGAAAAAAAGGGTCAATGAAAGCAACTTTGCTCCACAGCAGCCTATTCCCGACGGCTTCCAGCTTCAGGCAAAAACCAGGACACACAAGGACCTGCCCACTCACTGCAGTGGACTTTCAACCGGGTTTCCAGTAAACCACAACATCCTAAGAGATACCTCAGTAATAACCCAAATGGAACGACTCAGCACAAAAGGATTTGGGGTTTCGAAAAAGTTAAGTATAAAAGAAAGTGGGAATTTGGTGAGTGGAAAGGTGTGCCAACCACCCGCTCTGAGCTGCGTTCGCAGGCACAAGCTCATATGCAAAGCAGTTACTTTATCGTAAAAAGCATGAACGCCGCAGGAGAAAAGGCAGCAATGACCTTGCCCAGAGACCAACACGTCACCTCGGGGCTGCCCGTGGTAGGAAATAACAATTCCTACAGTATCTTCTTGTCAGAGCAAAACCCAGCACCTCTAAGGCTGCCTCCATCTACAATTTATGTAATTAACAGTCACCTCCTCACGGCGTTTCCCTGGGATCAGACACCCCCCTGCACCTACTCCTCAGGTTCCTTCCCATTTCCCAGATGGTCAGTCTCCAGAAAACACCTTCTGCGCCTCAGCCACTTCTTGGTTAAATCTGATTTTGATGGCTCATTAGTAGAATAATTCATCAACTGTTGCGAGAATAGCTGTTACAAATTTGTTTTCTATGTAAATCAGGCTCCATGCAACTCGGATGGAATTCCAGCCTTTTCAAACGCATTTTAATGTGAAGTGCTGACATCGAGTCCTAAGTTCATTTGATTATTTTTTCCGTTTATGTTATTAGTAATCAGTTTTTCTGGCACTCTTTTCTGTTCCAGTTCAATCACTCCGTTGAATTACTTGAACTCCTGGTGAACTGCACCGAAAAAAAAGGAAAATTAACTAATGCCTCATTTGATCTTGTGACCATAAAACTTGCGTTTTCATTCCCTCTTTAACCTTTGACCGTCTATTTTTTTCCCCTTAATTTGTGTGTTATGTACCTGATAGTTTTAAATTTGTTTCTTTTATTCACGAAAAAAGAAGCCGCTCTGACGCCTGAGCTGCCCTCTATTCATCTGAGCCGTGGCTGACTTTAGTCGACATTCTCGTTAATAAAAATGCACGTAAAATTGCTTCTTCGTAGTCCGTCACAGATGCGTGTTATTAGACTCACTGCGTTCTCCTCACCAGAAAGTACACGCCTGTTTTCATCAAAACTGGCAACTCTGCTAATAAAGCTTAGAAAGGAGTGAAATGGCTGATTTCATAAAAGCTCGTTTGCCACTTTGTTACTTTATTAAACTCCTCTCCTTTTCATATTCTTACGATGAACTTAAAACTACAGGGTTTTCTGTTTTGTTTTTTTAAACAGATGATAAACACCTAAACACGTGACAAAACAATAAAGCATTTTTAAAACACACACAGACCATAATAAAATATGGTGCACCTACAGCCAAAAGAAATTAAATGAAAGGGGAAAAATTCATGAATATCATTAATGAGGACAAATATTCCAACTGTGGCTCACGTTTCACGTCAATACCCTCCAACCTGCGTGAATATTAAATTCAGGGATGTCGATCCTACATCTGTATGTCAAATATCAACCCGGGGGGATTCAGATCTCTTGTCTTGAATAGATTTTTATATATGTTCATTAAATCACAGCAGGAACATCACACATGACCTTCATGTCCAAATACGGGTGTGCTAAGCCAGCGACCACAATTTTTATTGCTATTTATTTGGTGAACTAGAGAACTGGCATGGAAGTAAAGGCTTTTAGATCTGGCATCCGTGTTGGTGGCCATGCAGACACGGGTCCCCTGCTTTTCAGTGGCCAGCAGGGCTCAGTTTCTCCCAAGCAAATAGAAATCAGTATATCCAGTATCATGTCCCCCCCCACAAACCCACAGACTTGCCGTTGTTCTACGGCAACGCTCCTTAACTCCCAGCATCAACACCACGGAAACTAAGGGCAGCTTTGACTTTTGTTGACTTGAACTAACATCAACTTTCTGTTGACAACAAGGAAACCAGGATGAAGAACCTGATTGTGGAAGTGACGCATTAACATGATCGGCTGTGCAATAAGCCCTCCGCTTCTCCGGAAGGTAACGCTCACGTGGGTAGACACAGAAGAGCCCGTCCTTTGGTTTTCTCTACAGCATCCTACTTCACGCACACATTTTTTAAAATATTCAAACAGTCAAGAACATTTAAAAGCTGTATTTCTAATTCTTTCATATAATAGAGCGGGGAAGGGGTCATTTCAGGCCACATAAACTTCACCACGGGCATATGGCAGTGAACCCACAGCAGAAATATAAAATGTCCCTCTCCTCTAAAGCAGATGGCACGCCGAGCAAGGAAGATATAATCCAATGCTAGCTGCACTTCTACTGCTGCTATTAACTATTGAACTAAAACCAGTATAAAATGGTAAAGACAGAAAAACCCAAGGCGGGGAGGTGAAGGAGGAGGAAGATGACAAGTAAAAAAAACCCCACAGATTAAAAAAGCTGTAACCTAAAACAACCTGTTGCAACAGAAACAGCCTCTTTTCAGGTCCATTTAAGATTTAAACCGTGGGAATGGCAATAGGCAAAGAACAACGAGGGCCCTCATCCCGTTTTAGAGGACGTCCCCCCAGTTTGAGGAACTGGCCCCATTCCCTTTGCTCCTGAGATTGCACTGCACTGGGCACCTGCCAGGGGCTACATCTCTCGGCTGCTTCCATAATTACGTATTTATGATTCTGCCGAGAATTCTGAGTCAAAGCCTATTTCTGAACGGTAAAACGCTTAGAGAAATCAGCAGAGAAAGTTCTCTGGCAAACGCTGCTTCAAAATAGAGCCACCACTTCTTAAATTTTTTTAAGGACAGCAGTTTCCCTTTCACTTGATTCATTCAGTAGCGAACTTTAGCTAATGGTAGAAAAAGGAGACAAGGGATGTTTTCCCTCTGAATCAGAAAAGGATCTTACTAGTGTGTTTACTTGCTTTCTATAAAAAAAACTCCAGAAAATTAAAAAACCCTTCCAAAAATGGATCAGAATGCAGTAGTGCAGATTTTTTTTAACGCTTATCACAGTATGCACCCTACCACACCGCACAATTTTTGTTCTGTATCATATTATTAGCACTTCCTCTTCAACACACACACCACCAGATCAGCTAATTCACACTGATCCACTAAACTGAATTTATGGATGAACACTGCGAAATATCACTGTTCAGCTGTAACAAATTATCGGAAAAAATACATTGCACTTCACCTTCCTTCATTGATAATAGGTCCCATTGATTTTAGAAGGAACAGAACAGTCCAAAAGTTCATGTTGTCACTTAGACTATTTCAGAAACTGCCAGGCCTATATCTATTTATTTTTTTTAGTTTTAAAGCTGTACTCCATAAACCGTACAGCCAACAGCCTCAACAATAAATTTCACGAGCGCTTTCAGGCCCTCCCGTTGAAAACACTTTCAAGCTTGGTTAGCTTTATGCATGCAAGTCCTCCTTATTTATATCCCAAAATTTCTACACTTGAAGATACAGGGACACACACGTGTGTGTATTTGAAGAATAAGGGCGTTAGTCTTGCAGGGTTATTTATTTTGAAACAAAAATTCACGTCGCTTGCAGCCAACATCTGAAGTGCTGCCAAGTTACATAAACTCTTGAAAGCAGGGGTTCCTGTTCTCGGGGTAATGAAAACCAACCTTCAGCTTTTCCATCTCTCAAAGGTCTACCAACCTGCAGGTAGTCTTTTGTACATGTTTAATAGTTGTAAGATGACATTCGGCTCCTGTTGAAACAAAGTCAATCTTGCAATTTCAGTGCAAACCCTGGAGCCAGCAGCACGGACCTCCCGTTGTCCTTGGCAGGTACTGACAGAGGTAGGGCTTTCTCACCAAACCCAGCTCCTCCAGTTCTGGGTACAGGCTCCTGCCCTCTCACTTGCTGGTCTTCCTCTGCATGAAACCATTTTGACATAATAGACTGGCAGAATATTAACCCAGCAGACAGATCACAATTTAGATGATCAGCATCGAAGCTGTGGACGCCCCATCCCTGGAGGTGTTCAAGGTCAGGCTGGATGGGTTTTTGAGCAACCTGGTCTGGTGGGAAGTGTCCCTGCCCATGGCAGGGGGTTGGAACTCAATGATCTTTAAGGTCCCTTCCAACCCAAACCATTCCATGGGTTTAGCTGTTGTGGAATAGCTATATTCATTTATTCCTTCAGCTGTCTTCTGAGCAGTGGTAAAGGTCGCAGGATGACACTACAGAAGGCACCACAAACAGGTTCGAAGAAAAAGTCTTGCGGAAATTTTTGTAGACATCTTCCATTCCCTTCACTGAATGCCTTTTTCTTCGGAATGACTTACTCATCCTCCAGGTCCTCTAACCATTCCTGCCATTACTGGGCTAAATCTGCTGGGCAGATAATCACGTTGAGGTGTTGCACCCATGGAACTTCCATGAAACTCACTGCCTGCAGAGCTGTTCTCCTGGAAGAGGTCTCTTACATGTACAAACAGTTGATGTAACACCTAACGGGTGGGTTACACCTTCAAAGCACAGTGTGACATATCCACCTAGAAGTAGACAGAACTGAAAAGAATGGATGTAAAACACCTACTTTGTACTTCCCTCAGAAGACTGAGGACATGACTTAGGTGTTGATGACCCCGCTTTCCTGGAGATGAAGTAACTGTGCTCACCGCCCGTCCTCAGCCTTCGTCTGCATCAGCTTGTAATAAATGATAAAACCCTCTGTTCTCTTCCACGGGAGACCTTTTTAACTGATCAGTGAGTTGATCTTTGTCAAACTAACCACGTAGTAAGAGGAGGAGCCGAGAACCTGCGCAGAGTGTTTTGCAAGACATCTCTCAGAAGGGCACCAGGTTGCCTTTCTCGCTACGATTCTCCTGTAGCCCTTTTGGGTTACTTCCTGAGAAATTAAAACCATCACAGCAAGCTGCTGTGTGACAGTCACCAGCTGGTACTTCCCAGCTTTCTGTAAGTTCCTGGGCTTTGCACACTCCTTTTTATATATGTAAATAGACACATATAGAGATAAATGCACACTCAAGCACAGCCATATAGAGCCACACATATTTATACACACACACGCGCATCCCTGCTTCACTGACTGGTAGAAGACCGGCAGTTTTACTTCTAAAACTCACAGGAGAAGCCTTGCAAAGTCTGATGAAAATCCCTCTCAGAGAAGCTGCCTGTTCCACCACATCACAAGAAAATTAATTTGCTAAAGCCTTTGTGGAAAACCTGATGTGATTTTCTTGCTTTGGCCAAAGGTCCAAGACTTTCGATTTTTATTTCCAACACATTCATGGGTCCTTGTGACCGTGGGTTAAGTACCCAGTTATCAGCCTCTAAACGAACCTTTGAAATCCCAGAAAAAGTAGTATTATACACTAATTTTCCTTCACTTAACAGGCCTTTTTTGTTAAGCCTTTGCGCATCTTTCCTTGGGGACTATGGGGAACATTACAGGTGTCCGGAGAACTTACATCAACTGAACAGAGCCACGCTCTCTTCCAGCAGGCTGTATCACAATGATTTTTTAATTTCTAAAAAAATAATAATTGCCAACAATTCCAGTGTTTTTAAGGAGTAACTGACATTTTACCCTATTTAAGTATCATTTAACATATATTGATGCAAAAAATAAACATCTTTTAATTACCTTTAAAATAGAAAGGCAGAGAAAGAACAAAAGTGGATGTGCAACTTCTGTGTTTTACTGTTTTTTTATTGAGTACTAAGATATGGAACTGACAATCATGACTATAAAGCCCATCAAAAATGCCAGTATCATTTCTCAAGGGAATCAAGAAATGTATTTCTGATTGAAATATCTGTATCAAACACGGGGGAGCCCAGTTAAACCAAGTCCTGTTCAGGAAAACATCACAAACTGCTTTTTTAAGGTCCACCCTCTGGCCCGTACTTTGTCTACGAACACCAGACAGAAAAACAACCTAATAAAAACTGATATAAGTCTTTTTTACTATAAACCTGATTAAGTTATGATTACTTTTGGGATGATGAAGAACATGTCTAGCTTGTCTCTTAAATCTACATTCAAACTGTTTCAAAGTTAATTAAGAGATGAGTAACTGTTTAGAAATCTCTAGAATAATAAAATATAACAACTTATAGCCCAAAAGCAGCCCTTAAAGAAAAGAGTGGGGAGTATTTCACTTCACTACAAGTAACAGTTGAGTATGTTTTATGATCGCTGTAACAACTAGCACGCCCTTGAGACCGTGCAACTCTGAATTTGTAATATAATTTGTAGGGGGAAAATTAGGACAAAATGCAGTAACATTTCAAATACAGTCTCTCAGTATTTTAAAATTTTATGAAGTATAAGGACTAGGTTAATATGGAATGAGTCATGTTTTTAAGAGAAGCAGTAATACAGACCTGTATTTCAAATCATAACTAAACACATGCTCAACTAATACAAAATAAAAAGAAATCAGAGTAGCTTTTTGTTGGAAAAAGGTCAACAACAACAACAATGAAAATGCAAAAAAAAAACCCAGAAAAGGCTGAAAGTGCTGCTAGTTCCACTTTGGGAAAGTGAAAAGACCAGGGTAAGCGAGCAGCTAAAAATCACACCTTCTCACACAACGAATCCCTTCCCACCAGCTGAAATTCATCCCAAATCAATAGAAACTTTAGACATATCAACTCAGGCTATTAAATGACATGCACATTTGGTGCAGATCTTCTGATTTCAGATTTGCTTTATTTCGTGCAAAATATACGCTGCATTACAGTTCAACTCCATGACACCTTTAGGAGTCACCAGAATTACTTACTACATTTCAAAGTCAAGCAGTCACACCCAAGCAAACTCCTTGGAGTGTCATTTTTTGCTCACGGGGCAAAGCCCGTGGAGTTGCAAAGGTATAAGAGAAGCTAGAATTTATTTACATATTCTTTGGACTCACACTCATGCGCAAACCAACGGTACCCAGCTCATCTCTCAGATTCCAAACTGAGTTTTCAAAGCCAGCGCTTAGAAATATTATCCCTTTACTCCTACCCCGAGCACAAGGATCTAGAGACTCTTGAAATACAAAACTCAGACCGGCACTTTATACATTTATTTCTTAAGGCTAATGCTGCAATTACCAATTCTCATAGTACACCTCAACTGTGACAACACAAGACACCAAAACCGCTTAATTTGATCAAAGCTAGAGCAGTAAATTCCAGTCCAGACCTCGCCTCTCAGGAAGCATAAATAAACCATAAAGACAGCCTGCAAATACAAACTTCCAATATTCTGTAACCTTAACGTTCCAGAGATGGAACAAGATCACATCAACCAAGCTCCTTTCTAGATGAGCTAAGATTTTATCTTCACTAGTCTCGTGCTGCCAAACGTGCTAAAGCAAAATACACCTGGCACTGCATAATTATATTTATTTTTTGATAGGAGAAGCTGTTAGTACTGAAACACTGCAGAAAGCACCCAACCGGGGGCAACAGAGCACTCTGCTTGCCCCAAACCATGCTTTTGGAAAGAGGAAACAAAACCAGTCACCAACAGGATGGGCTGTTGTTATTCTCAAGTCACACTTCTCGCTTCAAAATTAACACGCTGTCCTGTTTTCCACAGGGCAAAATCCAGGTGCAATTGCAGTATTTTTATCAAACAGAATAATGGTCTAGATCTTTCTTAAAAAATGAAATAATCCATTAAAGAGTGGTTATTCTAAAAATACTATTTGCAATAGAAGACGGCTTAGGGTCTATCTGCAGGAAGGAAGCACATCACCTTCAGCTGGTAAAAAGGTACTTACCATTGGCAGTGCATTGATATGCGGAAGTTTTCCTCACAGGTGCCTCTTGCCACAGAAGGGTGATGCTGAGAAGGAAATAAGAAGACAGAATAGGAAACATTAATATTTATGATTTTGAATTAACACTTAACACAATAAACTTTTATCAAGTGTGGGCCTTCGTGGCTCTCGCAGCCTTTCCTGTTGGAGGAATTGAGCGATTTCCATTGAAATTTGTGCATGGTCCCTTTTGCTTTGAAAATCCAGAGATGGGAGTTTGGATATATCCTGTCGCTACCCACATCACCCCAACCACTGAATGCTTGTACCATCAGACCTCCAGACAGTCGCACCCCTTCAGCAGGAGCGTACAACAAACAAAACAACCTGTGTATAAAAATCCTGATGGCTGGATTTTGCCTTAGCTCTCCAGAAAAGGCTTCGGGAAGTTAACCGGGTAAAGCGGGCAGTTTACAGTATCTTCTGCACATGCCAAATTCCTTTCTGGAAATAAACCTCAGCTACCAACTTCTAAACACTCTGAAAAGCCCCCCCAAAAAAAAAAAATAAAAAATCAAAAAAAAATCAACACTCCTGCGGTTTGACTTTCAAAATTGTTACATCCACTGAAAAACAGTAAAAAACAGAAAAGAAATCTGTTTTCCTAGCAGATACTGCACTAAATAACTCCATTTATGTACACAGGTGTGCCCATGCACCCAGATAGCGCAAACTCCTGCAGTGACCTCAGTAATTAAAAGAAACCACCCCAGCTCATACTAGTTGCTGGCTACATTTGACAATGTGGACATAATAAATATCTTCCAAGTGCAATATTCAAGAGAAATCTTTCCATCTTCAAAAACCAAATAAAAACATAATAAAAAAAAAATTCACGTTCTCCCACATTTTAGTAATTTTCCCTACATATCAACAGTAATTTTCTGGATCGAATAATAAAATAGTTAAGTACAAGCAAACACATTTTAAGGTCTAAATATGTGTTAACTCCATCCACTGTATTATCCATTTTTATTCAGAATGACAAATGATTTTTATTCACACTAATATCCCTGAGCGGCTGCTCTCCATAGAAATACTTGCCAGACTACTTTTCTTGTTAGGAAATAACCTAATCGCCCACTCAACAAAAAGGGAAGGGGACAGATGGACACGAGTGACTAATAAACTATTATCCAACTATTTTTAGATTAAACTATGTACAAAGCATCTGTAAACTGGGTTCAAAAAACTTTTGCTAGGAGTAAAGAATAACTACAGTTTTCGGGGCTCATGATCAACACAACGTTCTCATGTGCAATTTTCAAGCTCAACCAGTTAGGATGGGGTGGATCAAGAAAAGTGTGGCCAACGGATCGAGGGAGGTCATCCTCCCCCTCTGCTCTGCCCTGGTGAGGCCCCATCTGGAGCACCGTGGCCAGTTCTGGGCTCCCCAGTTCAAGAAGGACAGGGAACTGCTGGAGAGGGGACAGCAGAGGCCCAGAAAGATGATGAGGGGCCTGGAGCATCTCTCTGATGAGGAAAGGCTGAGGGACTTGGGTCTTTTTAGTCTGGAGGAGAGAAGACTGAGGGGGGATCTGATCAACATCTATAAAAACTTAAAGGATGGGTTGTCAGGAGGATGGGGCCAGTCTTTTTTCAGTGGTGCCCAGGGACAGGACAAGAGGGAATGGACGCAAACTTAAACATGGAAAGTTCCATCTAAACATGAGGAGGAACTTTGCTGTGAGGGTGGCAGAGCCCTGGAAGAGGCTGCCCAGAGAGGTGGTGGAGTCTCTGAAGATATTCAAAACCCGCCCGGACACGTTCCTGTGCAACCTGCTCTGGGTGGACCTGCTTTGGCAGGGGGTTGGACTAGATGATCTCCAGAGGTCCCTTCCAAACCTGTATCATTCTGTGATTCTGTGAAATGCTTTATTATAAAGCCATTTGTGGATCCATGAAAAAAAGGCTGGAACAGTTGGGTTTAACTTATTCTTAGAAGATGCCACCGCCCCGCCGAGGCGGGCAGAAAGGCAACCTTGGGAGCGCAAGAGGCGCTGCAGAGGATGCTGAAGAATGCAGGAATGCCGGGAATTGAAAGAATTTGCAAACAAGCTCTTGTTCCCTTGCTTAGTTGTACTGATGCCACAGAAATTATATGAATAGGCTGAGGAAAACTCCACTCCTCCAGCCGCACAGTTCTCCTTCGCCCAGCTACTCAGAAAGTTTGTTTTTCCACAGCCGGAGTCACAGACCAGCAAAGAAAAGCTTTATCACCTCTCTCGACAGATCCCGTGCACAAACATTACTTGCTTATAATGAGAATTTTCCTTAAAAACAGAACAACACACCAACCGAGCAATATTTGTGCTCTCCTTTTAAGAACAGAATAAATCATTATAAAAGCCGTGCGCGGAGAAAGGCAGGAGAGGGCTCTGCTGCCCTGTTCTGAGGGCGCCGCTTGGTTTGGGTTATTTCATTTGGGAAGGAACAGGGCAAACATAAATAAAAGGATGATTGCACAAACATAAACCATTTTCTTCAATGAAAAAAGGCTTTCTTCTGTATACACTGCCCAAACTGTCTCCTTCCAATACCCCTTTGCCCTTGTGCAATCTTCCGAGTGCTGTACTTATGGTCGAAGCCAGAGAAGGAAACCTCTCTGTCTGATCCGTGGAAGAGGCTTCTTGTCCTCCGCTTTCTGTCTGAAACAGGGCAGTGACACGGAAAGAAGCTGGAAGCAAAGACTCAAGAGAGAGAGAATGAGAAAAGAAAGGGTTCACTGACTCCGCTTCATTCCTCACTCATGTTAATTGGTCGTAGGCTCCAGTTTTCAATAAGAGAGCTCAAAATGACATGTAAACATTTAGGAAACTCTGCGATGTCCTTCCTCAGAATCAAGTACTGAGTACAAACGCCTCAGCAGCAGCTGTTTTCTTTCCAAATTTATCCTATTGGATTTTGCCATTTTGGCACGTACCTTGTAACAATGCAAGGGACAGCTATAATTTATTGATTTTAGCCTATCTCTCACCTTCATATACCTAAAACCATTGACCAGTTGTAACAGCTACACTACGTAACACTTAAAAATAACCCACCAGCTGCCCTTGAAGTTGATGAAGTAAAACTGGGGAATGTACTGGGGAATGCATCTGAGTTTGGATCCATTACCTCAGAAGGGCTGGAGGTTCACCACTGACTGATGACTAACGCCTTCCTTCACCATCAACTGAACACTGCTCTCCTCGACTTCAAAAGAAATGAGATTTTGATCTCCCAGGCAGCGCTCACCAGCTTTGCCCATCCTAGGTTTTTCTGCACAAGAATGACCCACTGGAGGTGTCCCCCCATGAAGTTGTCACCAAATGCTCTGTACAATACCCAACATCATCTCCTTGGGACAGCAGCACCTGAAGACATGAACTCACATGACCTTCTCCGAAGCATCAAGTGATGGGACAAGAGGAAACGGCCTCAAGTTGCACCAGGGGAGGTTTAGATTGGATATTAGAAAAAATTTCTTCACTGGAAGGGTTATCAAGCATTGGAAGAGGCTGCCCAGGGCAGTGGTGGAATCACCATCCCTGGAGGTATTTAAAAGCCAGGCAGACGTAGTGCTGAGGGACATGGTTTAGTGGTGGTTTTGTCCGTGTTTGGCTGATGGTTGGACTTGATGATCTTAAGATCCCTTCCAACCCAGACAATTCTATGGGAAGTGGTTGAGTCACCATCCCTGGAGGTATTTAAAAGCTGGGCAGATGTGGTGCTGAGGGACATGGTTTAGTGATGGTTTTTGTCAGCGTTGGGTTGATGGCTGATGATCTGAAAGGCCCCTTCCAACCGAGAATTCTATGACTCTACAATTCTAAAAAGGCTCAGGCAAACAGGTTGCACCAGGCAGGCAATTCCCATCTGCAGGGCCAAAACCAACATCCCAAACCAGCTACACCAAAAAAAAGCAAACACCAATCTATGCTGCAGAACAGATTGGGCCACTGTTATCAACCGAGTAATAATTGTGTGGCACAAAGACGAAACCACAGATAAAACCACCCGTGGCACCCCACAGCAACAGATCTGCTTACAGACAGCGCAGATGTACACTAACATTATTCCTTATCTGTTTCCAAACACAATCAATTCAAAACAAGGATTTCTCTAGAAGCTATTTACAAAAATGTTTTACCATTTTCTTCTAGAAATGCCAACATTCATGCTCTTTTCTCCTACCCATCCCATTATACAAGGAATTACACTGGGTTCGTGCTATGGCTAAAACAACATTTTCTGTGTGAGCTTTGAGTCGCTTCTGTTCCTCACGTGAACTTGTGCTCTCGTGTTCTTCTTCTAATCCTCTTAGGATCACAGTGCTTATACTGCTTTCTGAGATTTTGGTGCTATTTGAGCTCTATCAACAAATTTAGTCATTAGATGTTGTGCTTTGTGAATTGCAAAAGCCTTTTAAGGACACAATATCTTTTCTCCTAAATTCTCCTGCTTTTATCTGGATTCAGTATCTGGGAACACTGTCCCAAGCGAACCAGAATTAAAAATAACTAAATCCTGGATATTCCCCTCAGTAACTAGGTGGCAAAACGCATCAGACAATAGTCTTAAAAGCCTAAATTGAAAACTAATCACTCCATTGAATCTTTCCTTTCATTTGGTTAATAGGCCTATACAAAAACTAGCGGTGATTCTACCGCTGCTGCTCTTGGAACATAAACAGAGAAAAAGTTATTTCTTTTAATCACAGTTTCACAGCAACGTATGGCAATTTTTTTTTTAAACAATTCAGCAGTTCTACAATAACATTCACTTTTCAGATCTAACAGAGGAGCTGAACTGAGATAAATACCCATTCAAAAAATTCAAAAGAAACAAGTATGTGGGGGAGAAGAGGGGGAAATCAGGACCACATGCAAGACAGCATTAAAAATTGTCATTACCTGCAATTAGCTGTTAGCAATAGAGTCTCTAGTGACAATATGCAACATGCAAACTGCACCAGCATTCCACTCGGCACGGTACTGGAGTGTACTGGGATGGAGGGGGATCACCAAGGGTGTTCTACAAGAAGCCTCAACACTCAAAGCGTCCGAGACCTGCCCAGCGACACATCTGTGTATATTACTACACTGTCTGAAACGGTTTCCTGATCTTTGTTCTACCTTTAGGCCTTTATTACGTCAGTTATACAGAAAAACCCGACACAAGCTGACTTCCTGGCTTTCCACCCTCAGAAATGCTCTTTCATATACCATATCCATGTCTACAGCTTAACCAACTACTGAAACTATTGGAAAAAAAGGCTATTAAAAAACCAGGATATCTGAGGGAATAAAGAATAAGAACCAGGTAAGCAGACTACCCTGTTGGATACAGGAACCACTCGTCAAACGTGCACAGAAAGGGGTTTCCTTGGGCAATGAGAAGCACAGGAAAAGTCAGACCAGAGCACAAAAAAACTGTAGATAACTTGGATATGCAAATTTAAACACCAATTTCAATAAAAGTCAAAAATTGAGGCAATCACAGAAGATAACTTATAGTCCCCTGAAAGGAAAAGAAGTTAAACTGGCGGAGAGGAAACTCTCTTCTATTAAAAACACCTAATGCCCAGGGTCAATACCCATCAGTAGGTACCGCTGGGGAGGAGGGGGGGCGAGTCGTGCTGCCCCAACAGTTCACTTGCAAGGCATTTAAATGGTATTTATTACTGAGTAACCCAATTCACACAAGCTGAAAGTTAAAAGAGCCGAGAAAATGAAGTTAAATCCAGTCTGGACTAGGAGAGAGTATAAATAGTTATTACTCAAAGAGCTGAGCGTTACGTGAAGGGACTTTGGTCTCTAGAGGAGTCACAAAATCCCACCTCTGCTACATCTAGGATGGGAGCCCACCTACCTATCCAAATTTAAGGTAGTTTCTAATTTGCGTTGCTTGTTTGCTTTCTGAAAATAGTGGACACGATGACTGGCGACAGATTGATAATAACAGCTGCATATTGATAAGTATTTTTTGTGGGTTTATTCTAGAACTGAGTCTTAGATTTAAATTCATCACTGCAAGATTAATCGGAGAAAAGACTGAGAATAATAACCCATCAATCTGGGTGCTCTCAGCAGACTCACCTCAAACCCGAAGGTGAAACACAAAGTAATTTTCTTTGTGTAAAAAAAAAAACTTAAATCTGATGTGTAGCATTTGGAGGCCACTCTGCTATGCTCAGTAAGTTTATTATAGATTTTAAATACATACCCAAAGACACAAACAAAATATACCACTAAAAAAAAAGACTAAATCAGAGCATTTTTCTTTTCCAGAGCCATATTTTCTGTGACAGTAATTCAGCCTGCCCGAGCCAGACCAGGTCAGCCACACTGCTCAGTGACAACCCTTCCCTTTGCCATGCAGAGCCCATTAATTCATTAATTCCAACGAGCCTTTACAGCTGAGCGGAGGCAGCACCCGCTTGTGACAACAGGGCAATGTGTTTGGGGGAAACTGGGAGGTGCAAGGTCACCAGGACTTTAAAACTGGGCTGCAATTTAGGGGTATGGAACGAAGATCAAACTGCTTCCCTGAAAAAAATACCTAATTCCTTGGGAAAAATATCTTCTCCTCCCTTTCCCCACTTCTTCTACTGGTGCCTGCCTTGTCTGTGTTTTTAAGATATTCAGAACAAGATATCCCTCTGTTTTGGGACTGACGGTGGCCTTGCAGAAGATCTAGATTATGGCAAGCGTCAGAAATTGTTAACAGTGGGGCAAAAGCCCAACTGTACATATTTCTTTAAAGAGCTTAACTTATTGCATTCATTAAAATTCTGTCTCAAACGTGCCACGCTCCGGGAGGTGGGATACATGTTTTAAGTAGACCTCACATTTGGGACTGGGCTCAAAATGTTTAAAATGAAGAGATCTCAAAAAATAACAAGAGGACATGACAATATTGTCTTATTTTCAACCCTTAATGAACGTAACCACCACCCAAGACCTGTCTGTGTTTCCCTCATTATCAGTACCGCTATCACCCTTATTTTTAGGAAAATCAGGAAGTCAAACAGGGCATTCTTTCAGATGAAAAGCTTGATCTGCATTTTTGTGGAGCCAAGCCAATGAGCTGCAGAGGACATTCACACAATGCAGGAGGACTTGGGTTCTGCAAGACACAGCCTTTGAGGTCAACAGGCTCAAGAAGTCCCACCATGGCCACTGACCCTGAACATCGTGTACACCCAGCGTCGTTGAAGTTGTGGCTCTTCTCCTGTCTGAGAACACTTTAGGAAGGCTGGTTGCCCTCTGTCTGCCTTCTACAGGAGCATCTTACAGATAGTTGCCCTCAAAGAAAATATTGGGTTTAAAAAACAGATGTATAACCAAAATGTTCTAAAAATCCACGTTAGTTGTTGTATCAGGAATGTAAAAAATAGCACAGTCTGAAGAATTGGGATTCAAGAATTCTTTTCCTATAGCCCTCAAAATTATGAGTTACTTTTAATACCCGTTACCACTTAAAAATCCGTAGGTATAAAAAAGTTTTTCTGAAAACTTATAATCATACCAGAGGTCAAAAGTAAAGTCTGTGGTGGAGCTTGGGCTCATACACTCCAGGTGTTCCTGGAATGCAGTTCCCCTCAAATAAGGTGTTTATAATGTGTTCCAGATTCTTCCTAATATTATTATTACTATTACCGTTTTGTACAAAGCCAGAGAAAAATGTAAGCCTGTCACGCTGCCAAAAAAAGAAAGTAACACTGACTGCCCTGAAATCATCCATTAAATGCATAAACAAGTAATTATTTTTTCCAAAAATACTGCGTAGCAAAAGCTGCTGCACTTCTGCTTAACAGTCCCCTCTCACTTCCCCAGGAATTTTTCAAAACTGAGTGACATTTGGTGCATAACGCACCCGTGCAGCAGAATCACAGAACTGTCCGGGTTGGAAGGGACCTTTCAGATCATCAAGTCCAAACATCAACCTAACACTGGCAAAAAACCATCACTAAACCATATCTCTAAGCACCACGTCTGCCCGGCTTTTAAATACTTCCCGGGATGGTGACTCAAGCACTTCCCTGGGCAGCCCATTCCAAGGCTTAATAACCCTTTCAGTGTCAAAATTCTTCCTAATATCCAATCTAAACCTCCCCTGGCACCACTTGAGGCCGCAGCAGCACCACCTTCCTGTAAAAGAAATTCTGTTTCTTGATCTTATTTTCACACAAATAACCTACAGATTCATCTCTTTCTATACAGGTAAACCCTGGGATTAAGCAGCAGTTCAAAGTTGCCCCAAAACCAAGGAACACACAAGGAGTTTTGCCTTTTTCAAATCTCCACACCCTACCACCAGCAGACAGTATCATCTTTTCCCCAAACCCTCCTGCCTCTGCCCTTCCCGTGTTCCCATCTCTAACGAGGTTAATTTTGTGGTGTTATATGAGGGCTTTGACTCGTAAGGAGTTAAAACCTACCCGGAGAGGGCTGCCCTTGTTCATGCACTGGTTCTCCAGCAGTCCCTGCTAAAAGGACAACTTTAACACCACAGCTACTGAACCACGACAAACTGCAGAGCAGGGTATAAGTAAAAAAGGCTGTTCCTCTCCATCCCTGCAGGAGGGGCTGAAAAACTCCGAGGGCAGAGGGACAGCAAGGTCCCAAATAAGCTGCTTCTTGTCCCTAAGAGCTCAGAGGGTGCTGCTCACCTGAAGGCTTTGGTTTGGTTTTATTTTCAAGCCACATCCGACCCGCAATTACATGGGGAAACCTCCGTACTCCACATCTACCCACTCCCAGTTGGGTGCTTTTGCCCCTTCCTTTCCCCCAAAAAATGGAAATTAATGGTTTTCTACCACTCAGCTCCAAGTATCTCATGGCAGGGTCAGAAAAGGACAGAACTGGCTCAAGAGGAAGAGGGAATGGGAAGAAATGCAGGAAAAGCACTGCCCTAAAGCTCCATCATCAAGATCCACCTTTGTTTCCATGGCATGGATGACAACAGGGATCCCAGCACAAAAATCTCACAGCAAACACGGAATGATGTACAAAGTAACGTGAGTCATACCAGAAAAAACACAGGCACTAACTGTATTAAATGTATATATATTATTCTCTTTTCTTTTCAAACCATTTAGATACCAGAGCTGAGAAACTACATTTGTCTGTCACGCTGATTGAACAGGGAAATAATTGCATCATTATTAGACTTATACATGGACTAAGAGACACCGAAACCTGTTCCGAAGAATAAGCAGCCTACGGTACAGATAAACAGAGCAAAATATTTACTTTAACAGTATGGTCAAGGAGAACAGCATTTATTAAACAAATGGATTGAAATCATTAATCAACAGCAGCATTAGACTAATCGAATCATGCCACTTGTTCTTCACTTTTTTTTTTTAAAAAAACAACGGGACCTAACCACGATCGAGGAAAACAAATATATTTGATTCATCAATGACAGCATATTCAAAGGATTTGATGAGCATCAAGGAAATGAAGCCACGGGAGAGAGGTCTCGCATAAAGATCATCCCTAGGCTGTGATTAATTGATAACAACCTCACAGCACCCTTATTCAAGTCTGCTGTAAGCAGTGAAGTGGGGCTACATGGATGCAGTTAAACTATTAAAATACGTACCTCCCGCCCCAGGTGGTCTATTCTGAAATAAATATAAAAAAGCTTTTCCTAAAAACACTGTTCAATAACATTTCAATTACGTTGGGCTTTCCTACTGTAGGAAAAGGCTTTTCCTTATTGCAAATGAGTGCGAAAAAACCCAAGCAAACTTAATTTGTTGCCAAAATGAGGGAAACCAGTATTTTTGTTTCATTGGACGTAGTTTCTGTTGAGCTTCCTAGGGTCACTGCAGCCAGATACATCCATTTATAGCCCCTTTGAACTAACGCATTACAGGTACAGAGCACCACATCACAGGTGTGTAGCCTACAAAGTGTGATTAACCCATTAACACCGCTTTGCAAACAGTTAAAAAAAAAAAAAAAAAGTGAAAAAAGCTTGCTAATGTTAATTCCCCAGCACCTTTTATTTTCCTTTAGACACAAGAAAAGATTACATCCAAACCAAACTGCACGGGACCTGGACGAGAGCTGAAGAAGTGGCCACACCAGGGCAGGGCAAAGGGGTCCCCAGCCCATTACCCCCTTCCCAGAGGTGACCCAAAGGCAGATGCCCCAAAGGACGAGCAAAAACAGCACCAACATGATCTAATGCCCTAAATAATCTCCTCGTCTCCAGCTGTTTTCAACTCGGATGACTTTTCAAAGCACAATTTGTTTGACTTCCGTGTATTTAGTAACCTCAAAGAAATTATCTGCCATTAACATTTTTGGTCCCATAGACACTTAGCATCTCCCTCTTCTGGTAAGGAGTTTTACAGGCCTGTTCCCTGCTCAGAAGAATAGCTTGTGTTTTTCTTTACAATTTTATATATCTGCCTCTTATTTGCTTAACTTGACATTCTTACAAGAGAAAAGGAACCTCTCGCCCCTATTCACCCCTCTCTATGCCTCTTGTGACTCCACAGAACCCCCGTATAGCCCACTCCCACGTTTTAACCAGTTAAACTGGTTAACCAGTTGCTGCACGAAACAGCTTCCTGGGCTCTGTATTACATTTCGATATGACATCTGCACACTTTGCATGGGATTAACTGAAATCTTTGCATTTCCAACCCTTCTGCCCTTTCAGATCTTTCTAGCGTTTCCATCTTGGGAGTCAGAAATGCAGATCCTCTTCTCTGGACCACTCATAGAGCACCCAAAAAAACCCGAAAGAAAAGCACTTAACACATTGTTATTGAAGGTGTTCATCTATAAAAGTGTTCATCCAGGGATGTGAAGCAGGGAATTGAGCATCTAACATGGTAAATGTTAAAATAATGCCATTAAATTTCAAGACTTGTTTTTGAAAGAGCATCGGCCAATATGTGCTCCTCAGCAGAAGCTCACACCTACAACAGAACCCCGTTTCTTACATATTAGTTTTTAATTCAGGAAGCTATTAACTTCTAAAGCTTATCTCTCCGGCAATCTGACTAATACTCTTCTCAGTGTCTCACCTTTCCATTCTTATTTTCCCTTCTGCTCCTCAGCAGAGCTCCCTGTAAACAGGGTTAAGAACATCTTGTTTTCTCTGTAATGGGTATGTCCTAATACTAACTGTAAAGGATGTGTCAATGCCATCAAGAATGACTTGAATTTAAGCTTTTCTGACACTAAATTCACCATCGTGAAAAGCATCCCAGAAAAAAAATGAGTTTTGTCAAGCATGTTATTTATCATTTTCAAAATCAATATAAAAACGGAACTAGTTACTACCCTCAGCATTTAATGTCTATTTAATCTCGGTGAACAAGTCTACCTGATACCTCTAAAAGCTGTTCATGGACCAGGTCTCAGGTCCAGGTAAGTAACATCTCTGACCAGGAGAAGAGACATAGCGATTTAACAGGAGCAAAAGTCAAGGGCAAGAAAAATCTAGGTTTTAGGGAAAAAAAAAAAAAAAAATCTACTGAAGATGGTATAACCATCACATTTAAATAATCAAGAACAACCTCCTCAAAACAAAATCATGCAGTGGAATAATAGTCAGGAGAAACAGCCTATTTTAAGCACCAGAAGGAGCAATTCTGCCTAAGGAGACATCTAGTGTATAGCATTTAATCTCACAGGGCTTTTCCCTTTCTTTACTTTTCGATTCTTATCTTGGTTGTTTCACAGCAGGAATTTAAAATTGGCCGAGCTGCGCATCCTGCAAATCTCGCTCTTCAAACTGGAACAGGCTGAAGGCAGGATTTCACCAGTTGGGAATTTCATTGACAGAATTCTGCCTCCGCCGTTGCCTGCAGAATTCTCCACAACTGCCATCAGGAATTCACAAAAAGGGTGGGTTTTGGCCTTATTTTTATTTATTTTTTTAAAGTCAACTCAGATTTATCACCATGATCTACTCGACTGATCACACAAAGTAACAAAGCCTCGAGTCCTCTAGTCTTGGTTTTGGGGGAAAAAAAAAAAATATCTTTAATCTATCAACTTGTGAAAGATAGAAAATTTACGCACACCTTAATTTTAAGATATGCTAGACAGATATCATCACTGATGATGATGAGCATTACTGCTCCTTGCATGTTTTTTGCTGCTCTTATATATATTTACTAAAGCATCCACAGACCAGCCTAGTTCTCATTTAAAAAAAAAAAAAGGAAAAAAGCAATGAATGCCTGTAAATTTTTAAAAATTAAAACAACAAAGAAAACTATGCTTCTATTTTCAGTTTGAAAATACAGATACTTAGTTCTTCTTATTGATGAAGAACACATTGGAGGCCTGTTTGTGATGATGCTAACAGATGCTCCTGAACCAAGGAAGCAACTGACAAATGCTCGAGAGAGGAATCTCTCTCACAAACACACACGTTTGTCAAAAATCCTCCACCTCGCAGAAGTATTTCCCCTCCGTGTCAGACACGTCAAATATTGGGCTCTGGTTCATCTCCAAACAGAACGCTGTAGATATTATTTTAGTCACACCTAGTCAAGGGTTTTTCGTGCCTATTTTTTTTCCTAAAGCATGCTTTCCTGCCAGGCTTTTCAGTCAGTGGCAGGATTTGAAAATGGAACAATATGATGTATTTAGCACTATCGAATAGATACATGGAACCTATAGAGCACTATGTAATAAATGCATAGAACTTGACAGCCCAGTATCGATGTATCTTCCATCAGCCCACAAGTAATAACGACCCAGGTTTACAAGCTGCTGCACTTCAGAAGAGACTGTTTACCAGATCAGATAAAAACAAGGGGTTTATATATATATATATATATATATATATATATAGTTGCCTGACACTGTATAGCTGCAATCATTTATCGGACTTTTTGTCTTGTGTCTTATCATTCTTATCACTGCCCGAGGAACAAGCAAAATCTTGGAATTACAAAAATGTCTCAAACACTAGCACTTCTGACCCATTTAACACATAGCCATTTTTTTTTTTTTTTTTATGCCAACTTCATCCAGAAATAGATCTACTTGCCATATTCTCACCGGAATACTGCTACTAGACCGATTTTGACACCTTTTCAGAGAAGTCTCATTTGACCCCCTTGGACTACACACCACAGACACACTGACCATCCCACAACAACAGAAAGGATGCTATTTTGACATTTTTAGACTAAACAAGGCAAGTTTAAGAGCAATTAGCACTATTTGTTCTTTCGTCAAGTTCAGATAATTCGCTTGTGGCATTTTTAACTAAATAATTTCTTCATGCAATGATTCGGAAAACAATATTAGTTCTATCTTTTTGTTCCTAATAGTATCGCCCTGTAAAGTAGTAAAAATAAATACAAAAGTATATTAATATTCTTTTTCTGCATACAAAGAGTTAATTTTTATTACTTCAGTGCGTAAAGACTACAAAATTCTTAAGTGACTTGGACAATTGTCAGTCCGCAAAATGGCACACACGAAAGACTCAACCAAATTGTGAAGATACTGCCTCCATGGACCGTCCCGGAACACGCTATACAGTCACAAACAGTAAGATAAACGTGAATTCTACGGTGTAATGAAACACAGTACATGCACATAAACGATGGGAAATGGAAATAAAAAGAGTTTTTCTTCTTGGTTTGCCATTTCAGCTTAGGGATTCAGCTTTTCGCGTTAGGTAGTACCTAACAAAATTACAAATAGGGCAATTTGATTTCCCACGTAAGTCTCCATGTAAAAATCTCTCACAATTTAGAAAAAGAGAGAGGTATCTGCCAAATATTAAAGGCAACATTTGCATTTCTTTTGATTAACAAAACAGAAAGATACTACTGAGCATCCGACCAGTCTGCTCATCCTTAGTTACCAGAAGACTTCATTTCAGCAGTGGTATCCGAGGCACTCCACCCAAACCCTCCTGGGGGCTTTG
>JAOXNO010000052.1:2728176-2763730 GCA_028565335.1 Limnodromus scolopaceus | reverse complement strand
GGGGCTTTGTCTTTTTTAAATTAACCATTTCTCACCCCTAACTAAGAATTAACAATGACATAAATCAAATTTAAAGGAAAGACATTCCCTCCCAACAGATAGCTGCAGCACTGCCCTTGCTATTGCCCCATCAGCTGAATAAAATTGCCTCTGGCAAAGGAAATGTATGGGCACTGCCTGAGATCAGCAGCTGAGTTATTCATGGCCAGAGAGACCCAAAAAAGCCAGAATTCAGGCACGGTGAACTTAAAAATTCTGGTAAAGATACAGAGCATAGACACCTTCATGATATCGATATTAATTATGTTTGGAATTAACAAAGATTAAAATAGAAACCCTACAGATACCACACAATGAATTCTAAACCCCACTGCTTATTATTTTAACCAACAAAAATAAATGATGGTGCCTAAAGAGAACTGGAGCCCAGTAACTGTGGCTCCTGCCCAGTACCACTGTCTCACTGGGGAATCACGGCATGAGGGGAGCAGAAAAAGAGGAAACCTCACAGAAGCATCTCTGTTTGTTCTTTTTAAACAGTATTTTTTTCATTTTTGCCAAAAATTTCTATTAGGGAAAAAAAAAATGCATCTTTTGTTACTCTTAATTGAAATTCCTCACTGTGTTTTGACAACAGAACCCCACTGCAGCATCTTTGGTATGCGCGCTGACTTTTATTCTCTTAAGAAAACAAAGCTTTTGCAGAGATACAGTTTGTCTTGGGCCATGTAATTTTAAGGTTGAGATTAAGAGACGCTGGTCGATATCAACCAGATCTGAGAGAGAGAGAAATCCAGAAATCTCCCCGATGCCCCGAAACCAGCTGGAGAGGGTACTCGGGCTCCAATACGTGCCACGGTTCTTGGAAAAGCCCCCTGAGGGAAAGGCTGCATCCAGTCACATGGGAGATCCTTCAAGCGTAGGAAAATCTTCAAAATTCAGGAACGCAACCTCAATTTACAGGAAATCACACATCACTATTTCCACTTTCCATAGAGTAACTGATGGCAGGCAAAAATAACCCACCACCCCTCTCTCTCACATCTTTGAAACGCGATGATGGTCAAAGTACAACCCGGTATCAAACCATTTACAGGTTTGGAAGTTAACACTGTCACACACACCACTCACATTTATTAATTTATTAAAAATTTATTAAAAGGGGTAAGTAGTAAGCTTTTGGAGTGGCATAGACATTATTTTTAATACCCCCAGCTAGTCTGTATTCAACCAGCTTCAGTACTTTGAGTGTACTCTGCATATTCAAGGATGAGAAGTTTATTCACCAATTATAAGAGGACAAACCCCCACTAACTCTGAAAATACAAAATCAGCTCATTTCACTACTTACAAAATAGTGCTTTTTCCCTAGTTTTAAAAGCAAAAGTTTTTGTAAAATGTCCCTTTATCCAGTACACTGCAACAGTAAAAACAAGTGAAGATGTTGTGCATTAGATACCCGCTTTCACCTAATTGTGGCGAATAAGAAACACGCTATTCATCAACTTGCAACTTCATAAAAGGTCATGAAAACTTAAATAATCTGTATAATGGAAGGCTAAGTTACCTGCTTTAACAAAAGCAGAGCAAAGCAGTAAATCAGCCTGAGCAGCAAAAGACAGACCAGTTTTACTACAACAACTCAATACTAGTAGCAAATCAAACATTTTAATAGATCGCAGCACAGTTATTTTCTTGACAAGGTTTGATTTCTCTAAATCCAAAACAAAATTACAATCAATTACTTCAAACAAGGGCTCCTGCGTGTTGATTAAATTGTTTTCACTTTGATCCATCCTGGGCCTAGCAGAGATTTCTTCTAGTACTAAGTAGTCAAAGGTGTAAATTAAGGCTTGAAAGACCTCCTTAAAGCAACATCTATAATAAGCCTTGATATTCAAAGAGTGGTCCAATACTTTCAAAAGAAAAAGGTTTTAAATAGGGGAGCAAAGGTAGGCAGCAAGAGGAAACCTCTGTTTCTGGATGCCAGTCCTGGAAAAGACATACCCACGTCCTGAGGGGGCTGGTGCTCCTTCAGAATTAAAACAACGAGCACCCAAATGATGAAGGAAGTTCAACTACTCTTGTTACTCTGAGAAAGAAGGGTAGAATAAGAGGGCAATTAACACACACACTCGCCTGTCTTAATTGTACCTGCAATTATTTTTGTATTCAGCATGCATTCAAAACTTATCTTTTTGTACTTCACTCCTATAACTCATACGCAGAACTGCCACATTTGGTCTCGCTTCTGCAGGCAAGAGCTCCCCAAAAAATTCACTTAGGAAAAATTCACTTAAAACCTAAACTCATCAACAATGAACTTGTACAACTCATCCAGAAGTCTCTTCCCAGTTCCTCCTCTGTATCCCTGCTGGAACATCAGTAAAAACCACCAATGACCAGACCAAGAGGACTGATTGTAACTACAAACAACGTCTGAACAATAATAAAGTTGGTCCCATTTGTATGGTAACAAATAAAGAATCAATAATAATATAAAATACATACATTATATAAAAAAAAATAATCTCAGAAACTCCTTTCTAAATTTAGGTTTCACTGTCTTATGTACTTCAAAAATGTGAAGGACCCTGAAAGATCAATACAACTCACAAGATGCTAAGGTGCAAAAATCAAGTATTTTTTTTTAAATATGTTAACTTGTACAGTAGCAAACACTGAGATGAATCAAACTGATCTTCATACAAGAAACAAAACAGGGTATAAATCAAGCAATTTCAAAGCCGCCATACGATCAAAAAGGGGGATGTGGTGAAAAGAATGCATACCAGAGAAATTGCTTTCTAGTGAGCATTCAAGTTTTTCCTCATTTCAAGTAAAAACTTTTACTGAAGGAATGTGATCTCTAAGGATTTCTCTCTGGGCTTCCCCTCCTCCCCCCATCTTGGTAAAATTTTAAAAAGCTTTCTGAAAATTCGCTTTGGATTGAGTATTACTGGTCGAGGATGCCAAAGGAAGAGGGCAGTACCCTTTGACCAGCAGATACGATGCTTCTGCTAGTTTTGGCAGGATTTTCACAGAATCACAGAATGGTACGGGGTTGGAAGGGACCTCTGGAGATCATATAGTCCAACCCCCTGCCAGAGGAGGTCCACCCAGAGCACAGGTTGCACAACCATCCAGGTTGCACAGGAACGTGTCCAGGCGGGGTTTGAATGTCTCCAGAGAAGGAGACTCCACCACCTCTCTGGGCAGCCTCTTCCAGGGCTCTGCCACCCTCACAGAAAAGAAGTTCCTCCTCGTGTTTAGATAGAGCCTCTTATGTTCAAGTTTGTGCCCGTTTCCTCTTGTCCTGTCCCTGGGCACCACTGAAAGAAGACAGTCCATGTCCTTTTGACACCCACCCTTTAAGTATTATTCATAGGCCTTGATCAGATCCCCCCTCAGTCTTCTCTTCTCCAGACTAAAAAGACCCAAGTCCCTCAGCCCTTCCTCCTAAGAGAGGTGTTCCAGGCCCCTCATCACCTCTGTGGTCCTCTGCTGTACCCTTCTCCAGCAGTTCCCTGTCCCTCATGAACTGGGGAGCCCAGAACTGGACACAGTGCTCCAGATGCTGGTGCTTCACCAGAGCAGAGCAGAGAGGGAGGATGACCTCCCTCCACCTGCTGGTCACACTCTTCCTGATGTACCCCAGGATGCCATTGGCCTTCTTGGCCACAAAGGCCCATTGCTGGCTCATGGGCATCCTGTTGTCCACCAGGACTCCCAGGTCATTTTCCTCAGAGCTGCTCTCCAGCAGGTCACCCCCAACCTGTACTGGTGCAGGGGGTTATTGGCCCCCAGGTGCAGCACCCTACACTTGCCCTAGTTGAATTTCATCAGGTTCCTCTCTTTCGATCATAGCACCAAAGTCTCACTTCAGATCAGTCCTGGTTTGGAGACATTGGGGATTCACGTTCTGCCAAGTCATTCCTTGTGCGAAGTAACTGAGCTGAGACACCGGAGTCCCTCAGCAGAACGTGCATAAAAGGATCCAGCGAGATGGGACCGGCCATCTAATTGCCACTCTGGCTCCATCAACTTGCTGTCGGCTTCACTTTTCTTCACTTCAGTGTCTGAGAAATCTCCAAACAAGGCAGAATGAATCTGCCAAGCCCTGATGTACCTCCACACCACCAGGACACTTTACTGGACTGTTTCTAAGAACGGGATGCCATTTGGGAAAGCTACAACTCATTGTTACAACCAGGAGAAAATCCTTTTCTCCTAGGACATTGCTGTCCCACGTAATAGAAAACGCTATCAAAGAAAAATGACTGACTGCAAACAAACACGGATGATTTACCGAACAAAAAATATCTTGCAGTTAAGAGACAATATAAATTACCATACGTGGACAACCCATATGCCAAAAGGGCAGGGGACTTGCTGCCCCACAAAAATGAAGCAGCAAATACAGAGAGGTGGTTACTGACGGAATTTAAAATAATCCAAAACTGAGGATGTAATTGCCAAAAAGGAAGAAACAAACAACACAGAAAAAGAATAATCAAGAGTGGAGGAAAGGAGATTATCAGAGGCACCTGCTATCACAAGAATAGAAATGAGATCTGGAGAAGCCCTGAAGTACTCCTTATGGAAAAGAAAGAAGAAAAGCTATTAAAAAAATCTAAGAAAGTGATCATTACTGATTTGAACATTTTGGCACACAAACAGAGATGTACTAGGGATGGCAGAGACTACCAAAAGGAAGAAAAAAGGGGAAAAAAAGGTGTTTCCCCTTGCCCACGCCAGGCTGGGCGCACTCCCTGTCTTTGCCGCCTGTATCCAAACCCCACAACCTGTTGATTCTGCGGCGGCTGCATCACTCACACACCACGGCTACAGCGCTCTGGGAAAACACACACCAGGGTGTAAACATCTCCGTGGAGACTAATGCATCATCTTCTGAAAGATTTCCACCCATTGCACCGTTGATGGCTCCAGCCCCGAGACAGAATTATTGCTTTATTGAGAGCAGGAAACGCAACGTGGCAAAACAACGCAGGAGTTTCACTGCAGCTTTCCTTCCCAGCACCCGGGTTGATCAAACATATTGAATGAGCTACTGATTTCCACAAATGAAACATAAAATTAATCTAAAACCTATCAGTTTCTGTCCCAGTTTTACATACAGAACTTTAAATTCTCATAGGAGGAGGATCCTGTATGACGTTTGAATGCCCTACTATAGGTATCCGAGATACAGCAGAAATACTGTTTTTAAACAAACAGGAATTCTATACATTTCTAATTTGCAAGATGATCAAAAACCAGTGAGAAGTTCTAAGGAGAAGACTTTAATTTTGTTCACTCACCCCCTCTATCGATTCCTTGATTCCACGCAGGAATTCCCAAAGACTTTGGGAAAAAACAGAAGAGCCCAGTGGGTAGCGATGGAGAGAACCCACATTATTTAATAACTAGAATCTACGTATGAGAGACTTTTCCAGTTTTATTTTTAGCACAACATATCTGTTGGTCCAAAGACTGTATTTTAACGCTGAAAGGAATGTAATGGGAAATTTATTTTAAGCCTACAGTTCTAGCAGGTCATAAAGATTGTATCATTATCCTCCTCGGACAGTAATTGGCAATAAGAATACATGTTCTTCTCTTAGTTTTTGTTTCATTGATGAGTTGCGAGGAAAGAGAAATTGCTGTTCATCTAACACACTGTTTATTTAATATTCAGCTTTCCTGAACTCTTCTTCTCATGCAAAGCACAAATGCTGATGATCAATTATTTTAGCAATCATAATCCAAGCTGAAATTTTACACTCGGTAAACACATTATCGTGACCACCACATTATGCCTTTGAAAAATTCCAGTTGCAGCAATTCATACAAATGAACATGCTGCATGAGGTTTACAGTAAAATTCTGTTCTGGCTGGACGTACAAGGGTTTTTTTCCAAACATTAAAATGAATAACACGTATACGCTGAGTATTTTTCTACGCCGTGTACAAATGCACACATTCATACACTAAAACATTCATGCACTTGCTTTAAATATTAAATAAAAATGAAAAATGTTTCTACTTATCTCTAAGTTATTGCAAGTATTAGATGTTATGTTCTTAAAATTAAATTGTCAGATAAGACAGAGAAGTCAAAGGAGAGCTGGAAAATTTTTTGTAGGCAAGATTTCCTGTAAACTTCATCAGGTTGATGACAAGAAGAATCAAATTTTCCTGAAGCAACCGGTAGATTTTTGGGAGCAATCTAGAACACCCTCACACTTAGTGGGTGGCCTAATATATCTTGAAATTCAAGTCTATAATTATAATCAGAATTTGCAGAATCCAGTTCAGACTTTTTTATAAGAACACTTAATGCACATATAATTGGGGTGTAACACATACTGCATTACATTCCACTGATAAACCATAACTTTTTAAATCAACGTTTCATGAAAATGCTTAGCAAATAGTTTGACATTTAATGCTGCAAATAATAGTAAAGGGCTAAAGAGGGAAGAAGTGGGCCTGCTGCTGAAGGAGGTGGATGATTTAGAGACAGCAGATGGAGATAAGGCCGAGGCTTACATCAGCGATTATTTCAACCAGACCCATGGGACCAGAAGGGCTGTTTCCAAGGGGCCAGAGAACCAATGCCATAGCAAGGCCATCAGCATGTCAGAAAGCTCCCGGAGGTTGAGGGGGACCTCGATGACTGCAGAAAGGTGAATCCTGCACCACCTTCAAAAACAAAGGGAGAACAGTAGAGGCTTTTATCCTAACTCCAGCAAGGCTTGACATTGCCTGCCACAATATTCACATATCCAACCTGGGATGTTGCCATCTGCATGAAAGACCACCAAGTGGGTGGAAACCTGGTCGAACGGTTGGGCTCCACAGGTTCTTCAGGTACTGACCTGGAGGCCGGTAATACATGGAGTACTGCAGCCATCTATTCTAGGACCTGGCCCACTCAGTGTCTCTATCAGCGATGGTTGATGGTTGGAAGATCCCTTCCAACCTATGCAATTCTATGATTCTATGACTTCAGAGAAAGCCAGGCAGTGCACTCTCAGCAAGCTTGTGGAAGATACTGGTTTGGGGGGAACTAGCAGGTACGCTTGATAGGCTGCTGTCTGGAGGGACCAAGAACTCCCTGCAATTCCACAAGGACAAGCGCAAAGTGCTGCTCCGGGGAGGGAGGAGCCCTTCCATCATCCCAGGCTGGGACCAGCCTTCTACTTGCCAACCTTCTTGATCTTACAATGGCTTATTCTGTCTATTCACTGCCTTTGGAGTATTTGAATCCGAAACCTTAATAAACATTATTCTGTCAGTTCTTTTTATAAAATAAAGTAGCTCTGGTAGAAAGCGTGACGCCAGCACATCCATGTCCAGCAGGTTCTGCTTGCTGTGGATTTTTTGTTTCCAAAATGCACATTCTGTCTTCGGAGAGCCAGTGCAGAGCCTTCAGCAAAATAACTGAAAATTTTGATTCCTGTGTCTATAATTAAGCCAGGACTGGCACTTTAAGGGGCACATTCTACAGTGCATGCTGAAAAAGCAGAAGCTATGTACATAAAAATTGCCACACAGTGACTGCAACAAGCATCTACGCTTGTTTGCCAAAGGAGTTCCTTGAATTTGTATTTAACTCTGATTCCTTATCAAGCATGTTAAAAAAAAATCAAGCAATTGCAAAGTCCCATAAATATAAGTCGCTATTTGCATTTTCATTAATACGGTACTTAACATGCAAAACCAAATTAATTTATTTCCGCATGCAAGACTCTGAATGCGTTGGAGAGACAGCACATGCTCACGCACGCTCGGAACCGAGCAAACTGTTACAAATTTACTGGAAAAATTGTATACTGGGCAGATGTAATAGGCAATTTGTGAATAGATAATTGCTATTTCTAACCCAAACCAAAGCAAATCTATCCAAGAAACATGTTCATATAAACACATTTTTTTTATATATTTTTATATATATATATGCACATAGATACTTATAATATATTTTATATAGAAGCACCTTTTGAAAGCATGAAAAATGAAGTTCACTGGGGACATAAGGAGCCCCAGATACAAGGCAAGCTAAGCACGTGCGCCCACCCCGTAACCCACGTCCTCCCCCAAGTTATTTTCCGCCGGGAAACAGAACAGCAGCTACACAAAAAGAAAGTTAGAAGTTAAACCGTAAGCATCCAGAGGGAAGAAAAACAGGCAAGAAACTTTAACTTCAATGTTTTCCCAAGCTCAAAGAACAGCCCTACCTTCAACCCATCCCATCCTGCTAACATTCCAAGATACAACATCCGTCATACAAACAGACTGAACTAAGTGACGTATTTTAATTGTACAAGCACAAGGCTTCTAATATTTACGTAGATAAAAATCAAGTTCAGAGTTGTTAAGCAGAATTCTCTTAAAACCTAAGGTTTAAATCACAACCTGAGGTTAAAGTAGATTTAATGTGACAGGGTGATGTGTATAGTGTTCCTAGAATTTTGAAATACCTGCAAAATTCTTCCCTTTTCTCTTAATGTAAAATTTCTTCCCACAGCAAAATTACATCTCCTAACACAAAAAATGAAGAAATATCATAAACATCCACAAATCAAGGTTTAAAGAAAGAACCTGTGGCATTTATCTGAGGAATACTTGGCAGATCACAACATACTGTCATATAACGATCACCTTGGAAGAAAAAAAGGTTAATTAAAGGATATGCTTGGAATATTAGCTGAAATAATTCAATTTCCATTGCTCTTCAACAGAAATCCTCTTAACTAAGTCTGTGCAATCACAACATCTACTCCTTAAATAATCACCAAAAAAAGAGAGAGCATTTTGCTTCTTGAAGTCTCAGTGCACATTCCAAGGCTCCTTATACTCTAAGCAAACAGCAATAAAAACCAAATGTATTCTTATTTTGAAAGTGTTTTTGTAAGCTTAGAGACTGTGATGGAACATCTTCAAAATGCTCGAGTACATACTTATAGAAGATGCAAAACACCAGCGTCACTCATTGAAAAATCCACACTTTTTTACTGGTCTATATGCCTCTATCTTTATATAGACTATGGATTTAACTAGGTTATATCTAAATTTTGCTGTTCTTGTTGCACAGCACTTCTAAAACACAGCCTATTCCATCCATTCATACAACTGAAGTTCTTCTCCAGACTTTCATTATCTCATGCCTGAGCTTACGCTGGTCCTGGCAAAAGCAAGTTTGCCCCACTCAGATCCACTTAGGAGCCTTCTGAAAAGATCATTATCTTTTGTCTTGCCACATCCCTTTGTACTCCCTCACCAGCTTCGCTTTCTCATACCTCAAACACAAGACACTTACCAGGCTTCTTTTTAATAGCCAAGAAGGGCCTTTGCACTTCTCTTATCGCTGATTTGGTACCAAAGAGATAACTTCAGCTCCCTCCAAATGGCTAATGATGCACTTAATGTATTTTCAAATGAGCATCAGTGTGCTTTCTCACATAGGGCTCGTTACGAGAAGCGCTCCCAAATTCACAAATCTCCTTTGAATTCCTTTTCAAAAGCCTCCTTTTCTGTGTTAGCTACAAAAACTGCATGTTCAGTAGCTCCAGGTGAATTTTTTCTTCCGTGAATATGTGTAATGGCTTTCTGAATTTTAGCATTATCGTGTTCCGAGGCAATGAGCTCTGCAGGAATATTCTAAGAAAAAAATACCTAACTGTTTATTATGGACATCACGTTCTAGCTTCATTTGACACCTTTAGTCTTTGCATCAAGACCAGACTGGACGGGGCTTTGAGCAACCTAGTCTAGTGGGAGGTGTCTCTGCCCACATCAGGGGGGTTGGAACTGGATGGTCTTTAAGGTCCTTTCCAACCCAAACCATTCTACAATTAGAGTAACAACAATCACTCCCCGATTATTTTCACCGTAACACTCCTGTTTTTACAAACCTCTCCCATCACCTCATGCAGCTGGTGCTGGGTTCCTGCCACCCAAACCAGAGACAACTCATCTGTTCAATGAAACTCTTCCACTGCTGACTCTGACTGCAGAGAACTTGTGAACTTACTTGTGAACCCAAGCAGACACTTAAAAGTTTCCAAAGACTTAAAAAGTGTTAAGTTTGTTTGCTCGTTAGCAGGACAGGAATTGTCCTACCTCAGGGACATGAGATGCTGAGTCCAGTGTACAAAGAAAGGCGTCAGCACGACTGATTTCTGCTGCCAGGAAGAGAGATGCTCCACATTGCCCATGGCAGCAGAAGGGAAAGGACAGCGAGTGACACTGAAGACTGTCAAATCCTCCCTCAGCTGCTGTGGTTATTCAGGCTCCACACCTTGTCTTACTACCGTGAAAAAAGAATTACTTTCTCTCAAGGGTTGAACTTCACTGAGAATGATGAGGGAGCTGTGATGAACCCGAGACCTGCGGGGAAGCCACAGACCTGGTTCCCATGCACTTCGGTAGCAGGTTGAATGACACTGTTGTTAGAGTCTAATCTGCCTCCTCGTCCAATTCCTTATTCTGCAAGAGCAGGGAAAAAGCGGTCCAGTTCCTGCTACAGGCAGCAAAAGGGAGTTGCTGTGTAAGGAAGTTCAAAACACGACTCCATTAATTTGCTAGATGAGCAGCTTCCCCATGATATGCACAGCACGGCAGTTACATCCTAATAAATTCATATTTTTACCGTTGTGTCAGGAAATCCATTTTCGGTACAGATTTGAAGTTGACTGAGACGCAAATTAATGAACTGATTCCCTAGTACTGGTTTTCTTTCCTTGGAGCATGAACCTGTAAGAACTTTGGCAAACACACCGAAAGGTTTTATGGTTTCACTGCTCCACGCTTAAATAATTTTATATGCTTTTCTGAGATGTCTCACATCAGTTTGAAGAACTATTGCCTACTGACTCACAGATATTTCCAAAGCTCTATCCACACCTGACCACTGTTATGCTTCCAGCCCCAAAAGAAGCAAGATAATCATTAAGCATAGCATCAGGGAAAAAAAATAATCCATGCTGCCTCATGAAGTTAACATTGCACATCCAGTAAAAATAATCACTTCAAAAATTATGAAATCATTCAAACAATTTTATCTTTGACATTTCCCATAGTTTCTCTTACTACACTTAGCCGTTTTTTCATGTTTCTCTTAACAAGGCTTGCACGAGATGACCTAGTTTATTTGCACTCCTCCCAAACTGTGAAGTAGAATGTGTTAACATAAACCAAATGGTCCCAGTCATTTTGAAACAAGCTTCTCCTCTGCCAACTACTCACCCTCTGCCACCTCTGTCTGCTGCCTTGACACTTTCCAGCCATTTTTCCTGCCAGGCCTTCGCTGCCGCCTCCTTGTCCCCAAATCTCACTGCCCCAAATGCCTGATATCTCCACCCTGCTTTTTTTTTTTTTTTGCCCTTTTTTTTTTTTTTCCCCTGGGCTGGTGCCAATTTCTTCACCATCCCAGGCTCAGCCTTGCAAACCCAGGCGGTTTGGTTCCACCTCGCAACCAGTTGTTCCTCACCTCTAATGTCACAATCAGTAAAAATCCAGTAGCTCAAGCTAGTGCCAAAACACAGAGGAGAGGTCGATATATCACCTTATTCCACCACTGAACAGTCAGAGCTTCACACAGCGATCCAGTGAAGGTGTCAGTGCCATCCCTGGCATATGGTATTACTCAGGTTACTATTTTCATCTTTGCTAAAGCAGTACCGAAGGTAAGATAACAGCCCCCAAATTACATAACATAACAGGAGGGAAGAAAAAAAAAAAATTTAAATAAAAAAAACCCAAACCAAACAAGTAACAGCAGTGAGGAAACAGCCTTTAAAACTTTTGTACTGCTGTGGCTTTGTTCTGCCATTCAGAAGAAAAATAATATTAAACAACCTGGCAATAAACTGCCCGAAGCAAGCTATTTTCCAGTTTCCTCTAGTTTAATGACTACCCATTTCCTCGCTCCAGAGCCGTACCTACAAGTGCCACAGGCCGTAGAGGAGCAAACAAGCGCCTGTGGGAGCGAGGAGAACACGTAGCGAACACTCGCCCACTAAGTGCAAGCCTGAAGGACAGACTGCGAACTGCCAACAGGGGATCCAAGGAGCAAATCACACAGAAACCTCGGAGTCCACCATTCACACAAAATAACCTTCATTTCTTTAAAATTACCTTAACTGCGCACCCCTGCGTCAGAAGTTCACATCCAGAAAAAGATTGTGGAGTTTGTTTCTGTATTAAGCAAACTCTCCTCTCTCTCAGACTCAAGTTTAAGAGAAGTTGTTTCAGCTGTTGTGAAGTTTCGGATAAATCTGCAGGAGCCTGGGACCATGGACTACCACCATGGTTAAGAATACAGAGGAACTCTGTCTAGAGTAAGTGACCCACGTCTGCGGCTGTAAAGTACATCTCACCCAGCAGCCTCATGAATAATATACATCAAATCCACAGCCGTAGGTTGGTCCACTGTAGAAGGACTGTAAGGACAAACTTCAACAGGCTTTTTCCTTTTACGTCTGAAGACTAGAAGGCTACTAGAAAAATATGTCTTATTCCAGAGATGGTTTTTCTTCACACTTTGCACTGCAATAATTTGAAATTCTTACAATAACAAATTCCGTTCCTTGAATTGCAAGGGGTTTTTAACCACAAAAATGAGCTTTTTTCATATTCTCTCTGCAACCACACTGAGGACTCCAGCTCAACCAGGTCAAGGGCTCTTTCAACTGAACATGAAACAGCGCAGCAAACCCCCACACAAGAGAAGGGGAGCAGCTGGTACATAGTATGTTGCCAGATTAAGTTTGCACAAAAAAGCCCCCAAAGAAGCAGCTGTGGTCTGGCATAGGCCAGGTTTGAGCAGACACTACCTTTCCTCCAAAGGCAGCCTATCCGTCACGTCGTGCTGCTGCTGATTTCCTGGAAATAAGAGTCAAAAAGCACCCCGCTGACTCATCCATTAGCATGAACGCGGAGCCCTGGCCTACATCTACTTTTATTTGGGTTTTTATGTAGTTTAGGAGAGATAGATACGTGCTAAGGGCAACTACTGCAGGAAGCTTCAACTGCGGTGTAGAGATTTGGGGTTCTTCACACCAGCCTCTGAAACCGTACCGCCAAACAGTTCTTGCTCAAGGTAACTGGAACGTACCAAAATCTCCTACCGCCGCTCAACGCTTATGATTTCCAGGAACGCGCAGCTCGGTGAAACGCAACAGAAAGTCATGGCTAATCAAGAACCCGTCCTGCCTCGTATCCAACCACACGGGGCTGCAGAAGGCAGCCCAGAACCAGAAGTCAGAAGGAAGGAAAATTAATTCTGTCCCCTCCACACAAACACTACGCTTCACGTGCTGGACTGAACACTTGGAAGATTCAGAGTCTCTCCCGGTTACCACACTTCTCCACCTGCTACTCTTTTCTTAATTCTTTGGGTAACCGACCCCTCCTTGCCTCAAGCCATAACTGAAAATTATAATTAATAAGATAATGATATAGGAGGAGAAATCTGGTTTCTGTCAATATTGAATTCCTGAATTCTTGCTCGTTGAGAAGGAAGGTAAATCTCATTCTGAGTTTTGCACAAATAGCTGCAACCATTCAGAATGGCCTCCTGAGATTTTGCTTTTAGTAGGCATGATAAAAAAAGAAAAACCACATTTCCTAAATGAAATTAAAAAAAATAAAGGAGGACTATAACAAATGGGAAACCAAAGTGCCATGGCAAGCAACCAGGATAACTCAAGATCATGTTGAAGGCTCTGTATCTCCACCGACTTCCATGCCGCTTGTTCCCCACTTTTAGAGGAAGACCACTGAAAGCAACGTGCATGTGCCCAAAGTACAATTCTGACCACACTTTCTGTGAAGGAGCACAATTGTAATATGCCTAGGTCTGAAACTAGACATAAATGATAAATATGCTATGATGAATATATGTAATAAATACAAAGCACCAGAAATTCTCTCCCACAAACACACATATACTTATTTTAATCGCAAATAAACTGAAACATGGTACTGCAACCATCAGTACTACTGTTTAACTGGTTGGAGGCTGTTGTTGAATAATGCAACGCATTAGCTCCCAAACAGGATTACATTTTTTGCCTTCAAATTTGACTATTTAGTCCAGCTCGACAAAGATGAGGACAACGAGAAAGCCTCCAAAATAGCAAACAGAAATTGCCACCCCAGCTTACTGCCCCCAGAACATATTCCAGAAACAGGCTCCTCTACAAAAGCAACTTTGTCTTACAGATAGTCTAAAATTCTGACAAATGGGCAATTTTACATTCTGCCTCTCAGATGTGGAAGACCACCCTTTAAAAATTCACTAGCCCGCAGCTAACAGTGAAACTACAACGTATCCTGTATGCCCACGTTACCCAATGTCATCTAGAAATTAATGTGAACTAATTTAAGCGAATATTCCCCTAGCTCTCAACAGTTTTCAATGAAACCATTAAGTGTTCTTCTCAGCTGAGTCCACTGTGAGCAACCACGTGCTGAGAACTTACCTTTCCCTTCCTACTTTGAAACCTGCGCACTGGGTGTTACTAAGTCCTGGACCATTCACTCTCAACTTAAAAAAAACAAACCTGAAACTGGCTATTAACCAGACACACCCACTGCAATCCGAAAGGGCAAAAAGTAATTTCCTTCAATTGTGGTGCAGAGATAAGGTACAAGTAAGAAAACACTCAAATACAGTTTAGTTTAATGAAAGTAAAATGTTTCACATATCCTCCAGCAACAACCCCCAAAAGATCAACCTTCACAGCCTTTACTTGAATAATTTCTCACTCCAGGGCCGTTCCCAAAGTCAGCTCAAATCTTCCCATGCGCTATTTTCCCCCTTCAGTGATACCTACTCTCTCCGTGCTTAAAATCTACATCAACTTGTATTTCTGTCAATGCCTGACCTGCTACGGAACATAAGAAAGTGTCTCTTATCAGATCTGTCCACAAGCCACCCAAACCATTACAAGATTTTTCTCCCAGTCAAGGCTGGGATCAAAGCCGGTCACATTGTCAGCACGAACTCGGACATGGGGGAAGTCAATGCACGATGGCACTCCTCAAGCTATGAAATACGCCTCATCACCACGAGGGAGAAATGAAAACAGAAGTCCTTTCTCCTCTGGAAGCCACTTATTTTCATAAGAAGTGAAGTCTGTTTTTAAAAGATCAATTGTTCCAGTTCACAGTCAGATTTACACTTCAATGCATCTAAGATCATTAATATCAGGTTGAGGAAAAGGCATTATTTTGAGCTTCAGAAAACACAGCGATGCGAGGAAACTGGACCTGGAGATACCTGAAAAAGGCCTGGGGTCTTAAAGAGCCTTCCTTACTCCTCTGTGTATCAAAATCCAAGTTAAGAATTTGCTGGATAACCCAAACCCCACCTCAACGCTCTGATTTCGGATTCTTCCTCGCCAAGCAGAGGGAATCGGAGCTGCCGACACCGGAGAGGAGTCAATCAGCTTCTGAGCCCAGCAGAGTTACAGATTTTAAGCCATCTGAGGCCTGAAATCCAGGCAGCACCAAGAACAGGATGCTCTTCTCCAGTTATTTTGAAAATCCTCAGGGTAGCATCACTAGAAAGACAACCTGGGTGACATTTCTAATGCAAAGGGTCTCTGGAGCCAAGTTGCTGCTAAACTTCACGCTGAACATAGCGAAAACAGGACACAGGGAAACGCAGCTGAAAAACACCCTTACGAGGACTCCCCGCTGCTGAGAGCCCAGGCATTTGAATTTCATCACACCTAGAGTTCCATACCATTGAAATAATTGTTTGCATACAGTTTATTTCAATTCTTTGCACGCCTGTCACAGGAGTTGGGGCATTTTAGTAAAAGGTAAAACAAATAGTGTTTCACACAAAGCAATTTTATAGGAACCTCGCAGTGAATTAATTGTAAGTCAATAGAACGAGCCACAAAATAAAAATAATGAAGTCTCCCAGTCTTCCCCCATACCACCCTCATTCCAGTATTCATACTGGTTGACTAAATATTAGAATAATTGCCACCATTCAAATTAAACAGAATGGAACTATTTCATTTACACACACAAATTAGCATCTGTGTCCACAGAACATCAAAGCAGACACCCAGCCTGCAGCCAGGAAGTCACTCAGTTTTCTGCTATGTTTGGACAGCATTCAAAACGTTACAATTTTTCCACCTCAACATACACATCAGAAAAATGTATCTTTTGGGAAAAAAAAAAAATAAATTCAAGCTAGAATGATTCAGCAATCAAAAAAATTCTTGCTCTGCTCCTCCTGCTAGAGTTGTTCACAATCGATTTTTGTTGTAAAACTTCTAACAATAACCGTAAAAAAATCATATCAACAGTAAGGTCAAAACATAGAAATCAGTGGATGCTCCAGAGAGTCTGGTTTGGTATTAGACTTGGATAAAGCCGAATGGGTTGGAGGAGCTGGTTGTTAAACTGGAAACGGATGAAGAATGGATTTTATTGAGGAAAACCAACACAGGGGAGGGAAGGGAGAGGTGCCGAGGTAACATTACTACCATCAAAACCAATTTTGCTCAGGCATAAGGAGGAGTTTGAATGGAAAACACCATAGCATTATTTTATGATTTTTGCTAAACATGCAAAAAAAAATCCTGGCTACAAATTCCTGAAATGAGAGATAGGTGGTGGTCAACAGAATAACTTGCAAATTTCAAGAAACAAATATATAGCAGATAAACATCTTGTGGTATAAACTGAGGACAAGACGTGAAACCATTAATGAAAAAGAGTTAGGTATATCTTCGGGGAAAAACAACAAAACAAAACAAAGCAGTGATAAGAATAAGAAGTCCATCAAAGCAGTCTGAAGTGTACCTGATACAATTTCTAAGTTTCTCATAATTTCAACCGACTTTGATATTAAAAAGAGAAATGGTGGCATCTGTTTGTGGAACTACGGTATCTGGCACTTGCACCTTCTATTTTTCCTCTTGCTTGACTTGGTGAAACCATCGGTCCTGCAAGAACACACACGTGGTGACACAGGGGACACCATTACCTTGTTTAGGCCACCAGTGACCGAAGAGATTTCTGCCTCTTTTTCCCAATGAAAGCAGATTCATAACATCCTTCAATATACCAGGGTTTTATTTGCTCCTGTTTAACAGCTTGGCAGCATAGACAGGTAATAAATTACTCTTTCACTTTTGGATTTCAATCTAGACTATGACTTGGTTCCTCAGTAGCTTAGAACTGTACTCCGCAAAAAGAACGTGAGTTTTTTTTCCTTTGAGAACTTAATTGAGATGCATTCATTGTGTAAAAACAACAACAAAAAAAAAACCCCAAAACAATCAAACAAAAAAAAAAATCACCACCAAAATTCCCAACTCCCACTGTATCATAAACATGTCACGCCCTTTCAATAAGCATAAGTAGATAAAATCCTGAAACATTGAATATTGTTATACAACTACCTCATCGCACAAATATATTCAGAAAACTTTCCCATCATTTCACTTCCACTGCTCATTACGTTTGCTTTGCTTCTCCCCATCATTCCGCTACCCTCCTTCCTAGCTCCCGGATTTATTAACTCAAGTAAAAGTGATTTCAGTGTTTCCACTAAAGCCATACTCAGCAGATGTCTCGCATCTATATTTATACAACTCTAGCACTGGTAATAAACATGATTTTTCTGTATTGCCACACTACGTTTTTTAATGAGGCATCATTCCTTGTCTCTGTTTACCAAGAATTAATGTTGGCCACAACTGAGCCCTTACCCTGTATTATTACACCACAGAACAGGAGCCTGGCAAGAGGCATGGAAACTTCTCGTTATACATGAAGGAACGCTTAAGGGCTAAGGATTGGCGGATTCTCCCCGTGCCTGCGGACGGCAGGGCTACTCGGACACATAGAGGAAAGTACCTACGGGCAGGGAGATGGCTGGGAAGGTGTAAAAGCTCAGGTTTTAGAGCTTATTTCCAATCCAGATCCCAACCACAGTGACTTTCAGAGGATTGTGCCAAAGCCATTTGTCCAAGACGGAGCGTGTGGTTCCTAGATGACGTCAGATGTCCGGGCAGCCAGCCAGCCAGCCTCCTATGGAAGCGACTGCAATACCACTGAAGTTCAATCTAATTGTATTTATCATAGGATTACTTATGCAAGGAGCCAGCAGCTTGCATAGGTTAGCCTGTATTTTTGAACCTAATAAAATAAAATGCGTTTTGAAAATACAAAGAAAGAGATAGAGCGAGGTAAACAGAAATCGTGTTCAAATTTCATTATTTCCTCTAAAGCCATTTATTCCAGAAATGAACAGATGTTAGCCAAGACAAATTCCACCCTTACTTAACCGGGACTCGGACAGCCTCTGATGCAAAGCAGAGTATTTTCTCACCTGCAAATTCACAATTGTTCCATACCTATAATGATACCCTAAACATAAAGCCTTGCCCCTTCTACTCAAGCTTCATAACAGGTTCTCACTGCCCCACGGCTTTTCGTAAAATTTGTTTGGGGTTGCTTTTTTCCCCTTTGAGATCTTTCCCTTAAAACTTTGCTGTGACATACAAAAAACTCCACCCACCCAACCAAAACAGCCAGACAGATTTGAAGACAGTGATGCTACAGGTTACCGAAGTGACCCTTCCTCTTCAGGGACACTGTAACATCAGTACTTCCATGTCCGATTTCATCCCTCTGCATCCATTCACTGACTGCCTCATTTTTATCTGAAGTTATAACCGCACACGATCGAACACAACTCAGCCCTGTCGCGTGACGAGGACGTCAACAGACCCTTGTCCCACGGGCACTAAGAGGTGCCACATCGGGTGGCAGCATTCTGTAATGTGCTCACCATCATAAAACAGTTGATCGTTAACAGACAGGAATAGGAAGCTGATGAAGTTCCGACCCTGTTATGGCAGGGCATTGAACTTAATGCATTCACACAATCAGTGCCGAGAGTGTTCAGAGATTAATATGCTCCGAGGCACGTTTCGAAAGAGAAGAAACAGAATTAATGCAACTCCTTCCCTTCCTCTATATTTTTTTCGGCCCCGGTATCCTCTCCCAGTCCTCAAAAAGGCAATACGCATTCACAACACCCCAGTTCAGATTTCAGATTCTGGCAGAGCGTTTCCAAGGTCTTTGCTGTCCTTTCTGATCATCCCTCTCTCCTAAATAACAGCTCAGAAGTTCAATGACGAACAACAACAGAAGGAGAGCAGAAAAGGCTCTGTCCTTCAGCAGGGCCTTCAGGATTCCCTGTATGGCCAAAGACTCCACTAACCATTATCAGACTCCTTGGTTTTTTTTTTTCACTACAACCCCACAACTTTTCCATGGAAACTTCCAATTTCTTACCATAAATTAAATTTGAACTATTCTCTAAAAATGTGAATAGAGCAGACAAAAAAATAAAATTAAATTAAAAACAAACAAACCAAAATCATACACACACACACCAATGAATCTTTTCCTCTGTGGTGTTTTTTGCACAGTACAAATTTGCAATAGCATTAATTACTCATCATTATGAAGTATATTGTGCAACAAAGTGTTCAAAAAAATACTATAATTTTGGAGAAAATTGATGGCAAGTGTCCATCCAGGTACACAATATATTGAGTTCCTTATTTATACCAGCCAATGTTTAAGAATCTCAATCCTTTCATCTTCATTTAAAAAATAATTTGTTACATATGTTACATTAGAAGAACATTAGCATATTTTATTTCAAAGCTTATTCTGTTCTCTTTACACTTTTGCTCGTGTACCAATTAGCGCTATTTTGTCATTTATAGCTTTTTAATAATATTGCACACAATTCCTCTAAAGTAAACGATTCACTATCCTGAACAATCTACTTTATTGGAAATGCAAAAACTAAGTTTGCCTATGTCAGACTTATGTTTTACAGAACAGTCCCACCCAACACAAAAAAAACCCAAAACAACCAAACAAAACCATGACACAAAGTTCTTTGCCAAACTTAAAGCACGTGTTCTCAAACAGGAAATAAAGCTTTTCAAGAAAAATTTTTAACAGGTAAAAAAAAAAAACCCCAACTTACTCATTTCCCTTGTTGCTGCTTATCACAACAGCTGACCTATTCCAGCTAATTTGGCAGGAAAAACAGTCTACTCGATACAAACCTTATCATGAAATATTTCAGCCTACTTATAAAAATAAAGAGAAAAAAAAAAAAGTGATTCAATTTCCCAATCCCAGTTGTTTTTCCAAAGCTTTTTGCCATTACAACCACATTTCCATGAGGATGATAACCCTAAACAATCCCATAAACAACTGAATTTCTGGGAGGGCCATGACCCCACTTTGCAGCTTCCTCTGCCCCATCCTGAGTCACCACCTCACAAGAAAAGCCCTGGGACAGGGACCGAGGGACAGACCACACGCTGGTGACCCTGACATTCTCCATCTAAAATATCAGAGAACAAGGAGTATTTTCAGGTTTTGTCTAGGATTGCCAAGACTAGGCCCAGATCAAAGTCCTAGGAAAAAACAAACCCAAAAAGAGAAGGAATCAATATCTACAACTCCGGCCTGGCTTTAACCCATGGAAAACACAAGCTGTGACAAGCTTTTTTTTTTTTTTTTTGGCAAATTCTAACACAAATCTCCACCTCTAGTTGAGCCCCTTTTCAGTCACTTGCAGTTATTTTGGTGTTGCCAATGCTCACACGTGGAGGGGCTCACACATATATTTACTATATGGTTCTTCCGGTAAATTAGTGTAAGAAATCTCTATACAGTTGAACCACCTTTTATAAGTATCAATAAATAGCGCCTTACAGGTTTCCACATGATGAAAATAGGGTATCAGACCCAAATATTCTGCTTTTTAAATACTTCTGGGCTTAATAAGACGTTAAGAAAAAAGAGGCCATGATATAGCCTAGAAATCCTGAGCTGCCTCACAGCACAACAGTCACACAAAGGATGCTTCACAGGTAAACACAGAACAGCGAGCGTTTCAAAAATTGTCCAGTTTGGTGTATAATTTATTTTGTTAACCCACATTTTGCATAGTTTTGGACCACAGTGATGCAGCAAAAAAAGAATAAATTAGGTATCATTTTTAGCAATTTATAACCACACAGATACACTCGTCTTGAGATCAGGGCCGAGGCTGCACGCACAGATCTAGCTCTGCTTTCTCCTGTGTGTACATTATGCGCTGCGATGTGATAAATATATAACCATGAAGTCACACACTGTATTGCAAACGGGATACAGCACTCCTCAGTGACCCTGGAGAAGGCAGGATGCACCATGTTCTAGCCGTGATTTCTTTTTCTTCCCCCATTTCATTTCCATAATGGTCCAGCGCTTATTTTGCAGACTTTTTTATACCGTCTCCTCTCTAAGGTATGTAAATAATTTAGTCAAGAGTAATGCATTATGCAATTTATTTTCAGCCAACAGCACAGCCCTCGTTAGGTGCAATTCATGGGAAGAAGTAGTTAATTATGGTAATTCATCTGCAGACCTAGGTGAGCAATTTCACTGTTATTCTGCTATCCTGCTTAATATGCATATGCTGTAGAAGAGCAGTTAAATGGCAACTTTCAAAACTGACATCCCAAGCCCTGATTCTCTAACGAGCTCTGAACCCGGGGCTTTAACACAGAGCTACAGTAAACACCACTTCTGGGAGGTGAAGGAGCCGATTTACACGGAACAACTCGCAAGATGAGGGTTTAGGGTATTCTACTGAATAGACCTTTACAACATTCTAGAAATAATTCTATGCTATTGTATTGCACCATTTGTGGGATGGTATGTGATCATATAATTAGAGATCATATAGCACATTCGCACAAAGAATACTTAAGGGCTTGCCAGGGAGGGTGGGGTGAGGGGGGAGATCTTTTAAAAACAGAAAATCACTTTATCTGGAAATTCAGAGCTAATCTCAACAACTCCAAAATGCTACCAGAGCGCTTCTCCTGCACAAACTTCAGAGGAACACATTTCAGGCCTGAGGAAGAACTAGTTCCAAACAAAACCAGCTGAGGTTTTCAGTCATTAAGAAGTCAAAAGTCTGAAGGAAAAAAAGCTCAAGTATGTGTGGATATCAAAAATAATAATAAGAATTTCTAAACTGCAGCTCTGATTGCAATGACAGGGAGCAAAGATGGAATTCTTTCAGAACAAACACTGAAAGAAGCGCTCTGGACAGGGGCAAGAGAAACACTGTGGGATTGGTAGCAAAACCAGAGGAGAGGAACGAACGAAGGGCAGCTCCCAACAAGACCCAGGAGCACGGCAGCCTCCTGGAGAACCACTGTGCACAAGCACATTCTACTTAACCCCTCTGTTTGGGGGAAGGCTCCAGCATCTTCTCCTGTCAACCTGGTCCAGAGGCCACCTGGATTGTCCTCCCCATGAAATCTCCTCTGGGGCATCTCAAGTAGGAGCAGCACCAACAGCCTGACGCAGCACCCGCTTCTCTGGGCACGTGCCTTTTGCCTTTCAGCAGCCTTGAAAGAAGAGACCTTCATCTTGGGCCTCTTCTTCACCCTTCTCTTTTCTGTCTGCCAGCTCCAGAAACCACACTGCTAAAGGATCCAGCCTGCGTAACTTGGAAGAACACAAGTTCCAGAAGGGCAGCCTTCTGCCAAATCCCTGCCCTCCCGAGCGAAGCACGGTAAATACTGCAAAAACCACCCAAGCCCCAGTCGCTCTGGGGAACGGGCAGCCAACTCAGTGCAGCGCTGGTCTTCAGCCACAAACCAACCCTAAAACCCGCAATGGAAAGCTTAAAGTCCTAATAACTTTTGGTAGTCACTGCTTTAATGACGGAAGGCACAGCCCTTTCACACAAGCGTCCTAAAGGTCTCTGTGGAACACAGGTCCACGGTCTGTCCACAGACAGACAGACAGACATTCAGTTTTAATTTTAATTTTCACCTTCTACGCTTTGCTAGAGCTGCAGGACTAAACCATTAGCGCTCTCTAGACTGTTTATGACTGACTACATATGCTAGGATGTGTTTTGCCAAAACTCATAGCGAAAATAAAAGCCAGCGTTCAAACAGCACAAAACTTCATAAACCAAATAAACAACACATTGCAAATATTTAAGTCTTCCAAGCAAAGGCTTCTTCCGTAAATTTCAATATTTAAACTGGCAACAAAGCATTTCAGACAGTGAAACAAATGACTGGCTAAAAAAAAAAAATAACGCTACCCCCATCGTCATCATCCTTTTAAAAGGTTCATTTTTCTGTTCTCCCGAAACACTCACGGCACTCAAATTATAACTGAACAAATGTACATATCCCCAGCTATTTAAAACAAACAAAAAAAGGAACCATTAAATTTAAATCTTTTTGCTTAACCCAAGACTAGAAAACTGTCAGCCCTGAAAATTAGTTTTGCGGAGCCCTAACACAGCTGAAAATGGCTTACTTGCTAAACATGACAAGCAAATTCCGAAATAAAGGGAAACCCTTTCCCTCAACACGCACACTAATATTTTTCTTTCCTTACGGTTGGATCATTTCCAGAGAACCTGAATTGACTTCAATGGAGCGACAATATATTTCTTACTAAGAACACGTAGATTGCCTCAGAATACAAGAAAATGGTTCAACTAAGAAAGGGCTTCACTCAGCTCTTCTAAGAATACCCAGGGTTTACACTTAAAAGTAATCTTTTTTTTTTTTTTTTGAACAATTAAGGCTTGAGTACACCAACAGCTGCATCTGCCGATGTATGGATACATATTACACTAAACAGGAATGAGACACTTTCTTTCTGGAGTCATTCCAAAAAAATGGAAACGCGCTGTAAAATTCACGCTTTTAACTTCAAGCCACGCTACCTAGCGAGTGGGAACACACTCTTGTAAAGTTTAAGGGATTTACTAAAGCGCTAGGAGGATTTTCTTTTTAAATTAACCAGAGGATACTTCTCAGTGTAGACTATGGCAAAAATAAGAAAAGTTGCAATATAAAAGCATGATTTACTATGGCAAAAACCAAATGTATACAACTTTAAGTACCATTCCCAAGAATGAAGAGATTTCCCCAAATTAAAACAGCCCCTAAAATTTCATTTTCCAAATGAAAATTCTCACCGGAAAGCAACGTCCTACCTGAGGACTGCACAACTTGCATAAGCATTTCTCATGACAAGACCTGCAACGCTCCACCTGCCCGGGGCATCTGGCTCTGCCAAGCAAGGAAAATACCACTGCTTCTGAGTAAAGGGCATTAAAAAAAGATTTTCACACAAGCTTGTAAATTTACTTCACTCTAAATTTATAAACAAGGCTCATTTAGGAAGTTATTAAGGAAGACCTGCCCAAGTAGAACTGCCAGCACGTGACAAAGATTATGTCACCACTTATGTCTACTTCACATCTGGACAAATAGGTTGGTGTCAGGCCGGCTTAGCTATTCACTGGCACACCGTGGTCTGCAAAGATTTTGGCAAAGCTGATATAAGAAGTTCATGGCCCAACTTTACCCATTGTAAGTTCATTCCTATAGAAAAGCTGTAGTTTACTGCCACTTTCACAGCAAAAACATGGGTGTTTTTGCTGAACCAGACTACAGTGTGACTCCACAACCACTTGGATTTTACTGCCCGCCCCCCAAACCCAGCAGTAGGTTTTAACACAATCCTTCCAGAGATGATGCCTGTAGGACCAATAAACCACTGCATCGGCACGGCAGAGGAGTCGATAAACCATGACAGAGGATAGAAACCTTCCAGAGAAGTTCACAGAGCTCCACCTGCAGCTTTTCTTCCATGTCCCCGTTCCACCAAGAGCAGGGTAAGCCCAGGGGTCCCACAACCCCTGCTCCCATCTCCATCTCTGGGACAAGCGGCTGCTTGCCCAGCTGTGGTCTGAAACCCAGCCCTGAAGTGACTCCACCAAAAAAGCTCAGCCCTTTTCCCTCCCGCAAAGAGCTGCCAGGGCCTGGAAAAAGTGCAAGAATGTTATAACTTCATATAAGGTTGCATTTCCATGTTACCAGGACACAAACATGCCTAATTTTGTCATAGAATAATAGAACGGTTAGAGTTGGAAGGGACCTTAAAGACCATCCAGTTGTAACCCCCCCTGCCATGGGCAGGGACACTTCCCACTAGACCAGGTTGCTCAAACCAAACAAAATTTATGATCCAACTAGCCCGATTTCAACTTGATTCTTTATCACGCATGGGCGCTATCAGCAAATATTTCCAATGTGAAGGACCATGTTTTGTCCAACAAGCACAAAACCCATGAACGCAAAAGAAGCACTTGCCTCAACTAAAAACTCCAAGTAAGCAGAGGGTGAAAAATAAAACAAAAGAGAGTCTATGCTGCTAGGCAGCCTCTCACCAGAAGATCTCTGGATACTGAACTGGTCTGAAAAAAAACCTCCTGTGAAGTATTAAATCACTGGTGCATGGGTAAATTTGTTAATCCATTCGCTAAGGTCACACAGTGGCAGAAACAGCAGATAATCCCGACACCAGCTTTCTGTCCTAATCATTATGTGGACAGAAAATCTTCAGCGACGTAAAAATAAAACCAAAAAGCAAGTAAATACAGTTATCTGTTACATACAGATATATTAGGTCAACCCAGAAACGCAAAATTGTGGGTATGGGGAGCAGAGGTGTGTCTCTGGGGATGCACCACAGATCTTGACAAGCCCATGAAAATTTAGAGAGAGAATTCATAACCAGAAAGTAATTTCATAATTCCCTCTATTCATGCAGTCCCTATGAAGGGACTTGTGTAGACAAACTGCAGCCATGATCAAAAAACCCAGTCCGAACACCTTGCAGAGTAACGCAGAGGATACATCCCATTACTCTATAGTACCTACAACAGGACGCCAAAAGCTTGCCGTTCATTCCGTATTGAAGTTAAAGCAGTATTTTACAGATTGACCGTAAGCCACCAAAACTGGGCACGTCTTCTAATGTCAAAAGGGCAGACAGACACACAGCCAATGTCGTCGACACACAGCCAAGAGAGCTCTGACAGTTTCTACCAGCTTTAGTGCCATTTCGTGTTAAAGCATCCTGGTAATACCCACCATGGAGCTCTGAGAATTCAAGACCATTTTGATGAATGCTCTTTTATGGGTATAAAATACACTGCAAGCACCAGTTTCTTAAGAGGGAAAAGCAACACACAAAAAGAGGAAAACTTATTCTATGAATTAAAAATACTGAACCAAACAATGAGCTACATTGGCATTATTAAGATGTACTGAAAACAACAACATAATAAAATTAAAAAAAAAAAAAAAATCACTGTAGGCAGGAAAGACTAATCTTTCTATTCTTCCTTAGGCAAAACCCACAGCAATTTCAAGGGGAATTCTTCCCCAGATACGGCTGGATGACTACATCTACGTGCCAGGTTTGCTCCTCCAGCCAGGTTTTATTACATCCATCTTAGTTACACTACACATATTCACATTACAGGAATTTATAAACAGCAGGAGCAATTTAGAGGTGATCCACAAAACTATGACCTCGGTAGGGATGAGGTTCACTATTAGCATCTCAAGCATCAACAGTTTTGCGGTGAAGGGCGTATATTTCAAAGACTTTCAAGCAAAAATCGTTTACAAGACTTTCTCAAACAGCTTTCCCAAAAAGCATTCCCTCTGTTCCAAGCACAACGACTTCACAGACTGAATACAAGCCACAGGTTTTGCTGGGCAAAGAGGTACGAGAGTTTATGATGCCTTATTGTCTTTATTTTCTTAGGTTCTGGAGATCAAGCCACCAAATAAAGACGGTGCTTAAATATTTAAGTATTTAACGGAGTATTTTATATATTACACAGTTTCTAGACATGAACTCTTTAAAGATGATCTTTCGGGTCCAAAGCAGCAGCTCCACGCGCTCCTCTGGGCAGCACAGGACAAAGGGGCCTGTGGGCACGTCCCAGCTCGGGGTCTCAAAGCCCTGTTTGTTCACCCAGAACAACGGAGCATGTGACTCCTCAACACGTCCCGCAATAAAAACAATAAGATAAGGCTGCCACTGATTTCACCACGACCGACTTCGGGTTTGCTAATTGTTAAGTCACAACGTCGATAAAAATCTACTGCATAAAGTGCCTTGTTTTATAAAAAGCCCAACGCAAACCTCACTCGAACTTCCTCCTCAGTTTTGCATTTGTACTAAACACACCACCTTCCCTCCCCGCCCCAAAAGCCTCCTCTTGACTTCATCAAGAGTTCACTCAATGTTTTACGCCTAAAGCCAAGATTATTTTTATCAAATACAGGCACTGCCAAACTTTGTCCTCTCCCTTCCCTGCCCAGCGTGGCTGCCCCAGCACCCCCCAGCTCCACGTCCCGCTCGCTGCCTGCCTGAAAAATGAGATTTACTCCCCAGGTTTGACTCCACCACGATCAGGGCTGCACCATCCAAACCCATCTAACCCCCTCCGGATCAAGAGGGATACACAGGATCCAGTCCTGTATGTAAACTCAATGGAAGTTTGGAGAAAAGGGAAAGAAAGCAGAGCAACACAAATAAAAAGGCACAAATTTGGTTTAAAGAGCTGACAAAATAAAGTCCAAAATGACAAAAACTAGGGAGAAAGCCCTGGGGGAGGGGGGGGGGGGAGGGGAAGAGGGAAGCAGGTGAAGAAGCAGGTTGATTTATCTTTTTTTGATAAGAAAAATCAAATAAAGCCTTAGGAAGGGATAATAATTAAATGATGCAAACTGTCAGGACTGCGAGAAAACACCCCGGTATATTAGATTAATTTGCCACATTCCCACAAGAGCAGGGACAAGGAAGCAGAGCCGAGCAGAGGAGAGGGCACAAGCACAGTGACCATTGGAAGGGGTTAATTTTAGAAAGCAAAAAAACCCAAAAGCACCATCTTGCACCACTTGTGTTTTAATTACGCCAGGGAGGGCTTGGGGGGTTATTTTCTTCACACAGAACGGCATTAGGCCCAACAGCACCAGACTAACAAATGACAACAGGCAGCAACAGACACATGGAACTACATTACAGTTCCAAACTTTCACCATTTACAGTAACGTTAATGCAAATGAAACCTGACTAATCTGATCTCACAACATGTGTTTTCAAAAAACAGCCCGTTTCTTTCTTTTCAACTTGAAAAAAAAAAAAACCAAAAACGCAACTCAGTTCCACGAGTGGGTAGTTACAAACCACAGCTGGGAAAGTGGGAGGCACATGAAGCACGCAAATAAGACTTTACATATTCTAAGAACCATCGCGGCAGCTTTCTGGAGCTCTTTGGCAACGTCCACCACACACGGGCCTCGCTGCTGGCAATCTCAGCCATTTAAAACAACGGAGAACCTCAGCCTTCCACAATGGACCTTCTCCTAGCCCCAGTCTGACGCTGCATTTCACATACCCTCCCAGTCTCTCCCATGAAGTCACCCACGGCGTCAAAAGAGCGAGTCGCAACACATCGAAAGTGTTTTCCCTGGCCACCTCTGAAAGTTTCCACCCCTTTATTCGTCACCCGGTTTCTTCAATTCTTCTTCACATTTCCGTCAATACACGCAGGATCTTTAAAAGTCCGGTTTTGCTCCCCAGCACAAGCAACCAGCATCGCTCCAGCGTGGGACCACGGCTGCGGAGAGCCCGGGCACAGGGACAACAAGTAGAGACTGACGGGAATATTGGTTTGGTGCTTCCACCACCAGCCCACAGAACCACACGGAGAGCAGAGGGCTCATTTTTACGCCACAAGCAATGCCCATCTATTTTACCAGAAAATACAAAAACTGAGTGCCCAGGCACCCCCAAGGGGATGACTGAACAACGGTCAAGGAGGCTTTTTGTTTGTTTCCTTTAAGGGAACAGACTCCTAGAACTTAATTTCTAACGTATTTAGCCTGTACTACATGTACTGTAAGAAAGAATCTTATAAAGGGCCTTGATGAACTAGAAATAAATAATCCATATCAAAATAACCTTGCACGCGTAGACAGCAAAGGAACTAACTAACACAGACTTTGCCAACAGTAAGATAAACACATTGATATTTCCGATGTAATCAACAGCCATTCAGAATCTGCCCTGGAAGACAGTCACAGAAATACAAAGCATTTTTCTTACAAATATTTACTATAATGGTGAAAGCTGTTCAAAAAAAAAGAGCTGGTTTCTATTAATCAGCTACATTTAGATATCCGTTCTCGCTATCAGATTGAGCTCACCAAAACTGCTCAGTAGGCTGTTTTCATTGTATTTTTGTTTAAGTTTTATCTCAAGGCAACATATTGAAGTTTCATACTCCTGCCATCTTACACAGAGCTAGAAATTTACAGTCTATGCAAGACCCACCAGATTATTTCAAATGCACAACAAAATTTCACAAAGTGAAAAACCAGGTACCACGTCTGCATCAGCAAAATATTCACGTTATACAGTGAGCACCCCAGATCTGCTGCATTAGGGAAACAGCTATTCCATTGCTCCACGAGATATGTTTCTACCCCAATTTATTTGACGTCAACATTAATAGATGGTGTGACCACACTCCTCATTTTCTTCCATCCACATCTTCATTTTCCTCCATCCACATCTGTGCTAGCTTTGCTGTAAAAGTACATTAAAAACTATTAAATCCAAACAAATGTAACCCCAAAGTAAATACGTTACAGATTCACAGATATCATCATGGCAAAAATCCATATGGTTTTTTTGTTGGTTTTTTTTTTTTACAAAGCACTTCCTAAATAAAATTTATCACTGGGAGTCTGTATTTAGGAATGCGTATTTGTGTTCATATCCAAGCAAAAAATTTCTGCACCAGAGAAGAATGTTGACATCCACACAAAAATTAGCTGTGATTCATTGTTTAACAGTTGTCTTCCCTTCAGAGAGCACCGCAGACTGAAGGACATATTGCCAAACTGAAAGCACCAATACTTCCTTTAACCTAATATAGGACAAATAAATACACTTCAACAGCTTCTAAATCTCACACGTCCTACTTTTTTGACCCAGATCTCTGGTTATTTCCCCCATAGGTCTATACAATATCAAAACTATTTTTTTCCCCCACAAATTTAGACTTAACCTAAAAGAGGAAAAGTTCTCATCATTCCTGGGAGCTGAACGGACCTGGAAGGGGGGGAGGATCAACACAGACTCCTCTTCATCATGATCAATTGGGATTTTAAGGTAAAATTTTCAGCCATACTCAACAGTCTCCCAACTGCTGAAACTAAGAGCAAAAATCCTCATTCGTTCCAACTGGATTGTAAGTTCAACCAATATCAATGATAAATGAAAAATAATTAAATCTTTTTTATTGCTATTTTTACAAGGCAAAAATGTATTTTCAGAAGCCATGCTGACACCCGAGCATTAATCAGCCTGTCCAAAAAAACACAAAAGAGCTATAAAAACTTTGTTATTCCTCTCCTCGGCCAGCCTGGACAACTCCTTCCAGGAAACCAAACTGTCTCTGCTTTGCCTGGTGCTTTTAGGGAACCATCGGGGGGTTGAAAGGAGAATTCCCAGCTCAGGGTTTTGCCGGCAATAGGTCACCCATGAGAGAAGCCTGAACTTTTAACACCGCTAACATCAAAAGGATGTAACTTTTAGGATAGGTTATATTTAGGGCTCTAAACCTTGACAATTTCTGTGGGTTTGGCACCGGGCACGGTATTTAGCGCTACATTTTCATGAATAGTAAATATTTGATCCTTAACTCATAACCTTGGAAAAATGCTCCGCGAATAGGCTGTACAGAGGTCCTTTCTGTATGCTCTCTGGTCGCTGCCAGCAGGCACGTAGCTGCCTACAGAACAGGACAGTTTCCAGAGCCACTTTCACGGCCCTAATTCATAAAAAAAAAAAAAAAATCTACCATCGGCCTGACGTCAGTGGGGTTCAGTGGCAGCTCTGCTTGCAGATGGGGAAGCGACTGGATCCTTCCCCAAACCCACCGAGGGGTTAAAAGCAGCATTAGCCACAGCAGCTCGCCAGCCTTGCCAGGTTGGCAAAACTATTGCCCCCCTACCTGCCCCACATCAGCTAAAATTTCTAGTAACGCACCTCCAGCGATCTGAAATAACACTCAGCGCCTTTGCATATGGCACGTGGTTGTAAAAAGCGTCTCTGTAACACACGCTCACACCAAACAGAGACTGAACAGAACCTCAGATCATAAAAAGAAAAAAAAAAAAACCAAAAACAACAAAAAAAAAAAAAAACCCACACCAACAACCAACCAACTGGTTTTTCTCTGGATGATTCTGATTTTTTACTGCTAGACATTACTAATAAACAAGATTGCTCCTTTGCAACATGGAGGCTGAAGAATTACAACAATAAACACAAGTCAGAGTACGCAACGCAGCCTTTTACTAAGGCAGCTCCCAGAAAGAAACAGAAACTACACCCTAACAGGAGCCTGCAAAAGGCAGCAAACCACACGCAAGGCTTGGTTTTTAGAAACACCGAGCAACACCCAGAGACTCCCAACTTCCAATGCAACCGCGGGGACCCAGCACCTCTGAAAACACGACTGTATTATTACCTTACACTACAGTTGTAGATGTAGGCTCTTTGGAAGAGTCATGTCTGCACCAAGCAGAACGAGAGGACCAGCCCAGGGCCACCGCTCCCACGAAGGACCACGTGCGGGCTCTGAACCACGTGGGACCAGGTTGACACCCAGCCTGCTGTGTTACCCATCATGAAAAAAAAGGACATTATTAGCCTGGTAACACACCTAGGGATGCTAACTTTAGAAGGACCTTAGCGTCTCTACGTAGCACTGAATTATGCCAAATACACACTTAATTCAAAAAGCAAGAGGGGACTCTGAAAGTTGCCGTGTAGATTGGCTGAGACAATTCCCTAAAACTCCTCCCCACCATCTCTCCCCATTCAGAGATTCTTCCACTGGGTTTTTCAGAAAGCTACACACCAATTCACCAAGCCTTATTATTATTACTATTTTTTTTACAGGTAAGAAAATATTCTCAAAAGTCTTTCTAGCCATCAGCCCACCCAAAGGTAAGCTACACCACCGGCAATTTCAGTCCTTGGAGAGCCAAGCCAGACAGATCCTACACACCCGACCGGCCTGTGCATTTTCCCCTGCGCTTACACATCCTTCGGCTTGAAATAACCACTTATTTCTTATCAAGGAAGAATGATTTTATTTTTTTTAAGGCTCCTTATCGACATAAAAAGGAGAGCCTAAAGGACGTCACAGAAAACTGCGGGGTGAAGTATTAAAGGTCAGTGTTTCAGTGGGTAAGCTGAGTTACGCTTCTACAGATCCTTCAGAACCAAAGGAAAACTCAACGTGAGCTCAAACGCAGCCGTCAAGACTCCAGGGCACTTTTCATAAACAATTTCAGCCTTGTTTTCATTAAGAGAAGGAAGAAAAGGGCCTGCTCATCTCGGTCTAGACGCCACAAGGCAGAACCCTAAGGAGGAGCAGTAGTTCACAGGTTTCACGCAAACCGGCAGTGATTTCTAGACCAGGCTTCCCTACTTTTTCACGCAACCTGTCAACTCCCTGAAGTGACAGCTACGCTGCCTCGTCTTCACTACTCCTTACAGCAAACCAGCTAATTCCATTTTCCAAAATTAAAAGAAAGCTGATACACTCCCCTACAATGCCATCTGAAAACATATTTCTCATTCCTCATTTCCTCGTCGTACTATATCTCAGAGGAAACCAACTGTGAGGAGAATAAACCAGTCTCCAGCTACTCTGCTTGGGATCACCAGAGGAACCTTTTTCTAGTAAAGTCACTTTTTTTTCTTTAAGCTACTTTACAGGAATTAAGACCATCTAACTTCATACCACAGTGCCTGGAAAGCTGTGTGTATTTGGGTCAGGGGTAGCTAAAGCCGTGGCAAGAACGTCGGAACTGCTTCTTCATCACCTGTTAATTTGAAGGTATTACATCAACGCTGCGACGCAACTCAAAACCACTGAAAAGAGCTGTCAGTGGTAGTTCTTAATGGAAAACTCCTGAGACTTCTTCACCTAACAAGAACACTTAAATCCATATTTAAAAGTGAGCATACGACGAGTGTATTCTCACAGCAGTCACTTTTTTTAGGAGCCAAACACGCATCATTACAGAGTGTGCACACACACTTTCACTTCTCTCCCCCAACCTGCAGCTACTTGCATGAGCTGATGTTTCAGGCTTTAAATAAAGTCATTATTACACCCAATACTCTGTCTGCGCACGCAGCTGCAAACTCACACACACTAAGGGCGGCCAGTACACATCACAGCACCTCAATCGTCAGTACCAACGTGAATTAGATTAAAAACGTGGTCACTTCAGTGTGATACGTTTCAGCATCACAGTACCGACACCACGCAGTCCTGCCGAACGTCCTGAGCTTGCCCTTCTCTCCCAAGCAGAGACAGGATCACTTCACGACCTCCCTATCCCGGGTCAGAAGGGGAAGAGCTGGTGGCAGGTTTGTGTCTGTCTCTTCTCCGCTTTCCAGAGGTGTCCTCTCTAGCAAGGTGTCAGAATTCACAGGGGCACCACCATCCTGAGCGGCTCCAGGGGGAAGGGAAGAGACAAGCAAAGCAAGCAAAAACTGGGGGTTACGAGCGCTGTGATACCAAAAAAAAGTATCAGTGTCGTGAAAGATTCACATCCTATTGCCCACCACTAATACAAAACACACTCAGCTTCTGCGAGCAGCTTCTCAGACATCTGCAGAGCTTATTCAAGCGAACTAGACCGCTTGATGTTCACAAAGTTGTGCGTGTTTCTTCACAGGACTTCCTGACTTCTGCGCAATTACATCCTTGTAGGATGTGGGTCTTTACTGCCACTACAAAATTTGTAACTGCAAACACATTCTGACTCAAAACATGAAGTCCATGTCAAATTAAATTCCGGAACCAAAATCAAGTTAGGTAAAATAACTCAGTTTGCTTTACATTATTCAGATCTGTTCTTCCTAACTACAAAAATATTACCTGCAAACAACATTATAAGCAATTTCGTCCATTTCCCCTAATCCATCCAGAGCCTCTTTATGCTTAGGGCTGTAGCGCTTTTTAGCATCAAACTCTTTCATGATGGGAAAATGACTCTGAAGTACCGCTGTTGGGTACTTAGCACTTATACCATGCCTTACAACTTCAAAGCGTTACACAAACATCAATAATTACCATACAGAGAGTAAAACTGAAAGAAGTATTCGTATCAAAAAAAAAATTCACAGGGAAAAAAAAAAATCATAACTACCTGTTTGAAGGGGAAATAAACTTAAGCAACAGAATCTCCTGTAATTATTGCATTCTTGATGCTACGCACACGCGTTTTGGCTTTGCACGTTTAAACGAACAAAAATCATAAACTCTTACACAGTCTAAAAAAAAATAAAATGAAAAAGCCCAAAAGCCAAACCCCAAGTCCTTTCATACATTTAAATTACATTTCCTTTCCCTTTCCTCGTGGAGTGAGAACTAAGCCTTTTCCAGGTGTTCCCAATAACAGTTTGGGAGGGTTCCCAAGACACAGCACCACATGAACCCTGTTCTCATGGAGACAAATCCACCTTCCCCCCCCCCCCCAAAAAAAAACCAACCTTAAGACAGTGACAGCGTACAGGCTCAGGTGATCTTAGGTAAGTATTTCCATGCCTTGTGTTCCATTAGATTGTAAACAAAAGCAAAGGGGAAAAAAAAAACCCAAACCCAACAATCAATCACTACAAGAGAGCACAGAAAGTTTGCTACCATCATTTCCAGGGCACCACCTGCACCCCAAGCATCACCACCCTGACAGCGTGGCCCGTTTTTTCTGTGGCTAAGAGGAAAAAAAAAAACTCTTCATATGCTCATCCATGAACACGTGGATCACTTCAATCCAAGGCCACGCACAAGAGTTTGCAGGACAAATCCCTGTTTGAAGCGTATTCCGAAAGGGTGGTTGCCATCCATAAATCCAAAGGAAGGCCCCAAATCCAACAACACGAGCCTTTGGGTCGAGCAAGACGGGGGGGTGTCCAAAGCCAACCTCCCGGCTGCACCCAAAAACTTGGGGACAACTCAAAACCATCACTTCTGCAAATGGTGCCCTCGCTCTCAAAGGGGCACAAGCCACAACAGGACACCCAAGAGACCACCAGCACCAAAGGACCCCGTCAATACCTTCAAAGCACTCAATTATTTTAGCAACACAGGACAGGAGAGCCGGACAAGCCCAGAAATGCATTATTATTAATTTTATATTTTTTTTTTCCAACAAAGACACGGTTCTCCTGATCACAGCTCATCCTGATAAAAGAGGAGTTATGTTTTGTGATATCCCCCCCCCCCACCCCCACCACCCCCCCAGCCATAAATCAGTTAGGAATTTTGATTTAGGCAGACGGGAAAGAGGAGGAAGTGGAGCCCACTGGAGAGCAGTAAAAACTTCAGCAGCGAACTTCACTTTTTCCCCAACGCGGCGACCTCCAAAACTCCCAACTTTTTTTCCCTCCCAAGACTCACGCCGCCGTCACCTCGAAGCAACAAGCCCCGGCCATAAAGCACATATAAAGTTGGCTGTTAAAGAAGTTGGGGTTTTTTTTTGG
>JAOXNO010000052.1:2714367-2726755 GCA_028565335.1 Limnodromus scolopaceus | reverse complement strand
GCCAAAAAAAAAAAAAAAAAGTAATATCTGTGTGTGTGTGTGATTTAGATTGAGGAGGAATTGAGGCAGAATGTGGAAGCTGTTACTAAGGGAAGGAGCCAAGCGCTCGGAGCAGCCAGCGGCCCTCAGACAAGCGGGAGAGCGCGGGGGTGGCCAGCCGCACGGAAATGGGCGCTGAGGGGAAGGGAGAGAGAGAAGAGAAGAGAAGAAAAAAAAAAAAAAAAGGGAGGGAAAAGCAAAGAAGGGAGGCGAGGCCAAGCTGAGGAAGGAGAAAAAATAAAACACTAAACCCCCGCCGCGCCCTGATGGGGAGAGGGGGGGATCCCCCCCCTTTTTTTTTTTAAAGATCCCCCCCCCCCTTCTCTTTCCTCCGCGCTCTCTCCGGGCAGGCGCGGCCGCCGTGAGGGGAGGCGGGCTGAGGGGAGGCCGCCCTGACAGGAAGGGGAGGCTGCCCGGTGTCTTACCGGCGATGGCGGTCCCCGCGGCTCGGGCCGCCCCTGAGGGCCGTGGAAGGCCCGACCGGGCCCCGGCGGTGTGGGGAGGCCCAGCCGGCGTGAGGAGACCCGTGTGTGGTGGTGGTGGTGGTGGTGGGGGTGTTCTAGGAAAGCCACCAGCTCTTATTTAAACGTTATTTAACGTGGTGTGGCTTTTTGGTTTTTTTTTACTTTATTTAGTTATTACCTCTTGATTCCTGGTACCTGGCATGGGGGGGGGGGTGTCCAATCAGCAAAGGTTTATACTCAGGCCCAGCTCCGTTACTGCCTCTCCCCTGTAATTTTAATTGCGTTTAATGAAAGTAATCCTCCGCCAAGTCGTGGCGCGGTGTCCTGACCTGGGTGCTGCTCCTTTTGAGAATTTAAATGCCATTTGGCATTTGTATCACAGGTTTCTTCAGTTTTCTTAGGCTCGAAATGCTATTTAGCATTTATGGCGCAGGTTTGTTCGAATTTTTAGAGTCGGAATGCTCTTTAGAATCGTAGAATCATAGAATCATTTAGCATTTACATCGCAGGTTTCTTCAGTTTTTTAGAACTGAAATGCTAGTTATCTTTTATATCGCGAGTTTCTTCAGTTTTTTAGAACTGAAATGCTATTTAGCATTTATATCGTAGGTTTCTTCAGTTTGTTAGAACCAAAATGCTAGTTATTGTTTATATTGCAGGTTTCTTCAGTTTTTTTTAGAATTGAAATGGTATTTAGCATTTATATCGCAGGTTTGTTTGAATTTTTTAGACGGGAAATGCTATTTAGCATTTATAGCGCAGGTTTGTTTGAATTTTTAGAATCGGAATGCTCTTTAGCGTTTATATCACAGGTTTGTTCGAATTTTTAGAATTGAAATGCTAGTTATATCGCAGGTTTCTTCAGTTTTTTAGAACCGAAATGCTAGTTATCGTTTATGTCGCGAGTTTCTTCGGTTTTTTTAGAATCGAAATGCTATTTAGCATTTATATCGCAGGTTTGGTTGAATTTTTAGAATTGAAATGCTAGTTATATCGCAGGTTCTTTCAATTTTTTAGAGTTGAAATGCTATTTAGCGTTTATATCGCAGGTTTCCTCAAATTTTTAAAACTGAAGTGCTATTTATATCAGAGGTTTTTTCAGTTTTTTAGAATTGAAATGCTATTTAGCATTTATAGCGCAGGTTTGTTTGAATTTTTAGAATCAGCATGCTCTTTAGCATTTATATCACAGGTTCCTTCGAATTTTTAGAATTGAAATGCTAGTTATATCGCAGTTTTTTTCAATTTTTTAGAATCAAAATACTATTTAGCGTTTATATCGCACGTTTCTTTAAATTTTTAGAATTTAAAAGCCATTTATACCGCAGATTTCTTCGAATTTTTAGAATTTAAAAGCTATTGTTTATATCGTGAGTTTCTTCAACTTTTTAGCACTGAAACGCTGTTGTTTATACTGCAGGTTTGTTTATTTGTTCAAAGCGAGCTGCGTTAACCGGCACCACGTTCCTCACCGGGCGGCCCTTCCCATCTGAAATTATTTTTGCAGTCGCATTTCGCCCTCTTGGGCGCTGCTCCAATGCCCTTGTGTCCGGACACTGGCACAGAGTCCCAAGGAACCACAAACCACGCACGGATCCGGCATTAACCTGGGATGTCATTCCTGCCTCTGCCAAAAGCTCCACCAGCCCAGGTCTGGTGCTGCCCGAGTGGGGCCTCCACATCACTGGCCTTCTGCAGAGCTGGCTTTTACGGGAAGGTAGAGAGAGGGGCCACAAACACAGCTTGTTGTTCTTTTTGGTTTTTTAGTGAACAGAGCTTGGCATTGCCAGAGAATGATGCTGATCCTAAGGTAGCCGTTCTGGAGCTAAGGGTGGATTTTACTTTCATCCTAAGGACAGATTTTTGCCCACCTGAGCTTCATCTCACGAGCAGTAGGGAGCTCCTCATCTCCATCAAAGGCTCCATGAAAGCAGACGGGTGGGTCTCTGGGTGTAGGATCATCTCACAGTACTAATCTTTTTTTTTTTTCAGGGTCAGTCCCATGTGCTTTTCCTCCTTTTATGAAGAATAATATTTAAATACTTGCAGAAAACAAATATTTTTATTTTATTTTTGCATTGCAAAATCATTTAATTCGGAGAAAGCCCTGGGCCTTCATCCGTTTCCTAAGCTTTATGAGGAAACCAAAGTCTCTCTAGAAAACTAGGATGCGTGTTTGTAATTGCAGACCACTTGGATGTTCAACATTTTATTTCTGTAAGGATTTTGATGGTCCAAGCGGGCAACTTTCTCTTCTGAGTAACAGTGTGTAGGTTGTCTGCTTCAGGTATGTAAAGACGCAATCATTTTTGAAGACCGTATCCAGTCCAATTCCAAAATTTAACCACTTTGCTGAAAATTGGGACATTTAAAAGGGGGGGAAGGGTGGCAAGAGACTCATTAACACCTTCCCCCTTTACAGTCTTAGCTCTGTCCATGCTTCTAAAGGAGTTTAACCTCTTGATACTCTGAACGATTTATTTCCCAGGTCAAAGAAGATAAGCAGGAACTGTGGGTGGAGGAAGGGAGAACGGGATGTAGCCTCAGGCGAGAGGCAAGAAGATAAGGGACCTCATAGAGGGGACTGTGGGACACCAGGGGCCTGAAGAAGGGTATGGGAGGAGCTGTGAAATAGGAACTGGGAGGTGTAACGTTCAGAAAGGTGGTGTGAGAAAGGGAGGAGGAGGGAAAACCCCTCAAAACGGGAAAACCCGTTGTTTGGCCCATGGGAACTACGAACACCCTTTCCCCATCCATCTGCTGAGCAGCGACAGTGCGCGGAGCTGAAGGCATCTGGCTGAAGGTTTCTGTGGTCTAGTCTTCTCCAAAATGTTCAGTCACGACTCCGAGGTGCCAGGCTCTTGTTTTTAACACCGTGATGATGTATGTACTCGAGCGGGTGATTACCCGAGTACACCTTCTGCTCTGCAGAAGTGCTTTCGGGCAGATTGATGCTTCAATAATTTTACCCCGTCCCTTTGTTCCGGTTTCCCTTCCTTTATGAAGGTGACCACCGCGCAGGACTGCGCCAAAGCCTTGCTTTCCGTGGTGAGCTTTAGGCTTTGTAGTTCTGTTGCTCCGAGTTACCGGGGCCGCTTCCAGTACGGGAGGGAAGTTCTGGCTTTCAGAGGTTTCCAAGAACGGATGTTGGGCAACGCGGGGCAGTTGAGCAGGTGATGGTGTACGGCGGGTTCTTGTGTGAGTGAGCAGAGCTGAGGGAGCTGGCTTTGCCTTGAGCTGGGAAGAGGCGCTTTTAAACAATAACTGTTGTTACGTTTCCTTTCCCAAACTCTCCCAGTGGCGAGAAAGATGGCACCAAACCTTAACTTTTGGATGTAGAACTGGAGTGGATCCCAGCTCTTGGTTCATCCACGTGTTTGAATAAAAGCCTACCTTCAACGTGCTGCAGCAACACGGTCGTTTGCTTGCCGTCATCCCAACTGCTGGAAGGCCTTCTCACAGCCACGTTTGTCAGACGCAGCCTTAAAATAGTTGAAATTACTTGTAGCAGCGAGTGCTCGGCCTCCTAAGCGCATAAAAACAAATATTTGCAATAACTGGACCAGTGTTTGCACAGCACAAAGCACGCTGCCCCAACTCCATAAATAATAATAGTTGGCACTCACTGAGTGGTTTCCATTTTCAAAGCACTTTAGTCATAACCTTTGACACCTATATGGCCTTTTACGTCTTTACAAGAATTAATTAATCCTCCCGGTGTCCTGCGAGATAGGTAGGCACTGCAATAATAACAATAACAACAATTAATAATTCATGCGTTCTACTCAAAAATCACTTCAGGGATTAAAATGCATCTGTAATACTTGGGTTTTATTAACATTTTCCAGCAAATAATAAAAGCCATGGTATTGTGTTAAATCTATATAATATCTATCCGTAAATCTCTTGCAGATCGGGGCAAGGCTGAAGGCCCAGTGAGAAACCAGTAGGAATTCAGACGACTGACTTCAGAAAAGCAAGTTCAAGCCCGGTCCACCACCCAGCCTAGGCGCCAGAATGAAACCAGCCACGCATGGCAGTGAGTAAATAAACACCAGCGGAGCAGGAAGGCCCTTTGTTCATTTTTAGCTCTTGTTTATGCACAGGCTCCCCCAGTTACGGGACCCCATCCCGTACAAACACAGCACCAGGAATACGCCAAGCACTGACTGGGTGAGAAACAGCGGTGACTCAGCACCGCGTTGTGCAACAGGGAGAGCAGGGACAAGTCTGGCCAACACCGGGGCAAACCCTTTCCCTCGTAAAAATTACCATCTTGCCTTTGATATGCCAGGCGAGCCCCAGTTAAACCTGATATTTAAACAAGCGGGATTTAAACCCTGGTGACTGGAACAGAGGAAGGGGCAGGCTCTCGGCAGGGGAGTGCCCTGGCTCCGGGGTGGAGGAGGGATGGGTGCTGGATCGAGCTCCCCGCACCGATGGTCCCATTACCCACAAAGATACATTTTTTTCAGTTTGTGTTGCAGAACGGATTGATGTAAACCTCAAAGGCACCTTTAGTCCTAATAATGCTGCCACGCCAGAAAAAAATGGGAAAGAGGAGATAAAGATACATGCTCACCCTAGCAATTTCCCCGTGACTTCATCCCCATGTCTACAAACTCTAAACCTGGAGCAATTCACAGTTAAGGCCAGGGGCTTTCATACTCTTAAGACTTACCTTTTTTTCCTTTAATGTGAGGAAGATAGCAATTTTAAAAAACAACCTTTAAATGATTTGTCTTTGTGTTGTACGTACCGAGAAAGGAAATGGAAGTTCACCAGTTCAAAGGGACTGGCTTTATTCGTTTTTGCGGCTGCTGGCAATGACCGTTTTCCAGGAGAGGACGTGCTGGGAAAGGGACTTGTTTCTGAGTAGGGAGCATCTTCTGCCGCTGCCTTGGTGTACAAATCGATCAGTAATTGATCACGTGGTAAAAAATGTCTGGCGTTGGTGATTAACATGCCAGTAGCACTACCTTTTATTTTTATCAGTTGCTGTAAATTATACCTGCACAGATACGTTGTAGATCTCCATAAGGCAGAGAGGATTCAATCCCAAAACAATCATCTGGTTGATACACTCACCCAGATCGATCTGGGAGCCTTCTGCTTCCCAGAATAAACAGCGAGAGCGGAGGAACAGCGTGACCAGGTGAATAGTCCCTCATTCATGGACAGTTGATGAACTGTGTGAGCCAAAGCCATGAAGTGGCTCTTTCAGAATGTTCAGGACACAAGTTACACTGCTCAGAGCACGTTTAGCGCTGCTCTGAATCACAGAATGGTTCAGGTTGGAAGAGACCTTAAAGATCATCCAATGCCACCCCCTGCCCTGGGCAGGGACACCTCCCACCAGACCAGGTTGCTCAAAGCCCCGTCCAACCGGGCCTTGAACCCCTCCAGGGATGGGGCAGCCACAGCTTCTCTGGGCAACCTGGGCCAGGGTCTCACCGCCCTTAGAGTGAAGAATTTCTTCCTAATATCTTGTTAAATCTCCCCTCTTCCATTTTAAAGCCATTACCCCTCATCCTATCGCTTTATGGCCTTGTAAGAAGTCCGTCCCCAGCTTTCCTGTAGCCCCCTTCAGGTACTGGAAGGGGCTCTAAGGCCTCCCCAGATCCTTCTCTAGGCTGAAGGGGTGGTGGTGAGATGCATGAACTGGTCAGCTTCTCCTTGATACACAGAGCCTCCGCGGAGCACAGGCTACTCCTACCAACAGCCCCCCCCCCAAAAAAAATAGCATTGCCCACAGATGACAAAGTTAAGAGCTGCTGCTCTTAACTTTGGGATATTCACCAAGCACAGCCATTGGCCTCATTGTCCCATTGCTGCTGCCCTCCACCCCTGAGGCTCACCGTACCCTAAAGGCTGTAAGAGGAACACAACAGTGTGTGTGAAGGTGTCACACCAAGGAGAGCTTCCAAATCAGTGCCAGAGAAACATACTTTTAAAGGAAAAGTGAGAGAAACTGAGGAGAAGACGTGGCAGCTGCTCCAGCTCCCTTCAGGCCAGGGCTCCTGCACCTTGTCAGCCGCTCCCGCTGGGGCAAGTTTTCACTTATTTTTCTTTTTGGAGAGGGAAAAACAATGGGTTTTGTTGCTGCTGTCCCAGGGCCTCCCTGCCCGCAGAGGACTGCCATTGTGGGCAGAGGATGCCACCGTCCCCCTGGGCTCCCAAGGCGGTTCCTGGCACAAGAGAGAGGAGGAAGTGAAAGCCGTCCGGAGGCCACCAGCCGGCACGATTAGTGTCTTGTTGAAAGCCCTGAATATCATCCCTCGCTACCCAGAATCCGGCCCCGGGAGGATCTGTGGGTGCTTCACACAGTTGTGGAGATAAATGGGTGAACAACTGGGAAAGATGCGGATACAAACCTGACTCCAGAAATCGACACGGGCTGAGCCCTGGTGGGTTTGGGTATCCCAGGTCGGAGCCGTAGTTTCAACGCGAACCAGGGCTGTTTCCTGGAGAGGTGACGCTCCCACAGCGGACACCATGACAGCAGGAAGGCTGTTGTCAAACAACCGCTCTGCCAGCGCACCCGGCAATGCAAGACCAGGCCACCCAGTTCCTGCAGTAATTAATTTAAGACACAGCGAGCCGAGCTAGAGACATGAAAACAAATTCATTTTTTGGCTTTAATTGCTCTCAAAGGATTGTTTTAACTTTTTTTTCCCCTTTTCCCGTTTTTGCAGTTGGACGTGTAAATACCCACATTTCTTAAAATGGAAAAAAAAAATAATGTTACTTCTAAAACAGAAATACCAAAGGAGGCCCTGTTAACTCCAGCGTTACGGCAAAGCTCCCTTTGCAGCAGGGCTGTAACTCAGATGTTACATCCTCCAATGGCTAAGCAAATCCAAACTTGTTTTATTTTAACAAGGTTACGAAAAAGGGTGTGTTCCAGCAGCTATCGCACACCTCTGAAGTTTCAAGCAAGACGTATCTGGCTCTGGTGTGAGATCAAAATGGATTATCTGATGGGGACAGGATGTGGTTGCAAGAATTCAGCATTGTAAGTGTCATTGTGATTCATAATATAATCTACGTTACTGCGCACAACTGCTGCAGAGTAAATAAAGGTACAAAAGGTGTAATATTTTATTTAGCTATTTACCTTTATCTCTGTCACATACTATTTGAATATTTCCCAGCAGCCAAGGGATCCAGCCTTCTTGAGGAGAATTCCTTTTTCCTGCTTTTCTTTCATTATACCTACCTTGTTCTGGTTCTTTATGTGAGCAGAAGACAGAGCCAGGACTCCTTGCTCCCTAATCAGGGTCCTGAAAGACTCCTCACGTGGCCTTCAACAAGCTCTTTATTATCAGGGCATGAGCTTCCATCTATTAAAAAAAAAAAAGAGAGAGGACTAACACAACTACTAATGATGATGATATTATTGTTAACACATAATTATCTATCTCGCAAGAAAATTGGGAGGGTAAATTAGTGTTTATAAAGTCTCCTAAAGATGGTAATATTATTTATGTGAGGGCTATACTTCACGTTCCGAGGACAGCAATTGTTGAAAACCACCTTCTAATTAGGTTTTGCTAATAATAGTGTCAAAAAGGTAAAAAATACCAGTGGGTACTTTCAAAAGTCCCTGATTTTTCATGTTATTATATTATTGCGATCAGCTGCTTTCCTGTAGATAGATGCCATATCCACTTCTAAAAGACATTAAGCATTTTAAGCATTAAGTTTTCTGGCATATTAAACATTAAAAGAACAAAGTACGTGGTGGTGCCCAGCTCACCCCGCAGTGTGTTACAGACAGCTTGCCCCAGTGAAGTCAACAGAGGTTTTCCAGTTGTTGGCTTTGTTTTTTTTAATTTCCCCACCCCATTGGGCTGGAATTTCACCCTGGATCCCCAGCCTTGTCCTTCACCCCACATCACCCATGTGCTTAACGCTCAATTAAAGCACACCCTGCATTTATTTTATACAATCCCTTAGCGGTGAGAGGGTGATGCAGCATGAGTCCAGCCAGAAGGACTAGGCCTCCTGTATTTCCCCTTTTTCAGTCAATTTACGGTTTGTTGGAACACTATTTCTTTCTGTTTTATTCTTTGGGACTTCTGAAAACGCCTCAAACTTCCCTGAGCCCGTTGTATTCTTCGCCCCCTGCGATGCGCCCCGCAACAACAGTAACTGTGAACGGCTGCAGTAGATTAAAGCAGCGTTATTTCCACAAAACATTTCCAACACGAGACCGAATTTTATGAGCTGTGTGAGCGTCCTGTGCAACATTTCTAGCAGGTACATAAAACACATCGGGGTATAGACAGAAAGAGACATTGGACTGGGTGGACCAGTGCATTAGAAATGGCTCTCAATCTTTCACGGTGCCATAATAGGAGACCAAAAAACACACACACACACACACACACACACACAGAGAAAAAGACAGGGACAGAAAAAAAATTCCAAAGCACACAGTGGAAGAATGAACTGAGAATTATTTCCCCAGCTGAGCCAATATTTCCTACAACACGGCTTTCTGTGAGTCAGCCTTTTTGTGCCACGGAACTTAAAATAGCAAAAGGGAGATAACAGTAGGCTTAGTGGAAATAGACATTTTCAAAGGATACAAAAAGAAATAATAAAAAAAAAGAACAACTTCTGGACCGAGAGTGTGGTGATCTGCTGGTAATGGACTACTGGAAGAATTTATCTAATAATCCTAAAAAAGGTGACATTAATATCTGAGATTGTAGTCAATCCCAGGTGCGTGGGAAGCCCACGGTGGGGATTTCAGCAGCTCCCCATCCCTCTTGCAGGTCCCCCAGAGCTCAGCACCTCAACTCCTCTTCCTCCCTCTCCCATAATCAGGGCTGGTTTCATCCCAGTCCCCCCAGCACCTCCTTTAATTTTTCTAATGCCGCCGATATGCCCTGGGCTGGCGGAGAGAAACCCCAGGCAAATTCCACACCGATTTCACATAGTTCAGGACAGGGCTTAATAAATACACGTAGAGGAGGAGAGAGAATATTTCTCGAGGCAGAAGGATGGGATGGGCTAGCAATTAGGCAGACTTGTTGGCCACATCCCAGCCTCTGGTGGCTCCTCAAGGGCTGTGCCTGCCAGAAAGGAGTTGAAAGCCTGGATGAAACGCGTCTCCCACCAAACCCACCAGTTTCCCCATTTGCTTACACCACGTGCAGAGCACCCAGGCGGGAGAGTTCCCACCGAGAGCAAAGATCACGCACCCGCCGGTAATTATTCACCATCAACTAGGAGCAATTAACATGCTGAAGGGGCGGAGCCCCACCATGGCCTGCATAAAAATTAAAATAATTATTAAAATGGACCTGAAAATCAAAAAGGCACCCCGGCTTTTGGCAGGGCTGGGGTTGTCTCTTACATTTCTAGTTTAATGAAGCCTCCTCCATCCACCTCAGGCTTCATCTGAGGATAATTCCCTCCATTCCCCTATATTTAGGTTCAAAAATCTAACATTTGCTAACTTAATTTTTCAAAGAAGTGGCTCCACGTAGATACGTGGCATTTAGCTTTTATATTTCCTTTCTTCCCAAACGCAGGTTCCCGTTCTGCGAGAGGCTGCCCCAGATGTGTAACGCGAGCAAAGCGGAGGCGTGGATCCTGCCCGGCTTCACGCAGCAGGTTATTTTTAAAGCCCAGAACAAAATCTCTGTCTCCTGAGCCTCGTCAAGCCGGGGCGGGGGGGAGAACCTCGCCCTGGCCAGGCTGCGTCTCGCCATTCAAACCCGGGCGTTTCTCTGCCAGCACCTTCTCTCCCGCCGTCGCTCAGGAATTTTTATTTTAAAAAGTCTAGGAGGACATTAAAAAAAAAAAAAAAAAAACACACAACAAAACCTAAACCAACTCCACTTCTCCTTTCCCACATCCTGTCATTAAGCAGCTGCGCTCCGAACAATGAATGATGACAAACCAAAGCAACAGTTTTAACCGAAGCGGGATTACACTTGGCATCGCTATTTGTTATGTGGCTTTACTGGACAGCAAGACAAATGCACGCTTCTGCCACCCTCTCCTGCTGCCAGCTCTGTTCCCCGGTGACATGTAATGGCCCCGTTCGAGGGGACACCGGAGCCAAAGCAGCTGCAGGATGAGACCCCCTAAAAAAAAAAAAATCAAGCGATGCCTGGGCCAGCGAGGGCTGGGGGTCTGCAGCCTTGGCTGGGCCCCTGTCCTGCATTGAGCAACACAGGACTAATTTCTTTTCTAATGCTGAGGAAAACTCCACTTTTGGGAGACTAGTGAAAATATTTGTGAAAATATTTACTTTATAGCCATGTGGGATTCAAGATCTCTGTGTTTTTTGAGGCTTGCCAGGTGCAGGGATGAAGAGGAGAGAGACCCAGGCACTTGACCCAAGCTGCCAAAAGGATTATTTCATACCATGAATGTCACATTTCATATAAATTACAAAGTTTGCTGCATGGTTTCCCTCTCCCTTGATGGTGCTGGGTCCAGAGAACTCCTTGCACCAATATTGGAGCCCTGAGCCCTTCCCTCCCTCCTGAAACCTCAGCCCTCGCAGTGTCCCACGTTGGCTGTCCCTGCTGGGGGTGCTCAGCTCCTACTGATATAATTGGCTGAGTTAATTCTTGTCTATCTTATATTAGGATGGGGATTAATACTGGTTCTTTAGTAGTATTGCTAATTATTTAGTCTTATCCTATTAAATCTATTTATATTGCACCAGGAAGAAAAAGACTCGCAGAATAATTTTGGCCCACGGTGCTCTCCTGACCTGGGGGGGATCGTCCAGAGAATTTTAACCAAAATCCTGCTCTATTGCATCACATTATTCTCTATGGAGCGAGGTAAAAACCTAATGAACCCACACCTGATTAATTAGCACACAGTTCTTGCAGAGGTTTAAGGAATATCATCCTTTGCCTGTGCACCTTCTGGTAAGGATGATATGTTGCTGTTAACAGCGATGCCATTTAGAACCCAGAGCAGTAACTCAGCTCACGGCCGGGGGAACACGCTCTGCACCCAGGGCAGGGGGGTTGGAACTCGATGATCTTTAAAGTCCCTTCCAACCCAAACCATTCTGTGATTCTACACGGAGCAATGTCTGCTTGGAAATGTTCTCGCTTCCTTCTGGAGCGTCTTTCTGTGCTAACACAAGACTCATTCAGGCGGGGTCGCATCCACAGGCGATGGGGAGTCAATGGGATCATTCATGTCCCGAAAACCACGCTCACACTCGAGCTGTTCCTTTGGCAGCGGCCGGGGCTGACACTGCTGCCCCCTTCCAGCCCAAGTCCTCTCAGCTTTTGCACGTATTCCACCTCCCAGAACTTCTGTAAACATAAATAACAGCAACATTAAAGCCCCGTTTCAAGTCCGATATTGCCAACGGTATTTCTATTTACTGTCGAGAATCTATTTATTCACCAAACGCATTAGAAAAATCCATTAAAGAGGAAATTAGGGACCTAATGACCTGCACCATCATTCGAACCCGGTGTTTCAGATACAGGCATCGAATACAGTTCTGTGCTCGCATTCTCATCTTGCCCAATGACTCACTGGGGAGGTGGGGAGCGGCAAAATGAGACAGCCTCATCCACCCTCCACGCCAGGAAGGACATGGACCTGTTGGAGCGGGTCCAGTGGAGGCCATGAAGATGCTGGGAGGGCTGAAGCCCCTCTGCTGTGAGGACAGGCTGAGAGAATTGGGGGTCCCTAAAGGGGCTACAGGAGAGATGGGGAGGGACACTTGATCAGGGAGTAGAGCCATAGGAAGAGGGGGAACAGTTTTAAACTGAAAGAGGGGGGGGATTTAGATGAAATTTCAAGAAGAAATTTTTCACTCCGAGGGTGGTGAGACCCTGGCCCAGGTTGCCCAGAGAAGCTGTGGCTGCCCCATCCCTGGAGGGGTT
>JAOXNO010000052.1:2668745-2689391 GCA_028565335.1 Limnodromus scolopaceus | reverse complement strand
CCCCTCGCCGCTCAGTCATTCAGACGGGGGAGAGTCAATAACACGCTGACATCACCAGCGGCGCGCGCGGGCACGGCGCGGGGCTGCCGCGAGGATGGGGGGGAGGGGTAATGGCCTCCGGGCCGATAGAGCTGTTGTGGGGACACACGTACACACACGACATGGCTGAGGGGAGAGCCCCGGGTTGGGGGGGAATGGCTTAGGGGAGAGCCCCGGGGCGTCGGGGAGGAATGGCTGAGGGGAGAGACCCGGGGGTGGGGGGGAAATGGCTGAGCGGAGAGCCCCGGGTGAGGGGGAATGGCTGAGGGGAGAGCCCCGGGTGAGGGGGAATGGCTGAGGAGAGAGCCCTGGGGCGAGAGGGAGGAATGGCTGAGGAGAGAGCCCTGGGTTCAAAAATGACAGAGGGCAGGCCCCTGGGGGGATATGGCTGAGGAGAGAGCCCCGGGTCAGGGGTGAAATGGTTGAGGGGAGAGGCCCGGGTGGGGACATGGCTGAGGGGAGAGTCTCGGAGATTGAGGGGAGAGCCCTTGGTGGAGGGGGAATGGCGGAGGGGAGAGACCCGGGGCAGGGGGAAATAGCTGAGGGGGGAACCCTGTTGGGGGGCCATGGCTGAAGTGAAAACCCAGGGACGGAAAATGGCTGAGGGGAGAGGCCTGAGGGTTGAGGGGAAAGTGCTTGGTGGGGGGGAAATGGCTGAGGGAAGAGGCCTGAGGGGAGAAAATGGCTGAGGAGAAAGCCCTTTTTGGCAGGGAGGAAATGGCTGAGGGGAGAGGCTGGGGGGAAAAGTGGCTGAGGAGAGAGCCCCTGGGGGGACAGAAAATGGCTGTGGGGAGAGACCCAGGAGGGGGAAAAATGGCTGAGGGGAGAAGCCTGGAGAGGAGAAAATGACTGAGGGGGAGACCTTTGAGAGGAGGCTGAGGAGGGACCCCTGAGGGGAAATGGCTGAGGGGAAACTGCTGAGGGGAAAGGGTTGGGGGAAGGTCGCTGAGGCGAGAGAGGGGAGATGGCTGAGGAGGGATCCCTGAGGGAAAATGGCTGCAGGGAGGGTGCTGAGGGGAGATGGCTGAGGGCCGCCACTCTTGTCCCTTGATGTCCACAGCCTCTTCTCCTGCGGCCACCAGTATTTGCCACCCGTTGTCGAAGTCTCCCTCTGCTCCTCCACCACAACACCGTCCTGCCCTCCACTGTTCCATCAAACCAGCTGAGGGAAGCCAGCAGGGGTGGTGGTGCTGGGTGCATGGTCCTGGGCCCATGGTAGCCCTCAGCAAGCCCAATAAACCCACTCCTGCGACTAACAAGAGGGACACTGGGCTGACATCTCTACAACATCAATCGTTTTTCCCTAAAAACAGAGTACATATTGCGCCCTGTGTTTTCTGCTCTGCCCAAGCCCAGAGGGGAAGGAGAGGGCGACATGAAGGCATCGTCAGGCTGTGCCTTCCCATTCCTATACCAAAGGTAGAGAATATTATAAATTTAATAGATCTTCTTCATAATTCATAGCTTGCTTGTGGAAAAGAAAAAAAAAATAAAAAAATCATAATAGCTTGGTGTGATATGTCAGGCATCTATAATTCATGGCGCTGAGATCACACAACTGCCATACAGTGGGAGTTCGCTCCACGGAGTGAGATGTTTGTAATTAATCTGTGAAAAGAGAAACAAAGGCAATAAACGAGGAAGGACAATAAATGAGGGACAGATCCTGCCACCCGCGCTGACGTGGAGTAGTGCTTGGCCAGAAAGCTTGAATAATCCCTGGTTAAAGTCAATAAAATTAGCCAAGAAGTGGGGTAGATAGTAAATTTACTGCTGGCTGTTTCATTACAGCGCAGTTGGATAGACGCAGACTGTACTGCCCTTTCGGTTAACGAGGTGACGAAAGCAGCGGGACAGACGATGTTTAAGCTGGGCTTGAAGAAAAGTCTGAGGAGACATGACACAAGGAGCCAGGTCTTGTGACTGCGAAGGTGGGGTGAGGGAGCCCCGAGGCCACACAGTGGGGACCAGGGGGCGCCCTCCACCCTCCCCATCCCATCCCGCAGGCTGGGGGACACCGTTTTGGGGAAGGCTGAGCAGCAGCTTGTGATCCTCATGGATCAACCTCCTTGACTTCAGCAGAGCTGGGGCATACACTAAAGTGCTTTGCTGAATTAGGAGGTTTCCTTGAAGATGCTGTGAGGGCTGGAGCCCCTCTGCTGGGAGGACAGGCTGAGAGAGTTGGGGGGGTTCAGCCTGGAGAAGAGAAGGCTCCCGGGAGACCTTAGAGCCCCTTCCAGTCCCTAAAGGGGCTCCAGGAAAGCTGGAGAGGGGCTCTTGATCAGGGAGGGGAGCCATAGGATGAGGGGTAACTGGTTTAAACTGAAAGAGAGGAGATTCAGATGAGATAGTAGGAAGAAATTCTTTACTGTGAGGGTGGTGAGATGCTGGAACAGGTTGCCCAGAAAAGCTCTAGCTGCCTCATCCCTGGAGGAGTTCAAGGCCAGGTTGGATGGGGCTTTGAGCAACCTGGTCTGGTGGGAGGTGTCCCTGCCCAGGGCAGGGGTTGGAACTGCATGATCTTTAAGGTTCCTTCCAACCCAAACCACTGTATGCTTCTATGAATCAGAGCCTGAGCGAGGGTTTGAAAAATTTGTGCTACTAACAAAGATGTGCTGCAGTGGTGGAACGAGGAGAAGTCACTTCCTAATTGGAAACAGTGAGCTGGAGATCTCCAAAACCCCCTTCCTCTCGCTATTGTCTATTTTCATCCCAGTGAAGCTAAAGCTGGTAACTGTGATGCGACAGCTTACAAACTCCCTGTGGTTTCTCACAATAGACCAACCGTCTACGCTGGTTTTCAAACAACGCAGGGAAATCTTGTAAGATGGCACAGGCAATCAAGGAGGGGGGGGAGAAATTAATTTCTTCTAAAGTGAATGCTACGAGGAGAATGAAAAAAGAAATCCTCGTCCTTCTGGGATTTTGTCTAATCTATGGCTTTAACCAAAAAAAAATCCACCAACAGTGTCAGGCCCACCAGACGTACCCGAGTGTTACAATTAAATCATTTTAATCTGAGATAAAGAAGCCACAGGGTAGAGGGGCATCAGGATGAGGCAGGAGTGACTCCAAAAGGAAGTCCGGGCCTCGCTCCCAGGGAATTGTGGTAGTTCCAGCGCACAGATGCCGGAGGCCAGAGGCATTCGTTGTTTTGTTTACTCATTTGTGACTCCCCCCTAAAAAATAATTGGTTTTCTTTTGTTGCTTGTTTGTTTGTTTGTTTCGCTGTTTGCATTCTTTGGATTCAATTTCTCCTGCAATATGGCCTTAATTTGCATTGCGAGGATCCATGTTTATTTAGGCATTTATTTTGTTCATTTATTTATTTATTTATTTTTAAATTTTAATTGCTCCTAGGCTGCTGGCCCTGCAGAAGGACAACGGCCACGTGGCAATGAGGAGAATCAGGGGGTGCAGCTCCAATCTCCGCTGCCCATACCAACCCCGATGCCTGCACGATCTTGATTTCTGCTGCTCTTGAGGCAAAAGGGGTACTTGTAGGGTGGTGCCTGTAGGCTCGTTATAGGGTCCACAATGAAATCCATGAAATTACCCTATTTATTCTTGGTCTAACCCAACCTGAGTTTGGGCTCTGTGAGTCTCAAGTCATGCCCTCTGGTGACATGGAGCCACGGGAGTCTCTGGCAGGACACAGGTCCCCCTCCAGTGGGGCCACCGCTGGCGGAAAAATCACACAGGAGGGCACTTTTCCCTTTGTATATGTCCTCAGGGGAAAGTAAACAGAAATTGGGAATTTATCAGGTTCTCCAGCTCCTCGACTCAGCCCACTGAGCACTTTCTGCCACGCGAGTCCCTGCAGTATCCCGGTGTTTTTCAGCATCTGGGAAATAGCTTAAGGGAGCATCTGCTGCTTTGCGCTGATGTTTGGGCAGTCAGGAAAAGGGCCCCACGACCCACAGATGAGTTGATCCAGTTAGCACGCAGCAGAACACACTGGAATTAATGATTTTTGGTGTTAACTGGTTCTAACATAGCCATCCAAAAAGTGTGTGATTGTGCTAATCCACCCCAAAGGAGCTCTGCGATGCCCGATGCATCATTGTGGGTATGACACCGAGAGCTCCTGGCAGACAAGACTGCACAAGTGCAAAATATTTTCTTCTACGTTTTACTGGTTTTGCCTGGGAGCTTTCTGTGGCAGAAAGGAGCAGCCTGCATATGTACCCTGCGTCTAACAGGGTGGTGTCAAACTTCACTCTGCTGTTATTTCTCCTGCGGTGTTTGCGGGATAATATTCTGTGAGGGAAATGATATGAAAATCCCTGTTCTAAAAGGAAGGGTGGGCAAACAGGTGGAAGACAACTCTGTCTTGACAATCTTTCTTCCTGTCTACAGCCCAGCAAACCCAACATGAGCTTGGATTGAATTACCCCAAAACATCACAGTGAGCTTGCCCTGGATTTAAAGACTGGGATCCACGTTGGCTGCACAGATCAGACCTAGCAGTGGATGGTGAGAAATGTGGAGCAGCAGACATGCTGGTCCAGTCCAAGCCCGATGAATAACATGTGCACCTGGGTTTCACAGCATGTGAGGTCTCAAAGCCTTAGCGAAAGGATTGATTTTCCAGCCTTAGCTCTTCAACCCTTGAGAAAAGCCCGAACGCTCTGCTGCTCTCCCCTGGCTGGACTCCCTGGCACTTCTGTGGCTGTGGTCCTCCCGTTCATCCCATCTTCCCCCACCTCATGGCCTGGTGGTGGAGGTTTTGCCTCACCACGGCTTCAGCATGGAAGTGTATCTTGGAGGTTTCAGTGGGAACGATGGGGGCTACAGAAGAAATGCCCTTGGCCACCTCCAGGTGAAGGAAAAGACGATAATTTCAAAAAAAGACCTTTTGAATTTTCACAACCCCCTTTAAAAAAAAGAAGGGAAATAGGCAGGCGGAGAAAGCCAGTCTGGGTGTATAAATAACCGGCAAATGGCAGGGTGTTCACCCTTCCCACACTGCGGATTACTTAACACGTCCCATTGCTCGCTCCAGCTCGAGATGGGGGAGCTGCCAGCGGAGTGGTGCCCTGCCTGATAACCGGAACAGCCCACGGGATTGCAAGCTGGCATTCATCCTCCGAAACCTAAACCGGGCAGAGCCTCCTCCTCCTCCTCCCTGCTTCGAATGCAGTCACCCCCTCTCCCAGGGGGCTGGGACAACCCACTGTGTGAGATTATCCAGGCCAAATCAAAGAACAGGGGATGTGTGTCGGAAGGGAGTTGTGGGAACACAAGCAAAAATGGTCCAAGCTTCCACGTTTTCTCAGGAATCGGCTGTATAAAAAGCGCAGGGATCCTTTTGCTTCCCCAAGCAGTCGGGGCAGCGCAGGAAAGGCTGTAAACCCTGGCTTGGCCTTCCGTGGTGTCACGGGACGCAGAGCTCACACCGTCCTTTTTGCTCATCAGGCCTCCTGGCACACAACTGCTCAGCACCTCTTTCCTCTGAGCTTAAAACCTCCCCAAGTCTCTGCCTTCCCAGTAGGGCAGTGAAGTAGGAGAGAGCCAGCAAATCGCCCCCACCAGTAATAAAAATAATGGCATCTTCCATCCAACAGTCTCAAAGTGCTTGGCAAAAACGAAGTGACCAGTGTCGCCTTCCTTTTTGTCCGCTGAGCGAGCAGTGTTACACATTGTGTAGTGGGTGAGCAAGACCCGAGACGGGGGACTTACACCTGTGTGGTGACACGGTGGCAGACAGCAAAGAGCGCAGCAGCGGGAGCCTAAGCAGCATCTGCTTATAATCACTTATCATTTTGAGTTGGCCTCTGCCTTTGAATCAGTTGCCAGGCTTTTGATACTGTGATTCTTTAAATAGAAATAGGATGAAGGCAGGCACACGGGGTTTGTTTTTTTGTACCTGTCCCCTTCCTGCTCTGGACTCACATCCAAACTTCTCGGTTTAACCTTGTCTTTATGGTGTGTTGAAATCAAAACGCTCACGCGAACATCCTGAAACGCTGGGGATTTTCAGCTCAGATCTGAACTTGAGATGCTGTTCTCCCAGGCTTTGCAGCGCTCGCTATTTTTAGCTTCGTGTCAAAAAAGTTGAAGCAGCACGTGGTAAGATGTTATGACTCTTAAAATTACTGCAAGAATGTTCCAGGGAATGGTACCAATTCATCAAAAGTAAGTTCGTTGCGTGAGATAACTCCGTGACCTTTGGTGTTGTGTCGAATTTGTGGGTCACTGGCTATTAACGTTGCTGCAATTTCTGTGGCAATAACCCAGTGATTACGGAAAGGGAAGTAGCTATTAATATGGTAAAAGGCACACCTAAGCGAGGATGTTTACTCGTGTAGGCTGAGAGGGGGAGGGTTAGACACCCTTCAAGATGTTTTCTGTAGCTCTTTTTTTTATGATACTAAAGATAAGGACCTGTTCTCCCTTCCCCCAAGACCTGACAGAGTATTGCAGTCGGAAAAATGCCCTGGCATTTGAAATGAAGGATGCGAAGGCAGACAGACCGCGAGAAGAGGCCTCATCGTTGGCCATGAAGCCATGACAATCCACTTACAACACACATGGAGGCTGCAGGATGACCTCTCTCTAAGACCCAGACATATCAGGTCTGATCCCTGTTTCTGAGGTCCTCCTGGGAGCATCCTGTAAGAAGCCATAGATGGTTTCGTGGCCCTGGGGTGGCCCCAGGAAGTTGAGGATGAGGGGCCCCTCTCTGTCTGGCATCTTGTCTCACCCTCCCCACACAGAGTTGTCCTTAAGCCCCACACAGAGACGTTTGTAAGCCCACTACCTGTTTACCACTGGTGGGACTTCGATTGGCCACCTCAGCCTCATGGTTTTGGCACTGGGATACCCCAGGTTAGACCCCTGATGCTGTGCACACGAGCAGGAAGCGTCGTGCACAGAGGAACGGGGAGATTCACGGCAAGAAAACAAAAGACAGGCAATTGCCCTATGATGGATGGATGGGAGAGGAATATAAGGCCAGAAGCATCTTCCAGAGCACCAAACAGAAGTGCACGTCTCTGCAGTAAGATTCTCATTCTCCAAAACCTGGGGACGGTGCATAAAGGCAACCAGCCGCGTCCTGCATAAATTCAGGAGGACGACACTTTGTTATGCTTCATTTCTGCAGGAAGGTCTTCTGTTCCCCCCCGTGGAAAGCTGCTGTGTTTAACAAGCCCAAAAGCCTGCAGAATGGACTGTCTGCTCAGAGGAGGGCTGCAAAACACAGGTAGGGACAAAGATCTGGGCCTCAGGGAAGAAAGCAGAGGGGTTTTAGTGGCCCAGTCACACCAGTGACGGGAAGGAAAGAGGCTCTTGCTAACAGAGGAGGAGCTCAGGCATTCGCTAGTGTGGGTTGCCACAAAACCCAACCAGTCTCGGGCTGGTTAGGAAAGTGTGGTGCTACCTACACTCCATTATCAGCAGGGTGGGCTGATTTATAGTCCCACACGCAGTTATAGCTTAATAATAACAATAAAGAGGGTTCTCAGGCATTCCAGCCCACTACACCCACATCACCTTCTTGCCTTTGCTAAATTTGCTTCTGATTTACGGTCGCATAAGCAAGATGAAAATCAGTCAGCTCAGTTGCCAGATGGTCTGGGGCTAACAAAAGGGAAAAAAAGAAGGGGACAGTTTCCCAAAATGGCCTGGGTTTATCTCTGCCTGCTTTCAGAAGCGTCTATTTTGGAGCTCCCATGATTAGACTAAGCTATAAGTACAAGTGTCCCCACGGCTTTGTTGATAAATACTGAACTCCTGACATCCCGCCTGGCAAGTTTTGTGAAGTTCTGTTGATGTAAAGCTCCTCAGTTTGTTTTGTGCTGTGAAATCACCCAGGTTTCTGGGACTATTCCCTGCAGGAACACCCTTCTGCTCTTAACTCTCATCTCTCTCACAAAGCACCGCGTAGTTTCTTCAGTTCTTTGCTCATCAACACTTTCTTTCCAAGATGCTGAACCTTAGCCATATTCTTTGCATTTAGTTCACTGGAGAGTTGAATCCTCATGGGCTGCTAACAGCCCTCCAGTTAATTAGCCATCCTCAGCTATATTTTTCACCTAGTTTAGATGCACCCTCCTGAGAAACCAGCAGGGTTTGAGAGCCCGTAGTCCCCAGCATTAAAGCAAACGCTGCATCTGCTTCTCCCATCCACCTTGCAGGGCTTCATTCACCTACTGGGACTGATGCGGGGAAAGTAATTAAACATTTATAGCTCTGTAACCTCCTGGCACGTGTGTGGGGCAGCCTCCTGCATCTGACCTATGCAGAGCATGACTTGGCTGCATTTTCTCCATCACCTTGGCGTGGTCCCCAGCCTACTCACTCACCAGCAGACTTGTCTGTCCCCCACACCAGTAAAACAAGCCCCTTAAAGGCTGAGGGCGAGAGACAGGGCAGTGTGGGCAGAAGTTAGGTGATTTAAGGTTCTCAGCAGCCTGAACTCAGCTCTATATGCTTCATCTTGCTGTGGGGACACACCTTCAGATAGTCACCAGTGTTAGTTATCTCCTGGTGCTTGGTGTCATTGCAGGCAGCCTGAGCTTTGGTGCTCCCGTGAAGCCCACCCTGGGAGGACGGAGGGGCTCTGAAGCCCCATGGAGGGTAGATTGGGTGGACAGCAAGTTTCTGATGAATGCTCTATCCCAGGCTGCTAAATGGGGGGGTTTCAGGCAAAGGGACCTTTGGGTTGCTCTTCCACCTTGCAGTGCTTCTACTTTCCCCTGCTGGCATTAGTTGGGGGGGAGCTCCTGGCCCTCAACCAGCGGTATGGCTGGAACAGGAGACCTAGATGTGCTCGTAAACATTTTGAAGATGGAAAATAAATCCATCCATCTCTGTAAGAAATGCTGCCCCCAAGAGAAATTTCTGATCATAGGCAGGGCTAAGTGCACAGGCACCAGCGAATTCACCACCAGCATTGATTATTTCATTATAAATTGCTCGCTTGCTTTTTAACATTTGCTTCTGAACAGAAATGAAACACTGGCTACTGAAAAGAACAACAGCTAATACACAACCCAAAACCTGACTTGCATATGAAAACACTGGATTTTCCACAGGGGCTTTCCCACTGTTTAAGCTCCTTTAAACTTTAAAGTACGAGCTCCATTAAGATTGTAAAAATGTACTGCCTTAGCTGCTGGATTTTTCACTCTCCTGAAAGGAAGACAACTGCTCAGAGGCTGATTGAGAAGAACAATCTCAATCTTAACAAACAGTCCTGCACTGATGATGTTGATCGGTGGCAGAGATGAGGGTGTAGATAGAGGAATTGGGGACTTTCCAAACTGTATAATGGGGAAAAGAAACCAGTCTGCTCTACTGGGGCTGAAGCTACGTAAGCCAGATGCCTCAGGATACCCAGCAATGGCCTCCTTAGTGACGCTGAAGTCATGGGTGGCCTCCTCCTTGTTTTGGAGTTGTTTAGGGGAAAATATTGTGAAGGATCATTTTCCAAGAGTCTTTTGCACAAAGCACATGGCCCTCTACCTACATGACAATAGCTGATAGACACCACTAGACACGATTTTCCTTCCTGGGACCAAAAGGAGATTGAGGAAAGGCAGGTGGACACTGACTGAGGAATATGAGAGTGGGGAATGAAGAGCAGAGCAGAGGAGGCATATTGGTCCTTGACCCCAGAGCCTGGCCTGCTCTAATTCTCTTCTATCTGCTACCTGATGGCTGCAACAGTGGCTGGAGGCCAGCAGAAGACTTCCTGTGCCATGATGTAAGGCTCAGGAGTGGTAGGAGCCGGAGACAGGACTGATCCTGGAAGAGCTGCGGAGCTGTATGGCTTTCCACGATGTGCTGTGACCTTCTTCACCCTCATGGAGTGAGTAGAGAGAAAGCTATTTGGTATGTTTGACCTTTTCTCGTTACGGGACTAGCTGGACTCATTGGTTTCTTGAGGCCTTCTCTGGTCTCTAAGGGAAATTTCTCCTGGAGACCATAGTTTGACCCAATAGTGTTTTTAATTTTCCTACATTGTGAGCTGAAGGTAACTGGAAGAGAAAAGGTGTTGTGGTACTGTATGACTAACAGCAATCTTTGCGCCGAAGTCGAGCCAGGCGATTCTAAGGGTCCAGAAAAGATGCTCCCACTGAGGTAGGACATTTTTCTGTTTGCTGTCCTGTGGCCCCTTCCCTGTGTGACGAGCCACAGGCAATCGCCGACAGCACACCTGCTACGGGGATGGATTTACACCCTCTCGTTCTCTGTTTATACGGGTGATTCATCTTTGGAAACACTGGCTACTGGATGCCATTAGAGGAATATTGCCCACGATGGCATGCTCCGTGCTTCATTATAACCTTTGATTTTCTGGGTGACATCAAATGACGGGAGCGGTTTTTTATGATCACCCGTATTTGCCCAGGCAAGTGCAAGGATGGGCAGGTAGGTCGGGAAAAAAACTGTCTCTCATTTGGTAGAGAGGAGGAAAACAACTCCACAAAAAAAAAATAAAGAAAGAAAGTAGGAGATAAAAATGTAAACATTTCCTTTCTCCCTAAGGCACACTCAAGAAAAGCCATCATCGTTTTGCTCAGACACTGGTATAACCTCATGTTTCCCGCAAAACATATTTCCCCACGATCAGCTTGCACGTATCAGGTTTTGCCCATGAATACTCATGAGACACAAATCAGTCCCTTTAATCCGTGATTAGTATGTCACCCCACGCTCGGCGGTTGCATCATGATTTGGTGTTATTGTTGAATGGATGCTGTGCTATTTAATTGTTTTTTGCTTAGTGATCTGTTCACTCTGTTAATATTTAATTCTCTTTTTCCATCCCTCTTTCTACCCCCAAAAGGCCTAAAGGATAGGAAAACATCTTTCATTTTCACAGGCTTCATGTGCTATTGTAAGAAAATACCTATTCATAATCTACTGTAGGTGATAATGATGATATACAGTCATAACGCTGGAATTCTTAAGTGGTTGCCAATGCTGCTTTAAAGCGGAGAAAAAAAAAATATAAATTGACCTGATTTGGAATAAAGCAGGTTAGTGTGCTTTATTTGCCTTTTCCAATGGCTCGGATAATGAACAAATTGTCATCTTTACATATCCTCTGCCAGATTCTGAGCTGAGTGCTGTGTGTGAGCCTGAACGACACTAAACAACGCGCTGCCTGGCGCTTCGCTTGCTTTGCAGAGGTGAATTCACCAGAACAAATTAGACCTTTGATTGATCCTTTAAACAAAAAGAAAGGAAAACAGTAGCCTGAATTTATACGAGCTCTAGCTGCATTGCATTTTTTATAGTGATCAATATTCTGGGCATTGTAAACAGCAGCTTTACATAATAAATAGCTGCATTATGTAATGCTAGTTAAATTTAGAAATGGTTATTTTATTACCTTTTGCGCACATAAAATAGAGAGCGATAGAGCTGGAGCCTGAGAGCTGCCGCTGTCTGAGGATTCAGAGAACGGCTGGGCCTGGCTGGGCCCAGCCAGAGGAACCCCCCAAATCCCAGTAAAGCAGCTCGGCTCCAGCTGGATGCTCCAGGTCCCCGTCAAAGCCATTCGGTGGGGGTGGCGGGGGCGAGCCCCGCTCCAAAACGCAGCGTGCTCAGGAGCAAAAAAACATCTCCGCACAATAAAGATGGAAGATTTATTATGAAGGAATGAAATGTGCTACTTTTGTTCTCCCTGGTGTCCCTATAAAGCTTTTGTTTGACAGGCTGGTTTGGGCTCTGCTTAGCTCCAGTCTCTTCTGTGTAGCTACTGGCTGCTTTGAGACCAGTTGTGTGCAGACTATAGATCAATTATCTTCCTGCTAGGGATAAACAGTGTTTTCCTTTTTCCTCTTCAGCAGCGCTCACTATTATCCTGGAGCACAGGAGCCCTTTCTTTTTTCTTCCCAGCCACATGCACACACACACACACAGATGGGCTACTGGAGGGAGGGGATGGAAGAATTCAAATTTGTTGCATTAATCTTAATAGCCTGATCCTCTTGCAGCCTGCTGCCGCTAACAGCCTTCAGTGTGCTGCCCATTTACAATAGGCTGGAAGGACGAACCCTTTTGTTATAAATAATTATGAGACATCTCAATCCAATAAACACACTGGAATGAGAGCCCTCTGCAAATGTGAGTTTGGAAAAATACAGCTGAAGAAGGAAAGTCCCATTGTGAAATCTTGAGCCGAGCAGAAAACGCTGTGGTTTGGATGTTTCATAATGCAGAAGGAGCTCTGATGTGGGAAACGAGCGGACTTTAATTAGGACATCAGAGTTTAAATCTTTCTTCTGCTTACTGTGGTTGGCACCCATGGACCGGGAGGCTGAAGCGCTCTCAGAGAGGGGCTGTAGCTGGAGCCAAATTGCTGATGGAGTGAAATGTTCTCTCTGGCCTGCACTCTGTGTTGCAATTATAGGGCTCTGAATTAAAACTTAATCTAAAGCAACATTAAACTTAAGTAAAATTGAGATCTAGGTCACAATTTTACAAGGAGAGCCCATAGGTTGTTAACAGACTGAACCAAAATCTTGATTCTGAAGAGCATCCAGCTTTTTAAAAATGTGAATTTGGACTGATACCAGCCATGTCTCTAATAATTACGTGTATTTGATTTTTCTCAACTACTGTTCACAGCTTCAGTATAAATAAGAATCCTGCCCGGCATCTGTTGTGCCTGGAAGTTTTCAGACTTGCTGAGCAGCACGTAGCCACTTTGGAGAAATGGTTAGAAATTATTTAGCTGAGCTGCTGTGAGAGACAAAGAGTTAAAGCTAAATCCCATTTGAAAGTAAACTTTGCAAAAGCAGTGAGTTTTCTCAAAGGCTGGCTGCTCTTGATTTACAAGGATGTTCCCAGCCCTGATTTCAATTAAAGAGAAATCCTCAGGCATTTCTGCAGTTCGGCATTGTTCTTTATTCCACATTGTTATATATTGAGTAATAAACAAAACAAACAAAGGCTGTATTCTGCAATGAACTCCATACGTCCTGGGCAATCTCAGGGAAATCAATAGGTCGGAGTCTGGCCTTGGGTTGCCTCAGGATCAGTTGTCAATAATTCCCCCAGCTTTAGTCGAGTTTACGTCTGTGTAAGTAAAAAAATGAATGTGGAGATACAAATCTGCCTGTGTATTCCCATTAAAAAAAAAAAAAAAGAGAGAGAGAAAAAAAATAAAACTATAGACTCCACACCTTTCTACAGAAGGAGAAATGAACAAATAGGTAGCTGGCATTGTAAACTCTGATTTATTTCCCAAAATCATGAGAGCACTTTTCAAAGAAAGCACATTAAGCCAAGCTTTGGGGTCTCTTTCTTTGCTTTCTGCTTGTTGCATCTCTTGCTCCCGGTTCTCTCGCTGGGGTTTGCAGTTCCCAAGGACCGAGACCTTGTTTGTGGAGTGGTGGCCGAGTCTCACGTAACAGCATGAGAGCGAGCACTAGGGCTTTAAATAGCAGTGGTGATGATGATGATGATAAAAAAAAATATTGTTGATAATTTGTTTTTCTTTGCAAGCGCTGAATTACTGATTTCTTTCCTCCTGCTCCTGGTAATGTTTTAATAACCGTGTGTGTTTTCCACCGCAGCGGGCAGTGCCGATGAGTGCCGAGGCTGTGCTTCCTCCCAGTTTCCATCTCTTAATTAAAGCAAAGGAAAAGGAAGGTAAGACAGGGGCCTTTGTCAGCTGGTGAGGCCTAAGGGACAAAATCCTCATGCGTTCCCCTTCCTTGGGAGGGAAAGATGTACAAGATGGTGGTAAAAGCATCTCAGCCATGGCTGTGATTCCCAAGGCAACTCTGTGACAGAGTCAGGAGTCAAGTGGGCTCAAGATGCCAGGGCTGTGTCCCCACCCTGGCCATCCTCCCTGCCTCAGGGCCAACAGGCAGCCTTACACCTCTGCCTCAACACTTTCCTGGAGCAATAAAACATTCAGGTTGGAGACATTTTAATGTCTCCCTCTATTCCTCTTGTAACCGAGTCTTGTTTTTAAATAGATCAGATTTTCATCCCCTTTCAAGCCAGCGTAAATCAGGAGTTAATCTGGGCAAAGTCACCTGGCTCTTCTGGAGCCAAGGGAAACGCAGTCGCAGGAGATCGCAGTCAGCCCTTGGGCTCACAGAAAACACTCACCACACTGGGACAGCAACCCTGTGCTCCGGAGCCAGAAATACCATAACCCACCTTTTCCCATGGGCTCCTCAGATCTCCCGTCCTCTCTCAGAACCTGGCTGGAGCTCACCCAGCGTGTGCACGAGGCTCCGCTCCACATGCCCTTTAATCCTCCCCACATGCCTCTTCCTAAGTCTTCATTTCTGTGCACACGCTCAGTAATCACTCATTCTGGCCATAAAACCTACAGGATTTTAAATTGAACTGAAGTCCCAAATGCTTTAAAAGAATTTATGTTGCATAATTGTACTGGTTTGCCTGAAAACAAACAATGATGTATGGCTAAAATACTCTCTCAGGGAGATGACTCAGATCTTTCCTTGTGGCTTAGACCTTGCTTGGCTGCTGATGGTGCAACTTGTCATCTCTCCTCTAGATGCAGGGCAAGGGAAGGCGAGCAAAAGAGTAACGCACGGAGCAGGGGGCATAAGATGAGAAAGCACACGTTATTTGGAGCTTTTGGAGACAGTCGATGCTTCCCTTTGTTCCAAATCAAGGCGACATTGGACTTTATGGAGAAGAAAACCAAGCCCCACCAGTATTACACAGCAGCCCATCTGTGGGTGGAGGATTGTGACTGGTGTGGCAAAGCGGCTGTGTGCCTGGTGGCTCCCACCCACAGGGGACAGGGACACAGGGCGCTTTGCAGATATGACATTCAACCAGCGCTTAAATGTCCTTCAGCTGTGATGGGCAGCCCTCAGGAGACCTACGCAGGTGTGGGAAAGATGAAAGAGACCTCACCTAATGTGTTTCTAAAGATCTACGTTTATTCGGTACGTTCATGGAATCATAGAATGGTTAGAGTTGGAAGGGACCTTAAAGATCATGCAGTTCCAACCCCTGCCATGGGCAGGGACACCTCCCACCAGACCAAGTTGCTCAAAGCCCCATCCAGCCTGGTCTTAAACCCCTCCAGGGATGGGGCATCCACAATTTCTCTGGGCAACCTGTGCCAGTGTCTCACCACCCTCAGAGTGAAAAATTTATTTCTAGTATCTAATCTAAATCTCCCCTCTTTCAATTTAAAACCATTACCCCTTGTCCTATCACTCCATTCTCTGATCAAGAGTCCCCCCCCCAGCTCTCCTGTAGCCCCCTTCAGGTACTGGAAGGCTGCTATAACGTCTCCCCAGAGCCTTCTCTTCTCCAGGCTGAACAACCCCAACTCTCTCAGCCTGTCTTCATAGGAGAGGTGCTCCAGCCCTCTGATCATTTTCATGACCCTCTGCTGGGCCCGTTCCAATAGGTCCATGTCCTTCCTGTCCTTCATAACACAGTTTGCAGAGGTGGCTTTGCAGATTTGGGGATTTTGCTGGTTTTCTGCCCTTGGCAGATTTGGGGATTTCCGTCCTGAGCACTCACTAAAACCGCAGCTGCCGCTGCGTGTGAGCAGGCGTTTTCGGCATGTTGGCCTCAAGTGGATTTATCTCTTTCTTTCTGTCATTACCAGCTGGGCAGGGGACATCTAAAGGTCTGCAGCTCCCTGGTAGCTCTGGAAGTGCAATGCACGCTCTGGTGTAACGTGGTGCACTTGCAGCCACGCAGCCCTGCCACCGCCCTCCACCCTTCCTTTTCCTAAAACAAAAGTACCAGGTATGAAGTTACCATTGCAGAGTGTGCTCAAGTAGCGTGTCTGCCTTCCATTCCAAGAAAAGCAGAGCAGTCTCATACGATTGTTTTGCAACAAAATAATATTAAAAATAGTTTAAAAAAAAAAAAAGGGTTAGCTTCATGGCAAAGAATAAAATAAATTTTCTTTTTTTTCTGCAGGCAGCACCAAGCATCGTCAGGGAACGTATCAATTCATAACAGCTGTGGGTAGTTATTTCTGTCCCCGACTTCAATAGTTTAATTGGAGAAGCATGGTAAAAGGTAACAGATCTGTGTCCAGCAAGGTTAATTCGGAGGTTAACAGATTATGATGCAAAGAAAATCGGCCGGTGTTTTTTCTCTCTCGCTATGAATAGCGTAATTGCATTATTGCTACCGGAAGGGTAGTCAGCTCCTCTCCGGCTGTGGTCTCCCGCTGTGGAGGGAGTAACCTATGAAAAATTGGTTTCCTTTACAAACAAACCCTTTTGCCTCCCTCATTCAATGCCTACGTAGCCATAACATCGAAGGGGTGGTTGCTAATATCACGACTGCTTTGTGATCATGTTTTGCAAGAGTCATTCTTTTCTCTAAGTCTAGTGAGTAATTTTTGCACCATTTAATTTAAAAAAAAAAAAAAAAAAAGTTGAAAATCAAGAGTTGTTAAAAAGCTTTCAAGCAGCATTTCCGCAAAAAATGCTTGTGATTTTTGCTTCCACCTTATCACATCTCCTGTTCTGAGATGATTTGCTCAGCTCTTCCACCCCGTAGCATGAGTGGCAATGGCAGCAGGTGGCCACCGTGCTTTTCCCAGAGGGATTCCAGTCCAAACACACCCGGCAGCCTAAAGTAGGAGGAAAAAAATGGCCCCAAGGGAAGGGGGTGGCAGAAGAACCTTTTGACTCCTGGCACAGTGCTCTGTTGTGTCCGGGGGACTGTAGCCCCCTCGTGATGCCCAATTTTGATGTACATCAGGAGAAATTGTTTCATTTCCTGACTGTACAAGGGTAACTCACAGAGGCCTATTGGCAATGGTGATTTAGAATTAAAATCTAAGACTTTCCATCCCAGCTTTCAACAGATTGATCTAGAATAGGACTAATGATAGACTTTCATAATGTGCTTGGAGAACCTCTGGTTAAGACACCTAAATAAATGCTAAGTACTGGTGATAGAGCTTGAAACTCTTTAACAATGAAATACCTACTTCCATCAAAACGCTCTCAAAATCATGCGCACTCCTCCAAAGGGTAACCGGGTTAAAACAAAAAAAAAAGGCAAAAGAAAACAGCAAACACTGTGAAATATGTATTTATTTTCACTCTGGAATGCTTTCCAATTTTATTGTTTATTATATATTACAATAATAGAAAATAAATGAGTCTCAATAAAAATGAAATGCTTTGATCTCTCCAGAGCGCTCTTCCCTTTGGCTTTGAGGAGAGTTTCAGGGATTTTCTCCTGAATCCAAATGAAGCCAGACCTGAAGCTGCCAGTGAGCTGGCAGAGGCAGCCCAAGCAGCCTGGATTTGTAGTACAAGGTATGTGTGCCATGGGGCTGCCCCGGGGGCCTGCTCCATTGCTCAAGCACCCAAGAGAGAAGGTGCCCCCAGTCTTGTATTCACAATTCAGGCTTGAGCTGCCTTGTGGTGGCTATGAGGAATATGAAGAGTAGTTCATGAACTTAAAATACTGCTGTTTGGTTCTCTCAAGCTATATATAAACTGCCTGGAGGATTCACGTTGCAGCTGCTCCAGCAGGAGCTTGGTCTCCTAAGTGTTGGGAAGGGAAGGGAATAGGAGCTCCCCGCCAGGCTGCACACTGCTTTCTTTCTGCCAAAACCAGGGATGGCAAAACTGGGGTGCAGCCAGGCCGTACACCCTGCATGTCCAGGACCCTTGCTGTGTCCCTTGGTTGCAACACCACCTGGGACTTCAATGCTGAGCTGTCATCTGCATCCAGGGAAGAGGGAGGAGTGGAGATCGCCTAACGCAAAGGCAGGGAGCAGGGAAGAGCATTTCTGGAGTTCTTCTCCTCCAACCATGGAAATGCAGTCTCAGTTCTCCAGCTGTCACTAGTTAATCATCACCTTCCCAAGAGCAGAGGGGGAACGAGGATCCGACTGATGACTCAGAGCCACATCCCCACGCCTGGCCTCCTCCAAGGGGAATGCTGCCCTTTCCTTGGGGCTGGTAACTCCAAAGGCATGAAAATAGCAGGGTTTTAGGGACAGACCTTCAAAAGAAGTTTCCTCAGATATTACCTTGAGTAGTTTCCATGTGTATTCTTGCCAACAAACTCTTGTTAGAATATTTGTGGAAAATAAACTCCGTAGAGCCATGAGCAGAGCCAAGCAGATTAATTTAAGACAAGCAAATATTTGTGGGAAAGTTTGTGTTTGTTTGCACTGTCCACCCAACGCTATCATGCAACATTTTCCATGAGTACATAACTTTGCTGAGGTACCTTTTGATCAGAGAGATAGATCAGTTACATGTACTCATTTCCATGTTTTTCAGCTGGGAGGCACCAGCAGAAATTTCGCTAGTTTCTCCAAGAAGAATTTCGTTTTGGCTCTGAACTTCACTCGAAGAGTTAACATTTCTGGAGCCATGACCTCAAAACCACAAATAGAAAGAAAAATAACGTAAGATAGATGAGCATGAAGTTCTGGAAGCCCTAAAGAGCAAAAAACAAATTTCAGTATGTTTTGTAACCATCCTCTTGAGTCAGGGAAAAAAGGACATTTTAATAAAACTGCACCCTAAAGCCCACAGAGATTTGCTAGATAAATCACAAACACGCAACAGATTGTGGGATGAAGGCTGGGTCTGTAGTCCCCCAGCTCTGGAAACACCTACCTAACCATCTGAGCTGGTGTTGGCCGCTCGCTGAGCCTCCTGGACTGGTTGCTGGACTCCCCCAGCACTCAATCCCGTGAGCCTTGAAGCCCAGCAGCATTTTCCTCATTGAAATTCACCCGAAGAAAAAGGAAATTTCTGCCAAATCAACACATTTGGGACGTGAAACACATCCAAGTGCAGGACTCTGACGGCCTGCTCTAGATTAACGTCTCTGCCCCACTGGCCCTTCTCATGGCACCTCGTGGGCAGCTCTCAGTCAACCACTGCGATGGTCCAGCCACCGTGGGAGGCTCATGGAAGATTTTGACTTTCCATTTTTTCCCCCTCTTCTGGCTGAAAACTGATGTCAAAGTACAGGATGCATCTACGGGCTGGTTATGCCAGTTTACAGCTCTCCTCTGCATTGCACCACGCTTTATTTTCAGGACGTAAAGATTTCATACTGTGCAAACGAAGCCACCAAAAGATTCAAAGACCCTCATACGTCCTGCTCTGGAGAAAGCACGGGCGAGGAGGGATGTGCTGCCTGTGTCTCACATATGTAGCTTCTGTATTTACCTTTTGCCTGTGGGCACGGACTGGTGGATTTATCATATTCTTCTGCCAGAGAAGCCCGATCCACTTCACAGAGGGCAGATCTTATCAGATCCACTGATTTGCAGCAGGTCGCAGTCTGCTCCCAATTTCTACAGCACCAGCACAAAGAGAAGTATATATTTTTTGCCTGATTTCCACACGCTTTGGTAAAGATACCCCAGTGTGGGAATCCCTAAACTTGCATGAAGAGCGTTGAGTTATTGATTTGATTGTCTCAGGAGGAGCGCTTAGACCTCAGAGTGAGATGTTGCTTGTTTGCAGATCCATGATGGAATAAAAGGAGAATTATTCCAAAAACCAGCTCATGTGGTACGTACTGTCTCCTGTTTCTCTGCCTCTTAAATGAAGGTGGTTGGAGTTGAGTAGAGCAGATGAGAAAATAACAATAATAAATGGTGAAAGAATATACAAGATAAAGTAATACAACACAAGTCACCCTCACCAGCTGGTGAATTGGTTGCCCGGTCTTTCCTGAGAATTGGTCATGGTTTCCCACACCCTTGGCCAACCCCCATTTATAGACTGAGCATGATGTCTATGGAACGGAATATTCCATTGGCCATTCCGTTCTTCTGTCTATGCTCCTTCTCAGCTTCTATGGGAAGCTGAAAAAAGTCCCTGAAGAGTGTAAACATCACCTAGCAACAACTTAACCAGTGCATTATTGGCATTCCTTGCATACCAAATCTGAAACACAGCGAATACTAGAATTAAATTAACTCTATCCCAGACGAAACCAGGACAGCCAGGTGTCCCCATGTCCCAGCCATCGCATGGGCTTCATCCTACGTGTCAAAGGTGCTTGCTAACTCATCGGTATGGTAGCCACTGTACTGGGTGGTGACGCTTTACTGTGAAAAGATGTTTAAAATAGCTAGGTATGTGTATGTACTGAAATGATTCTGCCGTGGATTGGAATCTTATGACTGGAAGTGGGATCACAGAGTGCCGTATCAGACTGGAAGGAGCGGAGGGTCACAGGGATCTGTGTTGAATCCGGTTTCAAGACAATACCTTTGTTGCTGAGGAGCAGCACAGCATGAATTGTCTCGGCAGATGTTCCCAAATTAGGAGGAGCAACGCAGCTAATTGGCAAATAAGGCTTTAAAAATTTGCTTAAGGGGAAAAAAAAAAAAAAAAAAGAAACAAAACCAAGTGAGAAATCCTCTCTCTCTGCCTGCAAGCACACGCTGCTTTACATTAGCGATACCGATGAGGGCTGACGGGGCTTGCGGTATCCGGTTGCGATCGGGTGAAAGCGAGGGGAGGCACAAAAATAGCTCTGCAGCCCACACTCCCTCCCACGGAAAAGGATAAGTCACCCAGGAGCATTTGCTTTGCTGCATCAGTGGCTGCTGGAGCAGCATTTTCCGCAGCTGCAACCTGCCAGCGCCCTGGGACGGGGACCGAGGGACGGTGTACACCGTCCCTC
>JAOXNO010000052.1:2651728-2664442 GCA_028565335.1 Limnodromus scolopaceus | reverse complement strand
CTAGCTTGGCGTTATTTTCTGAGGCATCTGAGGCATTGGACTCGATGATCCCAAGGGTCTCTTCCAACCTAGACGATCCTTCATTCATCTTAAGCACAGGGGAGTGAAGTATCATTATCCCCATCTTCTAGCTAAGGCAGGGTCCAGAGGAGGCCATGAAGCTGATCCAAGGGCTGGAGGACATCTCCTATGAAGACAGGCTGAGAGAGTTGGGGCTGTTCAGTCTGGAGAAGAGAAAGTTCTGGGTAGACCTTATAGCAGCCTTCCAGTACTTAAAGGGGCTATGGGTAAGATGGGGAGGAGGGTCTTTATGAGGGACCCTAGTGATAGGACAAAGAGTAACGGCTTCAAACTGGAAGAGGGGAGATTCAGATTGGATATTAGGAAGAAACTTTTCACTCTGAGGGTAGTGAGACCCTGGCCCAGGTTGCCCAGAGAAGCTGTGGCTGCCCCATCCCTGGAAGTGTCCAAGGCCGGGTTGGACAGGGCTTTGAGCAACCTGGTCTGGTGGGAGGTGTCCCTGCCCAGGGCAGGGGGTTGGAACTGGATGATCTTTAAGGTCCCTTCCAACCCAAACCATTCTATGATTTTATGATTCTATGATTTAAGGTGAGGCTTTGGCACCATGCACATGAGCTCCCCACAGGCCTTGTACATCAGAACGGCATTTTATTAGTCTTTATCTGAACTGTTTGCTTTTCTGTTACTCCCCCTTGTATTTTCTCCCTTGCCTCACTGAAAAGCATCTTCCAGGATGGGGAGGCAAAGCCACAGCCCCTTGCGCTGGGGCTGAACCGGACTGACCCTGCTGCTTTGCCTTTCTTGCCAAGTCAGCAAGTGTGCCCATCAGCTGTACACAAATAATCACTGTGCTTTTCTTGCCTTCCTTTATTTATTTTTGACCCAAATCTAAAAGTGTGCATCTCAGGAGTGAAGCGTGTTGTGTTACTAGTAACTGATGGTGGGTGGGAAGTCCATACGGCCACTCTGTTTTCCAGTAATATCCACTAAAGTCTGGAATCGCTATAATTTCCGCAGTTTTTTCCTGTAATTCAGCTTTGATAAAATCCCCTCTCAGGGAGGAATTAATAGCATGCTGTGGTTGTGCTAAATATCGATCGCCTTATTTTGTCTTTATATGGAAAGCTGCAAGGGCTGTTGGACAAGAATCCGAGAACAACAAATATTAAACCAGCTAATGTTTAGATAATGAAAATGCCTCTTTTGCGCTGTGTGCGGTACTTTGATGGACACCTCGTGGAGAAGGCAGCAGCGTGAGCTCCTCCGTGCAGGTGGAAGCAGAAGTGATGGAAGAAGAGGTCCCAGGGCAGAGCAGCATCCGAGCTGGAAATAGCACTTGTCCCTCCAAATTGCCCTTGTGCAGCACTGCACGGTACCTGAAAACCCCATCGCTTTTCTTTTTCCTCTATGCTTTTATTATTCTAAAGCTTCTAAAACCTTTGTTGTCCATGGAGAGGAAAGGTTACCAAGTAAAATTTAAGGATGTAAAACTGGGGGGGAAGGGGAAAAAAAAAAAATCGATTTTAAGAGTATATAAATATAAGACATAATACAGTTCATGTCTGTAGGCTGCTTTTGCTGACTGACAAATGCACACTCATTTCAGGGACCTGTGGTTTCCTACGGGTCCACAGAGCGCTCTGCAGCAGGGCCAGACCACGTTCTGCGGCTGGACCTGCAAGCAGCATTTTGATCATCCTATTTTCAGATGACAAAACCATCGCACGAGCTGCTCGTCCCTGGGTCCCCCACTGGCGGAGGTGGTTTTCATGTTGAATCAAGCACTGAGTGTTACGTTTTGGCTGAGATCGCTGTCGTGTCCGGCTGATCCACCACGCTGAGAAGCAGCAAGAAGACTCCATGAGCTGCCGTCAGCACAAAGGGCTGGGAGGAAGGATCCAAACAGTAAGATCCATTCGGCTGCTCCCCTGTGGTCTTGGTCCCCACGCTGAAGCCATGCAAAACTGTAGGAAAAAGTCCTCTGTGAGATGGGAAGGGTTATTTTGCACTGCCAAGGAGATAGGAGCTCAGGGAGGAGAATGACTTTTATGGAGAACTCTTGTAAAATGCAGTGACTACAGATGTCTGTGGGTACAAGCCCACAACTCCCAGCAAGTTCCATTGGGAACCACCTTGGGTGCAACTCTCCACCCAGTTGGCAATTTCACCTGGGTGCAAGCCAGCCAGCACAGGGATTTGTCTCCCGTGGGAGTTAAACCCATGCAAGGGCTTCAGGATCAGACATGCTGATTTTCCCTCTGCTGCTAGGAGCCTGTTGCACGACAACGTGCCTTCGGTGCACAACAGACCTCCACTTTCTGCGTCGCTCCTGGCCCCTGGGGGTGTTCTTGCCTGCCATCTGCCTGCTCTGGGGGCTTTCCCACCTGCCATCTCCTCTACAGCCGGTGCAGAGATGTAGGCAACCCTGTAAGGTGATTTAAACCTTAAGTTGGCTGAACTGCCCTGGGAAATTGTCCCCTTTTCTCTTCCCTGACAGTACATGGAGTCTCCCGGTGCAGCAGAATGGTTTGGGGGTGGCCGGGTCCCCCCAGGATGTGGTGTCCCACACAGGATGGGGTGCGGGGCTCCTGTTCCCATTCCCAGCTCAGGTATTTCGCATCCCTCTGATTACCTTCATCATTAACTTTTTTTTTTTTTTTAAAGACTCTGCTGTTGCTGACTCCACAAAGATCTCTGCAACATAATGAGAGAACTTTTATAATGACTCAGAGATTTCTAAATTAAATGTAAAATGTTTATCGCCGAGATGCACGGCCATACATTATGCATTACTGTTTCAATACAATAACGTAACTCTGGTAGAAATTATCCCTGTGAGCTGCAATCAATTTTGGCTACTACACTTTGTGTGCTTCGCAATCTGGTCATCCGCCTGTGGAAAAGTGCTTTTACTTGATTACTTACGCTGTTGATAATCGCTGTGGCTTTTGGCAGCACCGGGGTGTTATTTCGCTCCCTGAAATTGCCAGTGCTCTTTGCGGAGGGGCCAGGCTGCTCTGCCAAACCCCTGCGGCTTCACCCGGCCCCGAGGAACGCGCAGACTCCAGCACATCCCTTGAAGACTCCTTTCAATGGCATGGACTTTCACGGGCTGCTACTAGCCCGCTTCATGTGGCCAGGAGACCAGCATCACCTTGTCTCCAGCTCCTGGGCCACCCCTTGCGATGGCCCATGGATTGGACTGGCAGCAATCGCTGTTTTGCTGATGTGCCCCCAAAACCTCATACTCCCGATTGGGCTTCAACACTCACCCAAGTCCTGTGGGTTTTGCTTTGTCTCCAAAGTGAGTGCTCCGGGGCAGTGATGGGGCGGTGGAAGCGTGTGAAAGAAATTATTTTCCTTCGTTTCATGTGATAAGGAAGAATCCCAAAGGGGAGAGATGCTGAGATAATGATTTCACTGTAGGGGTGTGAAGAATCAGAGGCAGATGTTTCCTGTGACTCCATTTGGGCAGTTGTTGTACTGCTATCCCTCTTCCTGAGTTTTGTCAGCCTGTTTCTGTACCAGAGGATGCCTAAAATAACCTGGAGCCTAAAGGTTGTGTTAACCCCACGTGCTCACACGTTCCATCGTGTTCTGCTGAGCAAAGCAGGGTCTTCTCCCCGGGCAGGGTCTTCTCCCCGTGGTGGTGCTGCTCCATCACGCTCCTCACTGGAGGAACAGGGAAACTCCGGCTGGCGGCCAGCAGCCTGGAGACACCAAGTAGAGCATCAGCCTGACCAAAAGGCCTGTTCCTGCCTTCAAAGACCTTACAAACCACCCTGGCCGTACCCCACAGAGGAGGCAGGTCCCCAAGCTGACCCCGATGCCATCCTCGCTCCAGGAGTCATCCCTCTGACATCAACCCGAGGTGTCGGTGAGAGGGGAAGGGCTCTGCCGGCGTGTGGCCACCGCTGATTTCAGCGTAAGGACGTATAAATCAGGGCGACGGGAGAGCGAGGGCTGACGCTCGCAGTTACCAGCTCTCGGCTGCGTTGGGCTGATTTATTTTGCGTGGGAGCAGCAGTAGCAGTTTACGCCTTCTCGTGCAGATTACAAGATAAATCTGGCTTTCAATGAGAGCCGTCGGTGACTGACACTGACAGAGCTTTTAAATCACCCCAGCTGCCTGGATATAGCCACGGGCCAGATTTGGCCCCGCAGGTCAGGTCTCTTTTTGGCTGGTGTAAATCAGCACAGCTTGGATTGAGATGTGGTGTCAGGTTCGAGCGCCAGTCTCATTTTTATTTAAGTGTCTGGATGGTAATTCCAGCTCAGAGGGACACCTCAGGGCTGCAGCCTTCTCTGCTTGATCTGCCAGCTTTTGCCAAGGAGGATCTACCTTTCATGGTGAAAACTTTTATGTATTGACAAAAAGTCTCCTTGTGGGCATCACACAAATGCTCCTTTTAGGACCCACCTCGCTTCTGAGGTCCATCCATGCGAAGATTAATATCCTTCTCAGCATTAATTTCAATTATTCATATGCTCCAAACACTTTTCCACTGACTTTGACGCTGCAGACAGATTGTCAGCCAGTAGAAGCTGACCTGGGCTCCCTGAAAGTGCCAACACTATTTCCTCCTGGAGATAATCTGGTTTTACCTGGGTAAACTCTCCAGCATTAAGGTAGTGAGAACCTCCAAGCAGGAGATGAAAGTTCTCACCATGGCCAACAGGTACTGATGTCTTCCGTTGTATGTCCCACTGCCCTCAGCAGGTTTGACTTTGCTGCCAGATGTGCACTGCCATGACAGCCAGGGACTATCCTTGTGCTCTTGGTGGAACTGATTTCACCTTAGAATAGAATCATAGAATTGTCTCAGTTGGAAGGGAGCTTTCAGATCATCGAGTCCAACTATCAGCCCAACACTGACAAAGCCACCACTAACCCACGTCCCTCAGCACCACATCTGCCCGGCTTTTAAATACCTCGGGGGATGGGGACTCCACCACTGCCCTGGGCAGCCTCTTCCAAGGCTTGACAGCCCTTTTGGTGAAGAAATTTTTCCTCATGTCCAATCTGAACCTCCCCTGGAGCAACTTGAGGCCGTTTCCTCTTGTCCCATCGCCTGTTCATTGGGAGAAGAGACTGACTCCACCCTGGCTACATCCTCCTTTCAGGGAGTTGGAGAGAGCGAGAAGGTCTCCCCTCAGCCTCCTTTTCTCCAGGCTGAACACCCCCAGCTCCCTCAGCCGCTCCTCACAAGACTTGTTCTGCAGACACCTCACCAGCTCCGTTGCCCTTCTCTGGACAGGCTCCAGCCCCTCAATGTCTTTTTTGTAGTGAGGGGCCCAAAACTGGACACAGTATTTGAGGCAGGTTGCTTCTCATGAGTGTGCACCCAGAGCAGGACCAGACATACAGAGTGGGCTCCATCCATGGAGCTGATCCTTGGCCAAGCATCGCTGTTTGACATCGTGGGAGCATAAGCATGTGTGTATCCTCTATCGGCATCATACCCAGACCATAAGGTCATTTCTAGACAGGTTTTATCTGGACTAATTACACCATAAATGGAATAATCTCACCAAATACAGTATGTCATAAAAACAACCTCTTTTTGAAATTAAATGTATTTTGCTTTTCTTAGCTTTTTGCATGGTCCAGGACGTACTGAACTGTGTGGCAACGGTCCAGGGGCTGGGCCAGGGAGGAGAAAGGAAAACACCAGCTTATTTCTCTGCCTCTTGCATCCACTGCTCATCGTGCTGAGATCCTGACGGCCGTGCTCCCTCAGCTCGCATTTCCATTCCATAATTTTCAATTCCACACAGTGATGGTTCAGTGTGAGTTATCCCGGGAAAGGTAGGCGTTTGCAGTATTATTTGGTATCCACCCACTTCCCAGCCCGCTGGGACCTACATTTGGTTGTGGTGTGAATATACATTGAGGCTGCAGTCCTCATAGATGGTCAGTGAAGTCACCACCAGTAAAATGGGGTCCACGGTAATTTTGAAGACTATTGAATTTTCTACAAAAGCCCAGCAGTCCTGGAGACAGCTGACAACCAGGGACCAGCGTGCTCCGGTATCTCCATGATGGACATGGCATGAAACCCAAGACAATTAGACAGCAAAGGAGATACTGTTTCACTGCTTCTTTACGTCTTCATGAAGAAAAGCTGAAGGCAAAAAGCTCTGTTGTTCCTCCTTGAGTTTTTTCAGAGAGACTGGCAACACCAAAGTGCCTTTACAAGTGGCAGGAAATACCCTGTGGGTTTGGCGTGCGTGTATTCCGTTATTTATTTATTTAGCCTTCGTTCTGAGGAGTTCACTTTGCCGTCCTTTAGATAAACATCCAGTTAAAGCAGAGTTTTCTACAGTTGTGAATTTTCCTTGTGGCTTTCGTTACCGTCCTGATTAGACCCCTGAGGGCAGAGCATCAGCTGGTGCAATAGGACATCGAGCCGCTGATGGGCCTGGTGGCAATTAGCGCTGGTTGCAAATTTATCTCTTCCTGTAACTTAGTAGCTAGATGGCACTGAAGGTATTTTGTGGCATCTGCTGTCTCAGGTATGGCAAAGAGATGACTAATTTGCCTGTGAGTGGTAAATAATTGCAGAAATTAGTATTATTCGGGGTTTTTTTATTGCTGTTGGACCAAATCCTGGCTGCTGCTTCGCTGTCTCACGTAGGTGTTGTGACTACGGTAACGTCTCGATGTGATAAGTGATTCAGACCCCTCGCTATCCAGCCTGTCACGTCCTGGCTCCGTAGGCACCCAGTGGGAGAACTGGTGCTAACGTGCCTTAGTCACCTCTTGCAGATGGTCTGAAGACAGCCAGAGACTCCACGGAGGTAGGAGACGAGGCAAATGCAAAACGTGGAGCAATTTAAGAAAAGGGTAAGAGAAGATTGGAAAAGGCCTGGGGGGAGAAGAAATCGCCGTTTCTGGGATTGTTTATAATTTGTGACTGACTTGGCACAGGGCTTTCATTCCTCACCGTGGAGGGGAGTTGCCAAAATTGGGAGCAGCTCTGGATTTCAGTGTCTCATGATTTCATCTCCTTGGCTGCTGGTATGAGACCGTGGTGCTCCAGGACCCTTATTTATTTTATGATTCAGGCAGAAAGTTCTCAGTCAGAATCACAAAATCATTATAGCTCGAACAACGTGTTCAGTGATTCAAGACCATTTCTCACCCACATTAGTGCTTCCCGTGCTGCTCCGCTGACTCCACCACCCTTCTCCGCAGAGTTTCTCCAGCTTCAGAATTACCTTTTGGCACCACTCCTGGTGAATGAAAATAGGAAGCTGGATTGCTTCACTAATAATCTTATTTCCAGTTTGTTTCAATTATGCTTCTTTTCCAGTGGGTGTTAAGCGGTTGTTTTCGTCTCACTGGTCCCAGGCGTGTAAACTACGTGTACAAGTTTGTGTATAAGAGAAATAGAGGAGCCAGTGACCCACTTGCTGAGGACTAGTCTATGCCAACAGGCCCAACACTGATTTGGGGAAGGAAAACCCACCCCAACACCAGCGGCGCTGGGATGCTGCAGGTCTCATGCCGCTGGTCAGGGACTGGACACCAGTGCAGGTCTCTGAGGGGTTACTGGGGGCCACTGGAGCGGCTCCTCGCCATGTCTGTGATGTCCCTGCCAGCACGGCCCATGGCACAGCCCTGCACAGAAGGCGAGTGTGATGGTGGGATATTTAGAAATAAGACTGAGCTTTACAAGAGGTGCCTTAGTCCCCCCCTTCATCTACCTGAGAGCCAATTTCCACCTCAGACCAGAGAGACCGCAGTGTGAGGCAGGGACAGGGATGCCTTTTCCTGATTTCCTGCTGTTTTGGAGAATATTTTGGAGCTACCTCAGCGGATCCAGCTGTCTGACAGGAGACACTTCTGACCTACTTGACTGTGCTGAGGAGTAGGAGGAAAGGAGAACGAGGGTTACATTGCTGCATAAAAGGAGCTGTGCATCTGATTGACCTAATTTTGGTCTTTCTTGCACTCTTTTAACTCCACTGGCTCCAGCAAAGGAGTGCTGATTTTACACCAGAAGAAGCTGACCCGGTTTCTGTGGCCTGCTTTCGCCCCGCATTGGGGCTGAGGTGACATTGCTGTCATCGGCTGCCCTGTTTTCCCTGGGTTCAGGTTTCTGCAGGAGCCCAGGACCGTGGCATCAACGCCGGTGACAACCATAGACACAGCCAAATCGGGGTGTGGGGCAAGAGGGAGCAGGGCAGTCCCCTTGGCCAGACCTTTTGCGGATGGATTGCTCTAACCTAAATTTTCCTCACAAGCTCAGAGAACCAAATCATGGCAAGAATCCCCACTGTGAGGTAACACAAGGGCGAGCTTGGCTGGTTGGGTGAGAGATGCCCAGGCCTGCAGCAGCTCCATCCCCTCCTGGCACCCTGGAGCACCATCCTAGCAGCTGGTCCTGCATCTGGGTGCTGTATCTCCATGATGGTGAAGGACCTACAACGAACCTCCCCGTACACAGCGATCACCATCTCCTCCTGTCCTCCTGCATGGCAGATTTGAAACCCCCCGAGAGCTGCATCAGAGGAGCTTTGGTGTTGAAGTTTGTTAATTAATATGCTGCAGTTAACTGTGTCAAAAGCTTTCTTCAGATCAAGGGAGACGGGCTCCTCGCGTTTCCCTTTCATCGGCAGCAGCGAGGGTGTCGTCAGTGTGAAACGGCGACGGTGGCTGATTGTGGGCTGCCCCTTCTGTAGTCACCTCTAAACCACGGGAGATGAACCAATACCGCTCTGTTGTCACTAATATCATCAGGCATCCTCTGATAAATGAGCAGGAGGGGTCCAGCTGCTAATTCTTTAGGGTCATTTCCTATTATTTTCAGGGAATAAGGGCACAAGGTGGACATCGGCGAGTGCAGCAGAAGCAGGGATGTCTCCTTGCCTTTACTTCTATCTCAAAACTGCTCAGTCAGGTCAGTCAATTCAGGTTGGGTTCCCCAGATGGATTTGAATGAAAACACCTGTGAAGAACACTGGAAAGAGATAAACATGCTTTGTTTTTGAACGCTAATAGTTTGAAACAATCACAGGCAATCACAATGAAGCAGAAAGGAAAACAAAATCCTCGAGGGAAAGTGTTCCAAGTAACAGGAAAAAATAAATGAGAAGCACTAAAAGCCATTAGTTTTTCACTGCTCCATGACAGCTCTGGCTCTCCCCCTTCCAACGTCCCCAGCCTTTCAGTCAGCTCAGCAAGCAGAAATTTTCCCCCCAGTCTCAGGGTTAAACTCCTCGTACCAGTTGCCTTGGCTGGGATGACGAAGAAAGGACCCAGGGTCCGGTGTTTCATGATTAAATGGAGGTTTAGCTGTCTCGGGGTCATCGAGGTTCTGACCAAGTCGGGCACTGGGGGATGAGGTTTCTGCCTTGGGCAGCCTCGTCTTACAGCTCCTCGTGTTGGTCTCAGTTTAGAAACCTGGTGAGCTCCACTGTCTCCATTTTACATGAGCTCCAGCTGGAGATGTGACCACTCGCCAACTAAATTGGTGGAGAAACCGAGAGCAGAGTTTGGTTCGGGTCCAACAGGCTCCTGTCTGGCTGTAAGACGTTCTTCTGTCCCTCCTCTATGTCTCAGGTATCACCAGTGCCTGGGGGTCACACCATCCTTCTGCTTCCAGGACATACATGCCCAGTTTTAGAGGTTTGAGGGTGGGAGGAGAAATCTGCCCCCCACCACCACCACAGTTTCAACCCCACAGAAACCATCCCCATTTGCCGGTTAAAGAAACACAACAAAATGCAAAAAATTCAGGTAAAAGGTAAAATTCAGGCCAGGAATGAGAAACGCCTCTGCTTCCTGAGCCCCACACCTCGAGGAGGAGACCAAGCTGGCTTGCGAGGGGCAGAGGAGTGGACACTGCAGCACCGCGACACCGGCTTGCAGGCTGTCCCTGTCCCTGTCCCGGCCACCTCCGCTTACTCTGCTTGACAAAAGCAGAGTTTTAAGTCCTTTATCTAATATAGCTATGCAATGACAACTCGGGGATCCCAAAACATCTCAAAGCACCCAAAGAAACTCCGAGGAGTGCAGAAAACCGCGCTCGTGCCCGTCCCCCGAGGGAACGGCGATAAAATGAAGATTTAACAGCCCTGACTGGTTGGGTTTCGGCACGGACCCTGTCATCGGGAGTGAAAATAAACAAAGGGAATTTTTGCCCTCCGCCCCTCGCCCAAATAAAAGAGATCTGGGGCTGGGTGTACGCTGCCATCGGATCGCAGGAGTTTATTACTGCTGGCGGCGACCCCGTCAGCCCCGGAGTCTGCGAACGCCTTAAAATATCAGCTTGGGGTTTCTGGAGCAGCTATGCATCCTTTTGGGGTTGGGTGAATTTTATGGCTATAATCAGGCGCCTCCATTACTCATTTCTGCTCTTTCTACCCAAAAATGTCTGACAAGTTCAGCTGCTGAAGGCAATCTGTAAAAACCAGGGCCCGGACTGTCGGATCGCCCAAGTGCTGCCTCGTCTCCTGCTTCGTCGCTAATGAGAGATGGGGTTGTGCTGACAGACACCGACCGGCCGGGGAAGAGAGGGAAAAGAGAGCCGAAGTGATAAACTCCTCAATTTAAAGTGTCGTTTTCTGTGCTGCCTGCTGCTCTGGCTCTGACAGCCTTTGCAGAGTTAAAAGAGACATTGAGGGGAAAAAAAAAAAATATTAAAAAATTCCTTCCCTCTGCTTGATTTTCAGAAATCTGGTCTATACCATTTATTTTTATACTAATGTGACATGGTTTAATGTTCTGTTGATTAAATTAAATTCCCGGGGTGATGTAGATGAAGCCTGAGGTGAATCCCCAGGTGAAAAACGATCTGCCTGTCCCAGCAGTTTTCCCGGCTGTCGCCCCGCAGTGATGGCCATGGACCAGCCGGGGGCTGGGTTGGGAAGGACAGGAGAAGCCTGGGATACAGCCCTTCCCCATCCCAGCGTTGCTATTATTTACCTTCCCATCGCACAGGAAAGGTGCAAGAAGAGCGATCTGGGCGCTGCGACAACCTCCTTGTGTCATGATGAAGCGGGGACGAAAATTTGCCGTGTTACTGAGACGGAGTGTTTGAGTTGACCCAGAGCGGTTGTCCCCTCCCGTCTGTAATTTCTCAGGGAATTTTGCAGGAATTCCTCAGGAAATTAGGGAATGGAAAAACTTCCGTCCATAGTAGAAGGAAGAAAAAAGAAAAAGATTTGGTTCCTACACCGGCTGAATTTTAACATTATTGTGAAAAAGCAGGGTCTGGATTCACACAGCCCAGATGACAGGGGGTTTGGGAGGTCAGGCTCCACCCAGCCATGGTGGGTTTATCCCAAAGGAGCCCCGTGGATGGGAGAGGTCAAAACCTGGTTCCCATGGGGCATGTCCCCCATCACCCCCATCCCTGGAGGGGTTCAAGGCCAGGTTGGACGGGGCTTTGAGCAACCTGGTCTGGTGGGAGGTGTCCAGGGCAGGGGGGTTGGAGCAAGATGATCTTTAAGTTCCCTTCCAACCCTAACCATTCTATGGTTCTATGATCTCTAAACCTCTCAATGTGCCAGTTCCACAGCGGGGCTGGGGCTGCCCATGTCCTTGAGTGTGTGGACACATCGGGCACATCCAGTGAGGGCTGGATCTGCATTTCCACCGGTTAAGAAAAAACTGGTCTCCAGGGAAGCCAAACAGGCCAATTTCATAAGTGGTAAATCAACAGACACCGAGCTCCTGCAGGACTGACTCTATGGGAAAACATATAACCACTGCTCAAGTAATTTAACTAATAGAATTAAAAAACCAAACACTTTGCACACAAAAAATGACAAACGATCTACAAATAAATAACCTCTCAATGTAAACACAGCCAGAAAAATTCATTAAGTGCCTTTTAAAAGCATCGGATTTGACTTAGCAGATCTTTTTCAGATATTCCTCTCAAGCAAACCTAAACATCAAATAATAATTGTGTAAAGGCAAGTACTATAATAATAATAATAATAATAACAACGCTGAAAATGCATTATGTATCTTTTCCTTTGATAAAGGTCTCTTTGCTTTTATGAAATGTTCATTATCAGTACTTTTCCACTGTATCTGAAGAAGAGAAACCAGCACTTTGGAGTCTGAACACTTTGAGTGTGTGTGGCAGAGAACAGAGCTGAAGGGACATTATTTCTGATAGAATGGTGTTAAAAAACTACCCTTTGTGTTCCCAGAAAAAAATATTTCTGTTATTTATTTGAAATTAAGACCAACTCAGAAAAAAAAAAAATCCTTTTTTTATAACAGATTCAGCTAATGTTCTGTTTTCTTGTAATTTATATTAATAATGATTGCTCTAATCTTTTAACGTATTTCAACAGTTTCAGCAGGTTTATGGGGTAAGATTGCTATTATTTACTTCACTGACTGGTTTTATGGAATAGCTGCAGCTTTCTGTGGAGGTAGATCAAATGCTGAAATGAAGGAAAATAAAATATAACGCTGGTTCTCACTGCTCATATAAGAAGCAAAAAACCAAAGAGGGCAAAAAGGACAGGGTAGATATTTAAAACATTAATACTGCCAGTGACTGTATCTAGACTGACTGAGGTGGTGCTTTTTTGTGTTGAATGGAATGGAATAGTTTGGGTTGGAAGGGACTTTTAAAGATCATTCAGCCCCACCCCCTGCCCTGGGCAGGGACACCTCCCACCAGACCAGGTTGCTCCAAGCCCCCTCCAACCTGGCCTTGAACC
>JAOXNO010000052.1:2617300-2630601 GCA_028565335.1 Limnodromus scolopaceus | reverse complement strand
CATCCTTGAGGCCAAGACGTGCCCATTGGGTTTTGGCCTCAAGGATGTGTCTCCTCCCTGGGGGTCCTCAGATGGAGCCTGGGTGACCTTTGCCGAGTACCAAAGCTCCCCCAGCCCAGGGCTTTGTCCCCAGTTCATGGTTCTCCCCCCCACCCCAGCTGATGGGACGGTCTATTTTTCACCAGGCGTTTCCTGCTAATCAGACCATTAGTCCTTGTGCTGATTAACCAGCTAGTTCTCAATTTAATTAAAACATATGCTTTTTTTTTTTTTTAAGAGCCAGAGGTTTCAATCATATTTTATTCTTATCCTTCCAGATCTGATTGGTGTTAGCCATAAGTGTCAGGGGGAAACCAAAGCAATTAACCCTTTCCCTTGCTGGATGGGGTGGGGGTGTATAAAATATATCATTATTTTCCCAGGGAGGCTGCAGATTTTTATAAGACTGCTTTACACCAGAGCCTCAAGATCTCAAAACATTTATCCTTGGTTTCACAGGGTTGCTCCATTTCACTAAAATACAACGCAAGAATGATGCCAGCAAGGAAGCCGAGCACGAAACCAGTATAATTACATAGAGAAAGCGACGTAGGGCCAGATCCTGGTGGGATGGCAAAGCTGATGGGTGGCTCAGGTTAAATTTCTCTGCCCAAGCAGGATCTGCTCAGTACTGCCATGGCCATAAGCGGGCACCGAAGCGGGTTTGTGCCCTGCCACAGCCTGGCAGAGCCTTTGCAGGTCACACCGTGTTTTTCAGGCTGTTGGAAAGCGGGATTCTTCAGCAGGCAGGCAGGAATTTATGGGAAGGGAGAGACGTGATCTGTCGCAATTAACCCCGAGCAGCGGGTGTAAGATGACAGAAATGTTCGGATGTTTGTTTTACGGCGAAAAGAGTGAGCGCTTGGCTCACCTATGGTGGTATCGTGAGATTCAGGGAGAAGATGCTGAGCATGGACCAGCCGGCAACACCACGACCCCCGAGCCCAGCTCTGCTGTGCCCATGGAGCATCCGTCCCACTGCGGGGAAACTTGGGACAGGACTTTTTTTTTTTTTTTAAGTCAGGCCTTGGTATCTCATTACCAACCTCAAAAATATTTGGCTCTGACTTCCCTTTGAGGTTTGGGCTAGAGTCCAGGGACTCCAGCGAGAGAAAAGTCAAAGCTCAATAAACGAGTTCAAGTTCAAACCTCTCCAGCCCTGGCCGTGGGGCGTTCCCCAACGCCGCCCGGGGTGCTGGGAGAGCCCTTCTGCAGAGAAACTGCGGCACAAAAGGGTTTGAAAAGTATTTTCCAGAGGCAGCTAATGGCCCGTCTTTCATCTTGCAGAAAAAAAAAAACCACAAAAAAACCCAAGCTAATAATTTGCTCCTCTGTGTTTCCCCGTGATGGGAAGCTGCGCCTCTCAGGATTTATTTCCTCCCTCCCCACCTGACCTCGATTCCCACGGGGGCACAGCCCTCTCCTTGCCGTGCGGTTTAACCCCCTCCGCTAGTAAATGGGTGCTTTTAAAAGCACTTTGTTTCTGCTTTGTGTTTCCCCTTGTAGGGCCACAGCGGTTTGCGTTCAGAGGAAGCCACCTCGATGCTCCCCTTGCACCCGGGGTTAAACCCTCCCTGTGTGCCACCCCAGACGCAGAGACGTGAGCCGAACCCTCCATCATCCCCCCCAGCCCCAAGCCTGGGAAAACCATTTTTTTAAGCCTTGAGAGCGTGGAGGCATTTGCTCTCTGCTCCGCACGCTGCAGCGAGGGCCCCCTTCCCCAGGGCTCCTCCTCCACCTGCTTCTCCCACCATCGGAGCCCGCGGAGTTTAGGGAACTGCACAGCCGACTACTGCTTTTTGGTTTCAGATATTGCTCCCATCAGGAGCAATTTCCATCTTCCCCAACACATGTGGCCGAGCGGAAATAAACAAACACAGATTCGCATGCTGGAAATGATCTGCCTGAAATCTCTCGGATGGGATCGTGTTCGGTCCCAGTGGGAATATCCATGTGGCTGATGCTGGAGGTGGTGTGCCCCAGCCCTCTGCTGTCATTTCAGCCATCCCTTAGGAGCTCCACTGGGATGAGGATGGCCAGGGAGGAAGTCCAGGTCTGGAAAGTTATGTTTTCCACGGGTAAAATTTCCACACCTTTTGCACACGCACAAGTTGCATTTGCACTGAAGGACTTGCACCGTGGTGTGGGCACGGCTTTGTGTGTGCAACAGCAGAGTGTGCTCGTATAGAATCATAGAATGGTTTGGGTTGGAAGGGACCTTAAAGACCATCCAGTTCCAAACCCCTGCCACGGACACCTCCCACCAGACCAGGTTGCTCAAAGCCCCATCCAACCTGGCCTTGAACACCTCCAGGGATGGGGCGTCCACAGCTTCTCTAGGGAATCTGGGCCAGGGTCTCAACACCCTCACAGCAAAGAATTTCTTCCTACTATCTCATCTAAATCTCCTCTCTTTCAATTTAAAACCATTACCCTTCTTCCTATGGCTCCACTCCCTGATCAAGAGTCCCTCCCCACCTTTCCTGGAGCCCCATTAGGGACTGGAAGGGGCTCTAAGGTCTCCCCAGAGCCTTCTCTTCTACAGGCTGAACCCCCTCAACTCTCTCAGCCTGTCCTCACAGCAGAGGGGCTTCAGCCCCCGGAGCACCTGAGGTGTGCGTGGATGTTCTTGCACCCGTGGGCTGTGCACAAGCTTTGGAGACAGTCATCTGCCAGGGAGAGGTTGGCTCACCACGCTGGTAGCACTTTTTTCTGCTTGAATTGCTGTACCATCAGCCAAATAAGGAGGGATTGCAAATGATCACAAAAGCAAGGGAACTCCTAGGGTTCAACATGCCGGGAATATCAAGCTACTGTCTGGAAAAATACAAAAAAAAAAAAAAATGCTGTTGATTCATTCCTGCAGCCCCTGACACATAAATTAGGTAACTAACCTGACCTGTGACTGTTTCTCCGAGAGACCGGCTGAGACATGACAAATATGCCTTTCAACATAGCAGTGCTGATTACTGAGAGCGCTATGGGAATAGCTCGGAGCCTCACGGTTACATTATGAAAAACAAGATGCCACTTAAGGCACACCACGCCGCTCTCAGAGAGCCCTCGGGTCCCGGCTGCCGAGGAGCTGCGCCGGGATGGGGTGATACTCAGGGCATCTTTAGGGAAAACGCTCACTCTCATTCATAGGAAAAGGACTTTGGACTTGTTTTTTTGTTGGAGGGATGGGGTTTAGGTTTGCAGGGGGTCTTTGGCATGAGCACAGGGTGCCCCTCCAGTTCCTGGGGTGGGTGGATGTGAATTCCCCCTCTCCAGGGGCCAGGAGCTGCTGCCCCCGGGAGTCAAACCTCTCCGTCCCCCCGAAGTCATGCCGTCGGTATTACCGCTGATAAAAGTGGCTTTCCAGGCATGCGAAAAAAAAAATAATAATGTTTCATTGCCGTCACACTGGATTTATTGCACGTTGACAGACCTCAGAAAGGGGCAGCTCCCGCTCCCCCCCGACACCGCTGAATCACTCGTGGGAAACGTTGGGTTCAGTACTCGCCGGGGAGGAGCCGGGAAGAAAATACGTGTTTGAACTGTCCCCTATCAGTGTTAATGCCATAAAAACCTGTATGTGTGACCCAAAGCTTGAGCTATAAAGCGGCCAGGCTCCCTTCGGGCTTCGCTAACGACTCCTATTCCTCTCCCATTCTGCCCGAGCCATCCCAATCCTTGAGTTTCAACATGCAATTTCACAACCCGTGGCTCTGTTTCAAAGGGTGACCAAACTGCAGATCAGCCCCTTCAAAGCCCCAGTCATGCGCTTTACATTAAGCAATTAAACTGAGCAATAAATATCACTTTGTTGTGAGGGAGCCTCCATTTCCTTTTCTATTTTAATAACAATAACGGTCAAACTTCTGTTTAAGAAGCAGTTTCTGGTTCTATTAGGAAATGTGCCAACCCATTCAGAGAGACACAGGATTTGTACGGAGAGGTAATAGCTTTTATTAAGCCAAATTGTATAATTAGTGAAAAAACAGCCAAGCTTTCAGGCACATAAGACCTGTTCCTTCCAGCTGCAAAACAGCTGTAAGTTGGGTATTTCTCTAGCCCAGGTCCCTTTGATCAACACTGTTCTGCCCTAGGGCATGGTTCCTGCACAGGGGGAATGGGCACCACCTCCCAGACTGGGCTGGGTTTAAGGCAGGGGGCAGCTCCAGTTTGGGCAATGTGTGGCCTCAGGTCACACTGAACATAGTTTCAGGGTTAAGTTGTATTTTATTTTTTTTTCCCTGCAAGTTTGAGTTTATCTTGCAGCTTTCAGGAGGCCCTCTGACCTGCAGCAGCCACATGAACAAAAATCTGGGTTAAATACACACATGGCCTGTGTCTCCTGTTGTATACAAAGAGCTCACTTTTTTTTAAAAAAAAAAAAAAAAGTAATTTTCTGAACATCCAATACACATGGCACATGGGATTCCCACAACTTCTTCTGGCACAGACCCTGTTTCGTCTTTCAGACTGGAAACCTCTTGGGGCAGGGACCGTGGTTTTAATTATATACAGCTCCCAGCTGAGCAAAACCATCAGTCCCTATTAAGTGAATAAATAATTACTTCAGTGAAGCACAACTCATTCCTGGCTCAAACCCATTAGTGAAGCGTTGGTGGGTCATGGCGTATCGGTAAGCATAACTTAAATAAGACATGCACATTGGACAACCCATCAGCAAAGCTGTCAAATTGGCCTCCAAATCCTGTGATGAATTTTGGTGGGAGATGCTTCAATTTATTAGCAGCACACAACCATCTTTATCCGCCACTGCAGGAGTACAGGGCCATGCCAGTGGACTCCACATGAGGATGTCCCAATGTGTTCTTCAAAGCTTGGGGGAAAAGAGCCAGGTGAAGCTGCTGACTTCTCACAGCACAAGTGGCCTGGGCCAATACTCCTCAGCAAAGATGAAATGCAGGATCAAACCCTCTTCCTCCAGAGACACTGTGGTCCTGGGCTGCTCCCAGCACCCTCATCATGTGGATTTAAAGGCTAAGCTGGCCAGGCGCTGGGGAGAGGATCTGCATGCCCATGTCCCATCACAGCCCCGTTAAAGCGGAGAGGAGCCTTTTAAAGTTAAATCACCAGCAAAGTGTGATTGGGGTGAGTCCATCACATCCCCTTTTTATGCCAGTCACTAATTTACAGAAGAGTAAGAGCTAGATGGGAAAAGGATAATAAGACAGGGAAAAAATGAAACAATTCCCAGGAGAAAAATGTAAATGCCGGGGTGGAACATAGGATTCCCGCTTGGTCTCCTTTGTGCCTGCAAGCTCCAGAACTGGATCTGTCACAGTCTTCATTTGTGATCAGACCTTGGAGTAATAAATAGACAAACTGCCCTGCTCCCATGAAGACTAGTGTCCTATCAGTTTTTTCTTCTCTCTCACAGCTAACTCTAGAGAACAACCAACACTTTTGGCACACACCCACTGCCGTGGTCTCGGATGGTCCCTCTGGCCAGGTCCCAGCTCACCATCTCCCATGGTGGTGTCTCCTGCCATAGTTCATCCTCCTGCTTTGCTGGCGATAGCTTTTCATCAGGCATGAGAGCTGCCAGCCCCATCCTCCCCCCACCGCAATATTCCCTATTTCATATCACTCCAAAGCTTTTGAGCAGCTCTTTCAGATGTCTTTCAGCCCAAGGCTCCATGCCCAGCCACACTGGACATCACCTCATAGGTTTTGGGCTGCTCTGCCGTCTCAATCACGCTTCCCTCTCTCTCAGGGTTTTATCACCATGAATTCCACCCAAAGTAGCTGTTGTTTTTGTGAGCTGCTGTGCATGCTCGGCCACTAAATAGCCAGGTCCCCAGTTGCTCTCCTCATCCCATCAGTCACCATGTGCCTCATCACTGGGGTAGCTTCTCTCTAGTTCACATGTCTCCGTGGCACCAACTGGACTGGCAACAACAAGCTTTATAGAGACATATCACCTGATGAATGTTTTATCCAGGAGGTTGCATTTCATACCCTCCAATGCCACCAAATGCTACGTGCAGGATTGTTCAAAGAAGGAAAAAAAAAAGGACAAAAAACACAAATGCTACAAATACACAGAAGGCAGACATCAGAGAAGTCTCAAGACTCACAGAGTCAGGAATCTTTCTGGGGTAAAAAGGCTGAGATTATTGCAGGAAGTCTGAGAACAATGCTTGACTATTTAAGGACAACAGCGTTTCCTTTCTGAACATCAGCATCATTTATTTGTCTTGGAGCCCAGCCAGATCCCATGTGATGTCTGCTCTCATGTTAAGGTGGAAAAGCATTTGCAAGAACTTGCTCAATGTTACCCAAATGTAAGTGGCCTCTATCTCTATTCATGTGCATTAACGCTTTGTAAATCATCCATGATTGCTGCAAGATGTTGTGGATACCAGAAATATCAACGAGTTCAAAAAGCTGTAGAATTCTTGAAAAAGAGGTCCACTGAGGACAATTAAAATCAAATGTCACAGATTAGTGGCAGCTGGGAAGATACCATTTGACCACTATTGCCTTGTCCTAATACTCTTCCCAAGCCACCCAGCACTGGCCACTGAATAAAGACAGGATATAAATGGGCTTTAATCATGATCCAGTGGGATGTCTTTACACTCACTTGTGCACTTCCAAGCCCCCCTGTTTCCTGAGCAGGGCTGCAACCAGCCTCCATGCCAACCCCACCACTGATTCCTGATCTCCGCCACCACCACATCGGATTGCAAAGCAACATCCAGAACTAACCACACACTGGCTTTGGAGGCTTCGTTACCATCATATTCTACGATGAATATTGAAGCCTAAACAGTTATGAGGAACCGAGGAAGAGATGGGGAATGCGGTGGTCACGTTCTACTTCCAGACAAGAAGAGGTCTTTCAGTCTCCATCAGCTGTGGGCTGCAGCATCTCTGCTATGGAAAGTTTTAACTGACCTCTAACTCTTCCCTTTCCAGCTTTCTCTGTCTTCCAAGACTGCTGTTGGAAGGGCCTAAAAAAGCTTTCAAGGGCCTATTTTTGAGAATGGCACCCTTTCAGCTGGAAAGCGTGGTAGAGGATGACATGAAATGGGAACGCTATCTCACAAAGCCTGCTAAAAGCCACAGCTCTTTTCCAAGCCCTTAGCTGAGTACGTCGGAATTTTTCATCTAGTCTTTGTATCCCACTGAGGAGAAAAGGGTCTTCCCCACACCTCAGCAAGGCAATGAAATTCTGCAGTGTTATTTATTCTATAGCGTTACTGAAAACAAGGCGAGATCCAGAGCACTGACGTGCCTCCGAAGAAAATGACAATAAATAAATGGAAGCAAAAAAGATACCTCGGGTCCCTACGGTTTGCTCAGGGGTTGGCATCGCCCCTTCCATGGGGTACAATGAGCACAACCAGCCAAGCCCTTGCGTTTCCACTCTAGGATGCGGTCAGGGCGCTTTGTTCCTTGATGGGAACAGGCACCTCACTCCTGTTTTGGTGAGGCCTTGAGGCTGCTCCTCCCTTACTTTTGAAAACGCCTGCAAGTCCCCACAGACCGAGGAGTGAGAAATAATTTCATAACAGCAGCACGGCTTTTCCTATGCTTTATCTCCAACCTCACCCGCCATGTGAAAAAAAACCCCACTTTTCACCACTCGATCACAAAACAGAGCATAAAGGCTGAGTCGCCGGTGGCAGGTCACGGGTCAGTCGTTTTGGGTTTAGTTACACAGAGTTTAGTAATTTGCGAGAAAGCACGGGGTAAGCTCCATTTGTATAAACAGTTAAGGAGTATTTCCAAATATTCACCACAGCAGCGGACACCACGATTGCTTCGCCAGTCACATGCAACACACACAAAAAAAAAGCCTGAGCTTTTTTCTGCAAATCAAGTTCTGGTAGAATAAACAATTTAACCCTTTCTATTAACCAGAAGTCAAAAAGCCATAACAATTAGGCTAAAAAGGGGGGGGGGGGGGAATGGACGAAGCCAAAATAACAATTTGGACAAAATAATAATCTGGACAGCACTGCAGAAATGACACAAAACTGGTTGGATTTCAGCATCTGGTTGCTTTTCAGCTCTGGCCATAAAATCTTTACACAGGAACCGGCCTCTGCCCACTCATCCCCTCTGCTTTTCCTCCAACATCAGCTTCCCCTGCGCTGCCCTTCACAGTCTGCAGCCAGATAAAGTTGTTTTGGCACTTACTCCACCAGAGGCGAAGCGCTTTTCTCCAGGTTTTAATTAAAAAAAACCCCAACCCTGCCCCAACCCAAACACACATCTCCCCATCCATGTGCTAAATAGCTTAATTTCCCCTTCACTTATAGTGCCCTGCAACTACTTCTATGTGTTATGTCATCACCGATGACATCGTTTGCTCGAGGCCCTCAGTAATGAAGTGTAAAAAAAAAAAGAGAAAAGTATTAAAAATACAGGCTGCTTCTCTAGCTGAGTGAGGGTTAGTTTTAGAGCAAGAGAGGGGAGAAGGGGGTGGTTTTTTTTTCTTCTGCCTAAATACCTAAAGGACTCGGCGGGGCAGCCTGCAGCATCGGCCGTCACCGCTTCCTCCAGACGGCCCCCGCAGCCCCCAGTCTGGGGGACTTGTTGGCTTTGGCTTCGTTTCCAGCCGGCCTGATCTGGGAACAGGTATCCCACAGCTTGGGCTGCTCTGATCTTGATTTATGAGGGCCTGAGAGCCCTGATTGAAAAATCAGAAGTCCCAAAGCAATGCTAGCATTGCTTTGCAGCAAAGTTTCCTCCTTAGTCACCCCTTAGGGACTGCAGGCTGTTAATGAGTCTCCTGCTGCTTTTCTGTACTGCTTTGTGGTCAGAGCCCTCAATTTCAGATTGAGTTTGTAACTCATTGGGCTTCTTTCCTTATTTCTCCCTATTTCTGGTCTTTTGAGGCAGTTTTTTTTTTTTTCTCCTGAGGACTAGTCCCTATTTAATACATTAACCTCACTGAGGACATGGTTGCATTTGAAAGAGACAGTTCTTCCTTACTACTACATTGCTCATGGAAGCACTTTGAGCATCACAGAGGATCTAGAGTCTCACAATCCTTAAAATTTACCTGTTTGTGTGAAGAGCACGTTGTGTCCCTGAAGACCGCTGTTCCTCTGGCTCTTCTTCCTCCATTTCATGCCAATGTTGGGCAGTTCTTCATCCAAGGATGCAGGAAAATAACAGACTGCTCTAAGGGACCAACACTCAACCTCCTTGAAGCTACACCTCAATATGAGAGGCTATTCTTGTGTTACTCAACATGCTGTCCCTGAGGGGGGGCTAGTGCCCTCACAGACCCACCCCTTTCCCATCACCTTCCTTCCCATCACCACCCTGGGCTGGTGGGATTGCTGAAGACCCCACAGGACATGCTGGTACCACCATCTGCATAAAACTCACCCAACAAAACCCACCTAGACCTTGGGCTTGCTAAAAGCAGTCACACAGACTGTCTTAATGCCCCCAAAAGCAAAGACTAGTAGTGTTCCCCTGAGAAAAAGCTAGAAGAGCCCTAGTTCTGCTGGGAGACTACAGGGTAAGAGAGGAAAAGCAGAAAACCCCTCAGTCCCTTAATAGGAGAAGCCTGAGCTGCCCTGATTCCCTCCAGCTGAGCCCAAGTGCACCTGGAAACCAGAACCCTCTGCTCCTTCACTGCTTGGTGGAGGAGATTGTGGACTTCAGGTGGTGGTGAAGCTTGTGGGGGACCCCTGCATGTCTGATGGCTCTGCTGAATTACAAAGTGCAAGACAGAATTGGGTTTATATTATTTTTTTTCCCTCTATCCTCCTTGTTTTAGCCAGCTGCGGTTGCATTCCTCGGGCAGAGTCTGCTTTTCAGATTGGCCAACTGTAGGTTAGGCTTTCCATTGATTTATGGCTTGTTTTCCTAGGGTGGTTAGCTCGCAAACACAGAAAAGAGAAAAAGGATCTAGACAACATACATTATCCTGTTTCAAGACCTTTCCAAGAATTTTGGCTCAGGGTCTAAGGGAAGGCCCCTCTTCCATGTAGGAAAAACACAAAGCAGCAAGAAAAGTGCAGTTGTACTCCTTGGAGTTGAGGATTGGGCTTTGGCAGTGTTTGAAATTAATTTGGGGGAGCTTTAGGTGTTATTATACACGGAGCAGCTCATAGGCTTGTGTATATCCTCACAACAGACCTAAGAAATAAAGAAATACTGATTCCACCTTACTCTCAGAGACCTGAGGAGCAGAAGGAGACGTGTGAGGGCTTGCCAGTGGGAAACACAGGGCTCTGACCTGCCCTTGGTGGGCCAACCTGCAGGAGCGCCATAAGTGACCATGGTCCTCCAGGTGCCACTGGAGCAACCTGTGCGAAGCTTGGCTAAAACGCATCTTTCCCCCCCAAAACCAGGGTTCCCTAGCACTGGCCTAAACCACGGCTTTAACCCAGAGCTTCAGACCTGTCCTGTGAAAGGCTGAGTCTCTCCGATGAGGTGCACCAGACCCTCCGTTTCCCCCTTTTTCACGTGGGACAGCCCCCTGCCTGCAGAAATACCTCGATGCTCAAAACTGTCTTTGGGAACGCTAAAACAAAACCAAACCCAAACGCAGGAGATGTCTCCTGAGAGATGCTGTGACGCAAGTTGTAATCATCCAGCTTCTGCTGCGCTGCGCTATCAGATGTGAGAATAAACAGCAAGAGCAAGAGCACTCCTGTGGTGCAGCAGTTGTTGGCCGCCCTACAAGGCTTGATGGCAACCCAGCCGTCCCAGCCCCCCGAGGCTGCCGTGGGGAATGGTGTGGGTGACTCTGCAAGATGCTGCAAGGGCTTAGGGATGCTCGTGTTCCCCCCGCAGCCACCTCCACGTGCTGCAGGTCACCGCAGATGGAGGTGGATCACCCTTACCTGGTGGTGATGAAGAGGGCACAAATCCCATGTGGTGCCTGAACCAAGCTCCCGCCCCCAAGGAATCTTGTTTATTCTTTGAGAAATGAGGCAATCATGACAATGAATAATCTAGACCACTTCTATACCTGTGCAACACAATTATGGTTGCCAAAGATCCTGCTTAATGGCTCACTAATACGTGAGGTCCAACAGATCTTGGAGCAAATTAAATGTATTTAGCTGGGAAGTCAGAAAATGGGAGAAAGGAGGAGAAAAGAAAAATAGGACCCCATCACATGGCTCCTCTTAGCTTTCGCCTTGGCCCCCCAAGTGTTTCCAGAACAGCAGGAGCATGACTTGGCTGTAAATCTACATTATGTAATAACAATTTCTTTGCTTCCTCTCACTTTAAGGTTTAGCGACAGCGAAGGGGAAAAAAAAAAAACCAAACCAACACAACAACAAACCACCACCTCATTAGATAGAAACGTACAGTGAGGGGGAGGGGAGGGAACATTATTAAGACGATGCTGAATCCCTTTGAGCTATTAATGGAGAATTGCATAACCGCTGCCGCGGGGTTGCTAGGTTTTACCACGTCCCTGCGCCGCATTAAATATTAACAGCACTCGTACTTTCGGCAGCATCGCTGCTGCCGCCGAGCCTGGATACGGCCCCGCCAATCCCGGCCCCTGGCTGGGTTTCCATGGAGCCAGCAGCACCCCCTTCTCCTCATCCACCACCAAACCCTCCCAGCGCTTTGGATAAATCCATCTCCCCAAACGAGGCGTGTACAAACGAAGCGGAGAGGGTTTTTCAGCCATGGATGCGAGTGGGGGAGTGTGCTGGCTTCGTCTTCAAAAAAAACTAAAAAAAATTAAAAAAAATTAAAAAATGAGCGAGGTTTAGAAATGACGCCTGTTTTGTCTCGCCTGGCAGATCGGCAGAGCCACACGGTGCTTTTAACCCTCATGGCCCCAGCTCTGAAAGAGCTACCTGTGCGGCTGGATTCCTCCCAGAACTTCAGGGGGCCTCATAGGAAAGGTCACAGAATCACAGAATGCTATGGGATTGGAAGGGTCCTCTGGAGATCATCTAGTCCAACCCCCTTGCCACAGCAGGTCCACCTAGAGCAGGTAAGATGGGGACAAATATTTCAGCAGGGCCTGTTGCAACAGGATGAGGGGTAACAGTTTTAAAATGAAAGAGGGTAGATTTAGGCTAGGCATAAGGAAGACATTTTTGACACTGAGGGTGGTGAGACACTGGCCCAAGTTGCCCAGAGAAGCTGTGAAAGCCTCATGCCTGGAAAGATTCAAGGTCAGGATGGACGGGGCTCTGAGCATCCTGATCTAGTTGAAGATGCTCCTGCTTATTGCAGGGAGTTGGACGGGATGGCCTTTAAAGGTCCCTTCCGACCCAAACCATTCCATGATTCTATGATTCTCCCCCAATCCCTCCTCCTCATCTACCTTCCTTCTGTGTCTTGGCTTAAATTAGACTGTAAGATCTGCATTAGATATGCAAAAAAATAGGTAAAATGTCTCCTATACCAGGGGTTTGCCTTCTTTTCCCCCAGTAACATAACTCTCATCAAAACCTTTCAGATTTACATTTTAAGCACTTTAATGGAGTTAATGGTGCAGATTTTCAACACATTGGCTTCATGGGACCAGTTTACATCCGTGCTGGGACCAGTTTTCATCTGGATGCTGAGAGGCTTTGCTTGCTGCTCTTCGGAGAAGGGCAGCACTAGATGCTAGAGATCTGCATATTCAATATGCATGTGAGCTCAAACAGCTTTTTGTTATGTCTCTAATTAGGCTAAGTAGGGTGTTGGATTCAAGTGCTAATTAGAAATGACCACTCTAAAATACATTAGGATATTTAGGGCTGTGTGCTGTTTGCACATTCAGGCTCCAGCTCCTGCTGATGGGTTTGTGTGAGTAATGAGATGAGTCCATCAACCTAATCCCTTTTAACCTGTGACATTATATTTTTTTTTTTTTTTTTTTTGACAGATGCACTATGTCTAAGAAAATGGATTTCTAGTGAGAGGAATAAGCATGCACAGAGCATGGTGTTACCCTGGGGAAAAGGGGGAAGGGAGTGTTTGGCAGCGAGAGGCAGGGGCTGGCAGTCAGGACTGGTCCAGCCCTCTGAAATAATGATGCCATTATCCCCTGTTTACCCAGCACTGAGGAAGGGGTCCCTGGGAGTACCCTGAGGGAGAGAATTTAGGCTCGTAGGGTCAAAAGGTAATATGGGTTGAAAGGGGTTGTGCCCTGAGATGGGCCAGGGGACATAGTCTCTGCTCTCCTCCTCTTCCCCTGGAGCCATCAAAAGGCAGGACGGAGACCAGCCCGTGATCTTCATAGACAAATTAAGTGCCTTGGTAGGAATAAATTTAACAAAAATATCTGCTCCAAAAGCTTGACTTGAAGGATA
>JAOXNO010000052.1:2552762-2577482 GCA_028565335.1 Limnodromus scolopaceus | reverse complement strand
GCACCAACCTCTCTACAGTGTCCTTTCAAGTAGTTGTAGAGAGTGATGAGGTCTCCCCTCAGCCTCCTCTTCCTCATACTAAGATACTTTCAGTAGTATCCACCTGTCTGAAATGCTGTATAGCTTGTGCTAATGTACTTTGTAAATGCCTATACTTAGATGGCCAGGTCTCTTTTGCAGCTTGCAAACTGGAGAAAACTGGTTTTCAGCTGGCCTTTTTTTCTTTGTGTTCACCCCAGATGTGTCCATTACTGAAAAAAAATATTGGACCATCCTAAGGTTCACTGAACTTTGGAAGTAATACCTCTTTCTCTGATGTTTACATCTTTCAAATATTTGTGGATTTCTAGTCTTTCAAGACACTTTTAAACGTCACTGTCACCACGTAACATGTTTAACTTTTACCTATAATTATTCCTTCAAGTTTCTTCTCTTTTGTCAAAACACTTCTGAGAACAGTAGTGCCTGGACCTTCTTGTTTTTCAAACTCTTCCATGATAGTTTGCAATCTTTTAAGATGCTATTGTTAGCATTTACAGACCAGAAATACGCTGTGCTAGGTGCTGTTCAGATGCCAGACAGAACTGAGATGCATTTCCCAAACAAGCAGCAAAGCACAAAGGAAATGAGAAGAAGCACAAGAGACAAAGGTCATAAGTCTCGGGAGATTTATACCCTGACACCACCAGAATACCATATTTGCTGACGTAGCTACTGGCCATCTACACACAACTGCTACACCTTTTACTCAAGAGCAAGCAAAGGATCACTAGTGTCCTTGCCAATAGCTTAAAAATAGGCACAATGACTGTAGCCTGTATTTTTAAGGAAAGGTTTGGGAAAGTACACAGTCACGGCACAAGTCAGTGATGTATGTTTGACGTCACTAGGTAAAACTCCACAACACGAGAACTTTTTCACCCACCTCAGCACCAAACTTCAATCCTAAAAATTGGCTTTTTATCATTTACAGTGTCAGGATAAGCAGTCTCTGCCCTTTAGATCATCTTTAAGAATAAGAATAGGTTATGTTCTTTCTAATAAGGGGCCCTGCTGCTACAGCAAGCTTCACTCTACTTCCCTCACTTAGGGTATTGATTATATGCCAAAGTCACTTCCTCATTTATGTGAATCAGCTCATAAATGGCAGGACTGACAGTGAGTGTTTCATGTAGAGCTCATCATCCTGAAGTGCTGTAGTTTTTTAGTGTGTTATGATCCATAACCCAATTATAGGCTACTTCATGTTTCAAGAGTGCAAACTTATGTATGCCCGTACACATCCACGTGTTTTCTTGTGACTGCAAACACTCTCAGTATGTGTGTTTCCTTCCCAAAGTATTGCCTCTTATTGCTGTTTGCAAACAAATGATGTCCCATATGCCACCTTAGAAGTGGTTATGTTTCTGGGAAGACTGAGATGACTACCTTCTCATAGGATCATGACAAGAAAGAGCTATGAAGGAAGAAGAGTCTTTTAAATTTTAATCACTGAAGTAGAATTGACAAACCTGGAGTTCTTTATTGTGCATGCAGACTTCTTACAGACTTCCTACATACTTCCAGGGAGACGGTGTTGAAATATATTTTTTTGAAACACCAAACCAACTTAGAATCACTGGTCATAGTAAGAATAAATGGATTTAGGACCCTAAGAATAAGGGAAAGATGAAAATCCTTTGGAAAAAAAAATAATACGGAAATTCAATCTAGGATTGGGTTCATGTCAGCTGATGTTGTCTGTGTAAAATGCTGTCTGAAGCCACTGAAGAAGCACAGAAATCTCCAAAGGGGAATCTAGTCTTTATCTCCTAATGCTCTACACTGCAACCAGAGAGTGCTCTTTGGAGTCCTGTTTCCCTCCACTCTGTAGGAGTGATTCAGTTCCTAGCCAAAAGCAGTTAGTGACCTAGGTGCCCTAGGGATCCTGCCTGCCCTTCAGCTGCTTCTCCACAAGTCTTGGGTCTCTTGCAGGCCCTCTGTCACAGCTGGCAGACCCATGTGCATGTCTCAAGTGCCCCAGATGGTGTTTGGGCAAGGTAGCCTGTCCCTTGCTACTGGTTGAAACTAAACACTTCACTTTTAGATGCCTTAGTGCCATTGAGACATCTGGTGGTACAACATTAAAACCATTTAATTTAAGAGGATGCTGTCAAGGTCCTGTATTTGCTCTTGAGTTGATGGTCATCTGACCCCACAATAAGCCAGTTCATATTTTAACCTGTCCAGTCCAGCTTCCTGCTGCTCTCCAGGCAGCTGCAAACAAACCTGTCTCTATAAGGAGGCGAGTGGGACTCCAGCAGTATAGCCAGGCTTGGAAGAGAGAGTGAAAACACTAACCCAGTGCAGCTCAGACTTTTCAAAGTGGTCAAAAGGTAAGGAAAGGGGAAGCTGTCTTTCTACAGTGTGGTAACAACATACACCTTTATCCGCACCTCCATTCTCTTCCCCTTTCCCCACAGTTCCAACCAAAGGGTCTGAGCTGGTTGTCTTCACATTTCTTTTGTGTTAACTTGTCTCATTACATTGGCAGGAGAACCAGGGCTTATTTTCAACACCAAACACATTCTGTTCTTTCTACCACAAGGAGAACCATTGTGATGAGAATATACTTTACATTGAGCAATACCAAAGGTAGGGGATTAATTTTCACAGACTGGGTTGCATGTTTTGATTCTGGCCCTGTGGTCTGTGCATAAAGAGAGGTTCTAAAGTCACTCCAGAAGGAAACAGGTGAATAGCTTTGTCTTTTCCAAGTCTCTGCTTGTTAAATGTCTCCTGGATACAACACATAGCCCCCTTTTAAGGGCTAAGGGTTAAACATCATCAAGAAATGTCTCTGATCTATCAGAGCAAGAGGAAAAGAGCGGGGAAAATGTAAACTTCCACCTTGAAGCAGATGCAAGTAGAATCCCTTCTTGCTGGCTAGGGTACATCATGGCATGGCCTTTTTAAAAGGATAAAGGTATATGCTATTATAGCTCCCAGCCATCACAGCAGCTTGATGAAGCCAAAACCTCTCATTTCTTGCATCTGTTTACTAGAATAAACTGCAGCTAATGCTGTATATATTCCATGAACAATTCTGTCTGGCACGAGCAGAGAGCAGAACAATATGCCCCTAAAAGCAGGAGAGCAACTGCACTCTCATTAACAGTGTGCTTCAGAGCAGTCTCCACAGACACATCAGGGAAAGGCTCATAGCAAGCCGTAGTAGTGCCTGTCTGCATACTCCTCACTCAGACTCCACGTACATGAGCACGTGTTTGTCACACATACAGGCTGACCTGTATTTTTGCTAAACCACAGGCTGGTCCTGTGTGCGAGGCTGCCACTGTAAACTCTCTATTGGCCAGTCTTCCGATCAGCAAATTTCTAGCTCCCTGTTTGCTTTGCTTCCCCTTCTGCTTCCCTTTCCCATTTCACCAAGGAAAAAATGAAGGAGAGAGGAAAACCCTAGCTACAGAATCAAGCATGATTAGCTCTTTGCCTGAGCCCACTATCCATGACTGCAATGAGTCCAACGATCACTAGTAGCTTATGGAAATGGCTTCTCTGACCCCCACTTCCGGCCTTTTTTACTGTTTACTGCTCCACTGTTTGACCTGTTCAAGCCCATGATCCGGGCTTTTATTCCAACCAATCCATGAGACAGAAAACTGTTTCTGACTATTAGGGATTGGTGGGGTTTTTTGGTGCTTTTTTTTTAATTTATTCAACTTTGTATTTTTACTTTTGTGTAAGAAAACTAGATGCAAGAGATCGTTAGAGAATCAAGCAAGAAACTGAATCCTATAAATGTATGCGAGGAATAACCTCAAGCTAGTAACGCTGGATAAGTCACCTCTTTCTTGATGTTGGCGTGTTATGACTGGAGAGTAATTTACCAACTTTTTCAGCTCCCACAATGGATAGCAATCTGATATATGTTGAATTATCCTAGGTAAACACTCAACATCCATATTAATACCTGCTTCTGGCTGTGGTTATCGATCATCTAGCAAGAAGGTGACGTATTGCAAATGCACAGGATTGATGCTGATGTATTCAGAAGGTATTCACCTGGCTAATGGGGTGCGTCTCCAAGTGTATCCATCCTTCAATCATTTCTCTGGCTTCCTGCAAGACTGCAGGTTTCCCTCAGGAGTCATCAGACCTTCTACTTCTCCATCTACAGGGCTGACAAGAGATCCCTTTAGACTCCTCTGCCCTACCAAAGAAGGGGAGGGTACCTTCACTCCAAAGATTTAAAAAGGGACCCCCAAACCTGTAGGAGATCTTATGACGCATTATCCCAAGAAAAGAAGATTGAAGATTTGCCATTGAACTAAGTATGAAGGTGAGTGAGACTCTTTTGGTGTGTGGGAAACATTTACTTTGCAATTTATACTTTTTCATGTGAGTATGATATTTAGGAACTGCAGAGTGTCTTCATAATTTTAGCTTAAAAATAACCCGAGAGGAATATACACATAGTTATATTCAGTGTGCTTGAAAAAACTGCATTAAATATCATTAATAGCACAATGTGCTCTCAAAACCAGGATGAAATGAAACACTGTGAATCAGAGTGTTAAACGCTCTCTGTTGCCCAGAACCATTATCAATGCATGAACAACAACATAGTCTGTGCAAACAAGCAGAGATGCAATTTGTTTGCAGAAGATTCCTATTTAATGCTTTCATTTGCATGTGCCGCATCAGTGAACAAACTCCAAGAATCAAACAAGCCTCTCTTGTGACATGTGTGTAATCATGGTTGATGCAAATAGGATGCTAATTTTAAAAACTTTCTTTTCCTGAGGAAGTAGTGATCCACTCTTTGGTTGGTTGCTTGGTTTGAAATAGAAAGTCCCCTACATCTGCTTGTTGTGTAAACTCTATCATTCAAGGTTTGGTAAGATCAAGATATACTTTATATCATCTTTCCCCTTTAGTTTGTATGTTATTCTCATTTCTGGAGAATCTAATGTCCTTGTAAATAGGAGTACTGCCTTGATGGCAGTCTCACCAGTATGGATCCTTCATAATGAATATGAGTAAAGAGAATAAAGTATGTTTGATTTAACAATCATCCTCCCATCAGATCACTGTGTATTGAAGCTAAAATAACCACCGTACAAGAGGAGGTTTGGCAGCAAGACAGGGAGAAAGGAGGGACTGGAAATACCCTTACATTTAGATTTGAAGTTGAGAGGCCTGAAAGGCTTTTCCTGGACCTCATGGTTCTTTGTTCTTTACACAGGGACCGTGTAAACTCTCCACATCTGCAATGGCACTGTTCTTGGCAGCATCCTTCATCTCTTTCTCCTGGAGCGCACCTCAGGTAAACAGCTTACTCAGGCTGAATGTGCAGCATCCATGAATCTCACAGGTTGGTGCTGTTTAAGTATTTGTACTGGTTAATAATGGCACGCAATGTTGACACGCATCCTTTTTCTTTTTGGTATAAAGGCTCATTTCCAAAGGAGAAACTGGACTCCTCAGGCTATGCTCTATTTGAAGGGTGCACGTAAGTCCCAAGCTCTTTCCACTTTGAGGAGATAATTTTTTCTGCCACTGGATTATTCCTAATCTGTTTGGCTTCACACAAACAGTAATCCTTGAGGATGCTGTGGAGGCAGAAGTTCTGAGGTCTGCAGAGATGTGTTAATTGTTGTTTCTTCTTGTCTCTGAAACAGTGGCATTGCCAGTATTATTCTTATTTTGAAAAAAATCAAATTGAAGAAAGCAAGCATTGGAAGAAGAAAAGCAAATCAAAGTACTGAAAATGTATAGAGTTTGAAGCTTGACTGAAAAACTTATTGGAAAAGCAGTTTCCTTATCTGAAATAATCTTAAGGGTGTTTAAGATGCACTGGGTATAGTTTTAATTCCGTATTTTCACTCAGGATTTATTAAAACATCTTCTCAAGCAATAGGAGAACTCACATTCCTATTACAAGCATCTTGCATTGGAGTTGGTATTAAGACCACAAGCAACCTCTTTTAAGGAGGACTTGGATGTCAGTGTTATCAATATCATGGTGTTAAGGTTGTGTCAGTGACCTTTTGAGTTTCTATTGTTAGTCCAGAATTAAAGAAGCATTAAATATAAAGATAAAATTTAGAGCCAAAGAGAGATTTTGTCCTTTGATGCAAACCCATTAAATTTAAACCAACTATTCTTTTTTTAAAAAAAATCTATTCTGAATTGTTTCAAAATTAAAAGCTATGAGGTAGGGTAGGTATTAAGAGAGCAAATAAAATAGCTTCCTTGGAATTAAAAAAAAAAAAAAAAAGAAGCCCACAATCCAGAAAGAAATGCAAAAGGGAGACAATACAAATAATAACAACGCATAGTAAATATAGGCTCGAAACAACTGTAACTGAAAGAAGTTCTGATAACATTAATAAAATTATTTCTGTTCATAAAAGCAAAGAATTTGGCCCTTTTTTCATTTGTTTAAATCTTCCAACTGAATAATGCAGCATATTACTTCAATATTGACCTGCGTATCATTCTTATTGACACATAAGAAGAAATGTGATTTTATTTTTTTGCAGGTTTTTTTCATTTTTAAATAGAAATATCCCTTTTAAAGGCAATACTTTATAATCCAGCAAAGAGATTGAAGACTCTTGACCATACAGCAGTTGAGGAAAGTGTGAGATAAAAATAGTAAATTCCTCCCTACGTACAGTTCCTACATCAGGTTAATACAAAAATGAAAAGGGCTGAAACACCAGTTCTATGGAATAAAGTATGTCTTGAGCGTTCTGGTTCAGGATAGGCTGTGGTAAATTGGGAAAACCCCGGGACGGATTTAGGCCTCTCATTTTATGCTTATAGAAGTATTGCTCTAATTTTGTACTTTGAAAAGACTACTTTAGGGATTGTAAAGTAGGAATTACAACAGATTTGGGAGGTTGTTTTCATCCTTTTCCTGCTGCTTTTGTAGAGGGACGTCGATTCATCCCAGATGAGAGCCAGCGAAAGGATCCGTATGACGGAATGCAGCTTGGTACGTACACGTGCGCAGGTGTGTGTTTTAATCTTTCCTCAGATTATGGAAGAAATCTGTGGAAGCTGGAGGGGATTTGCTTTCCTGGAATTATATTCAAGGAAGCAATTAAACTCCCTTTTGTTAGTTCCTTCATTCCAAAAAGCAAATGATAAAGTCTGTCTGACTTCCCTCTCTTGTGTGCCTGCGTGATTTCATTTACATAAGTGATGTTCCAGACTGACATGGCTGTTAAGTGCAATTATCATCAGTACCTTTGACTTTCTTTTTCCACTGGAAAAAGTGGAAAAAAAAAAAAAATCAAATCAATTTATTAATTGTGCTGAACTGACAAGCAACAAAAGTAGACAACATTAATCCAATGTTTCTGGAGGAAACACAACGTTGTAGCGAAGAAACATATGAAAAAAGAAAATGTATTTTCTACCTTCTAAGGGACTTTCAAACAGCCTCCTTTTTAAAAAGATTGCTAGTTTCTTCTGTGTTGGGTATTTATCAGGCTGACTTTGAGCATAGAATGTTATAGAGCAGAGGAGACAGCAGTATTTTTTTCTCTTTGGGTCAAGAGATAAAAAAGCAAAGAGCAAAATAAATAAATGCCAGTAAACACTAACAAAACATGCATCTCTGATTTTATAATTCTAGAAACACGCAGCCAAAGCACAAATCCTTTATCACTTTCTGAAGCTGCAGCACTGTTCCTTAGTTCCTTGTGGAAAGCCCAAGGAGGAGGTAAATGCATGTTTTGTATTACCCTAACTTTTTAAAAAGGGATTTATCAGTATGTCATTTACTCACAGTTTAGTAAATTGATCTAAGACCTGGTTTAAGAAGGCGTATTATTCCACAGAGTGCATTGTATTAGAGTGTACATTTACACAGATTAGAACATAAATCAGATAAATAATAGGTAAACTTTTGTATATTTTGCTTTTAATTTTCTCTTCAGATTTTTATTAGCTTATATTAAAGGGAATGGCTAGGGCTCCTTTTTCTGCAGAACGCTGTTTGCTTGTGAAATTTTCATTCCTCCATTGTCTTCTATGCTCCGGTGGAAAAGCTTAAAAGAATCCTAAAAAGCCCCAGCAGAGGAGCTGTGGGATGGACATCTGTCTCCTGAGAGCTCTGTTGCTGGCATAGCTGACAACAGGTCGCAATGACATTTAAAGGCAGAGCCCTGAAATATCCTGAAAAATCCCATAATTAATTCATGTATTCCCAGCCTCCCAGACATATTGTCTAACCCTCCCGTCTCTGTCTCCTCATCACCTGCTTCCTCACTATCTGCTACGTGCTTCCACTTCTCACTTCAGAACACACATCTCCATTCCACAACAGCAAAACCTAGCTATTGAGTCAGGCGCACATAACTTGTGTTTCCTCATCTCCTTTATGCACATCGCACCCCTGTAGATGAGGACACATATCCTATGTTTCCCAGCTCCCTCACCCTGCTATAGTTCACCTTTCCTCCCTAGACCAGCTTTCCTGCAAAGCCATTATCCTGAACGCCCTTATGGCCATACCTACAGCTCACCAGGCTGCGACCCTACGCCTGTGCTGTCCCTGTCCTCTGTCTTCCTGCCTTTCACCTCTGCAGGTAGATTATTTTTCGGAAATGGAGCCTGGGGGCAGGGAGGTTGTTTAAGGCGAGTACATCCTACAGTGCTGTGGAGAGTCTGTGCTGTGCTCTGGGTGCTGGGTGGCTGTCCTAGCACATACGAGCCCAGGGGTTTGTTTAGGTTATGCTCCTCCCCTCTTTGGTTCAGGATGGGGAGGAACAGAGGGTGGCTAGAAGCCGCCTTTGCTTCTGATTGTCCTGATTCCGAGTTCCTTATTCAAGCTCCTAATTTCCATCACCATGACAGGAAGAAAAAGAGCTTTGCTTGAATTAGGAAATGTGAAGTAAAACCTTAGTAAAGTATGAGTTAGTTTTGTACCTTTCACATAGATGAGAGGTAAGACAGGCCTGTTACTGCCTAATTGCCTTTGACATCATCAACAGTGTGTAATAAATAACTGTGTCGCCATTGCTGTGATGTCACCTCTCCTTAGTTATCCAAAGTACGCAGATTTCCTGAAATGAAAAGAGTGTGTGAGAAACACCTGACATAATTTACCTGGTGTGTGTGGAGATACGCTGGAATCAGTCCTGTCTTCTCCACTTCCTAAAACATCCCACTGCATGTCACGTACCGCTGGGGTTCTGTGCTTAGCTCTCTCTTCCCTGCCCTGGCAGAGCTCTGCTTACCAAAAAAATTCAGTGGCGTTTTGACTGAGAGAGAAAGGCAGAATTAAAAATTAAAATTAAATTTAATTAATTAAAAATTAAATTAAAAATAAGCACAGTGCTTTGGACAAAATATATGAGAAGTTCTAAAGATAAATCAGTGAACGTGTCATTTGTGTGCTAACAAAAAGAGAAAATCCTCTGAAGCTCACAATCCATAAGTTTTAGTGGTATTTTCCTGCCTGTGGTTGCTGTTACAGAGGAGACAGAGGACAGGAACAGCCCACTAAGAAACGCAGTGACATATCTGAGAGAGCTAAGCAGAACTGGCAGCTTACTTGAAAAATACTGTGTGGAATAACATTGCCATCACTGCGGTAGGGAATAACAACACTGTCAAACCTGGGTAAGCCCTACAATTTCAGAAGACCCCTTTCAGGCAATTTTAGAATCCTCTTAACTGAGAGAAATGTGCAAATGAAGAACAAACATTATTTTCTTCTGTATAAAAAATTTGTGCCTTGTACTAAGATATCCCTCTGGACGTGGTTTTTACCCTTGCTCTTCAGCAAACAGAAAAATTCCTATATTAAAAATGAGAGAAAATTTGATTATTTCTACAGGTGTCTGCATCCCTTAGCTAAGCAGTCACATTACATTAGTCTTGTGCCTGAGGCACACCTATCTCATGAAAATTTTGGCTGATTGAAATTCCTTTACAGCTTATTTTCCCCCATAATGTCTTGTCTTACAGTTGAAGAAGAAAACAGTGATCACCCTATCTACTTGACAGATAATCTATCAAATTGGTGAAATATTTCAAATTTCTTTAACATTTGTATTGTATATACCCTGAATCCATGATTTGTGTAAACAGAGTACTTCATCCATCCTCACTTAATTTTCCATATATACTCAATGCAACATTTTGAATGCAAACTGGATAAAAGTTACTGGTTCAGATGAGGAAGTTATTTGTAAAATTCCTGCCTTGTTTAGACCATTTTGTACGTCCCACCCAAAATTTAAAATACACTGTACCATCTTACCTGAAAAGATGATTAAAACTGTTTTTGGACAACTACTTCATTAAAGACAATTTTAAAATAGTGTTTGGGAAACCTTTTACCACTTTCCACCCAGCTGTATATTGAAGAACTTTTATTTCTGATAAAGGTAGATTCCTTCACCACTGCTGGCCTTGTAAGTTGCTGATGGTCAATAAAGTCAGTGAGATATTAAACCAATCCAGCTATCTTTGATGCAAAGCAGGTGATTATTTTTTTTGGTTTTTTTTTTTTAAAGATACTTCAAACTATAAGAGGGTAGATTTACATTAGATATCAGGAAGGAATTTTTCTCTGTGAGGGTGGTGAGACCCTGGCCCAGGTTGCCCAGAGAAGTTGTAGATGTCCCATCCCTGGAAGTGTTCAAGGCCAGGCTGGATGGGGCTTGGAGCAACCTGGTCTGGTGGGAGGTGTCCCTGCCCAGGGCAGGGGGGTTGGAACTAGATGATCTTTAAGGTCCCTTCCAACTCAAACCATTCTATGATTCTATGATTCTATGAATTTATCGAAACTGATGTTGTGATGGTCATGGTGGCCATGGCCTGAGCAGGAACTGGGGCAGGGGCGGGGAAGAAGAAGATGGGGACAACAGGGAGAGCACACCGCCGCAACACCGCACAATGCCAAATATCTGCCTGGATATTTGGTCTGAGCTGATGTGAAGAAGGAGCATTGATTTTCTCGAGATTTCTGGCTTTTTTTTTTTCCCTTTTCTCTCCTCCAGTTTAGCACCCAAGAGGTGGTATGAAGCGCGTGGGGAGCGGGGCACAGCGCCGGCGTGGCCAGGCTGGGGCTGCAGCATCGCCCGCTCGCCCCGGGCAGCTTCACAGCAGGGACCGGGCTCAAAATCTCGGTGTATTTTTAGTCGAGCTCTGTGAGGGATAAAAGTAGGGCACCGGCGCTCAGCAGAACCGTACAGACAGGTTTTTGCCGACGGAGCAAAACCGGAGAATGTGTTTGTGTGTCTGCGTGTGTGTGGAGGTTGGGCTTTTTTTTTTTTTTTTCTTCCCTTTCTTTCATTCTGCTGACTCTGCGCAAAAGTTGAAAATCAGGTTTTACCCAGTGAACTTCCATGAGTTTGTACAATAGATGGGCGAGGGAAAAACAGCCCGTTCAGAGCCAGAGAGGAACCAGCCAGGTGTCCATCGCTGCCAGTGTCGGCAGGACCAATGTCCCCATGGGGGAAGAAGGAGAGAGCAAGGATGGGAAGAGGATTTGGCAGCTTCCTCGAGATATTCTCTTAGTGATCATGGCTGGGAAACCGAGCAGGGAAATCGGCATCGCTCAAGGCGCTTCGCTTTACCCTGATCCTGTGGTTTGGAAAGCAATTTGAATGGAAAATGAAGAGAATTTGAGGACAAACCAGTAAAGGAAAATGAGACCGATGCAAGAGGAGGAGAAATTAAAGGAGTGGAGTCTGGGCTTGAAAAACTCCTCAGTATCAGCATTTCTCCCCACCAAAAGGAAGCATTTTATTTTCCCTGGAAGGAGACAAAATGAACAGCGGGGACTATTGTTGTGGCAAGAACACCTGGAGACACGCTCGCTGCAGCAAGAGCTTGCTGGCAGAGATAGCAATGGCATAATTTGCAGCAACATCTGCAGTTGGCCCAGCAACCATCTCTCCTCATTAATTAGCAGCAGCAGTAGGTTTGCCAGACAGCCCCGTTGGCTTTTGCCTTATTACTGTACCCCTTAGCTAATGAGCCATCCTCTTCCCTTCCTGCTGAGTGAGGTACATCCTGCCTGACCGCAGAACGGGCACAGAAATCCAATATGCATCAAAGGGGGTGACAGTGCTTACCATAATTTTGTATATATACCCCGTGGGTCGTATTTACTACAACCACATGATTCAACAGCAGCGGGCTGTAGGCCTATGGAGATAATAGAAGAGGTTCATCAATGACTCCCCTGTCTCTCCCTGCACGTCTAATTTTATGCTGCGAGGCGTGCAACCACGTATATACGATTCTGGCTTTCACTCTCTGAAATTATTTGGGATTATATCTAGTTTGTCCACAATTCTGCCTGGGTCCTCCAAGACAACAAACACATTCTTCCTCCTTGCCTCATTTTCTCTGCCAGAAAATAAGAACATGACACTGTCCTTGAGGAACCATTTGGTTTCCACCAGTGAGACAATATCATAACCCAGCTCTGTGTAATCCCCATTTCCACAACATAGTCCAGCAACACAAGAAAACAACACGTGGATCAGCACACAGGGACCCCCGGGTGCCTTTGCTTGGCCATTACATGCCATCTCCATTGAACACCCTCCTGATGGTGAACTTCTGCAGCAATGGAGAAATTAAAACACGGCAGAAGAAGGTGGCAACATTTAGCAAGTCTCTGGCAAGCTCAGCTTTCTTTTCCAGGCTTGCACTTGTGATCAAATGTCAACTCCTGGACATGGCTGAGGGACTGTCAACTGGGGAGCTCCAGGTCTTGGTGAAAGAGCTTCTACCAAGTGGTGGCTGTCCAACCCTGTTGGTCGTGCAGGCAGGATCCCGTCTGCCTGAATTCAGCGCCGAGCCCCAGGCAGCCTTACTCAAGTCATTTCATGCACAGTTTAATTCTTTCCATAACAGGGAGGGGGACCTCTTCCAAGAAAACCCGATCCAAAATGATCAAGGTGGCTTCATAACACCAGGCAAACGGCAGTGCTATGGCCCTGCTAGACAATAGCAAAACACATTCGGCTACGCAGCTCAGACCTTGCTGCATTACACATGTAATTAGGTTGTTTCCATGGTAATGATCTAATTATGGTCTTCTTGGCTTTGTGTAATCACATTTGCTGCATTTTGGCAGGGCTGTTTTCCTTATTTTTGAACTGCAACACTTGGCAAGATGTTCTTTCTAAAGCCGAATAATAATTTTGCTTGATGAAAACCGACAAGTCTGCGAGTTTTTATTTAAAGCAGGGTTGAAAATACAAGACAAGACAAAACTATATATATATAGAGTATATATAATATATACATATATATATAAAGAAGGATTTTTATCCCTGTAATTTCTATTCCTCCTTCCTTCCTACCTTTTTTTTTTTTTTGCAAGTGCTTAAAATAATGAATTATAACAGTGGCTCCATGTGGGAGGGAAATCTCCAGAGTCTTCTCTTCTGTTCCTGAGGTTAGTGATGGGCTGACCTTAGGGCATGAGATATCACCTCTCCCTGCCTTATTTTCTCTGTCTGTGGATAATGATACCGACTTCAGGTGAGATCTATATGCAAAATGTATATTATTTCTAGTAAGCTATTTCAAGTCCTGGTAAGCACGATACCTTAGAGAGAGCTGGTGAAATCCTGGACCTATAGAAGTCCAAGGGCAAAAAGGTCTTATTGATTTCCATAGTGCGGCGATTTCCCATGTGTCTGATATTGTAGAATCATAGAATTGTCCAGGTTGGAAGGAACCTTTTAGATCATTGTGTTCCAACCGCCAACCCAACACTGACAAAACTCATCGCTAAACCATGTCCCTCAGCACCACGTCTGCCCAGCTTTTAAATACCTCCAGGGGTGGTGACTCCAGCACTTCCCTGGGCAGCCCATTCCAATGCTTAATAGCCCTTTCAGTGTAAATTTTTTTCCTAATATCCATCCCAAACCTCCCCTGGCGCAACTTGAGGCTGTTTCCTCTTGTCCCGTTGCCTGTGACTTGGGAGAAGAGACCGATCCCCCCTGGCTACACCCTCTTTTCAGGGAGTTGGAGAGAGTGAGAAGGTCTCCCTTCAGGCTCATTTTTCTCCAGGCTGAACACCCCCAGCTCCCTCAGCCTCTCCTCATAAGCCTTGTTTTCCAGACCCCTCACCAGCTCCGTTGCCCTTCTCTGGACATGCTCTAGCACCTTATAAAAAATCAGATACAAAAAGCCAAACCTGGCAGCCTTGACCAACGTGGATTCTCCACCCTTCTGCCCCAGAACTGAGCAAAGAAGGAGCTATTAGACTTTAGTGACACGTGTGGTGTCTCTTATCTGCCACAGCACTGTGGGGGGATCTGGCCATGGGATTTGTTGTTTGCAAGTGGGATCCCTTCACCAAGCCCACCCCTCCCCACAGCTCAGCTTATTCCTCTGTGCTACTGGGTGCTTTTAGGGAGGTGGAGAGTTCAAGGCTCTGTAGAGCCAATGCCTGTAGAAATTTATCATGGTCCATGCTCTGTCGTGCAGGAGAGGAGCTTATTATCGCCTGTAATCTCTCCTAAGGCAACTCTCTCCTTGAAGTCAGCTGCAAGATCTGGCTGCTAGTTATTACTTATAAAGATTTTTAAAGCTTTCTTGCAAAACAAAAGACATATTTCTAGCTTGAGCAATAAAGGGATCTGGGGAAAGATAGGAGATGAAAGGTCAGGCAAGAGGAGCTTGTGAAATCACTCTGGAGCAGAACCGCGGGCTGTAGTCAGCCCAGAGCTTGCATTGCAATCGACAAGGCTATTTGTGGAAAGGTTTTCTGATGGGAGTTGCCATGACAATAGGAAACACCCCAAAACGATCTATGAAATGTTCTGTCGGCACCAAGCCAAGAAGTTAAGCCAAACCCCACGCTCTGGTTATCCCCATGAGTCAGTCGCTTTCACAGCAGTATTGTGAAAGGGAGGATTTGGTCCTCTGACTTTGAAGATTTGGAAAAACAGGTGTGAAATGTAAATTATGATGGAAAAGATTTGTGCCGTAAAGAACCCGCTGCGGAAGGATGCTGGAAATCTTGCAAACGCTGTTTACAGCTCTTGCCTAGTGCATTGAATGTCCACACGAGACCATGGAGTCCTTGATTTTGACGGACAGGAGGGTACGGCCGCTTTCTGAATGAATACAATACAACACCCACCCTGCACATCCTCAGGGGTCCAGGGATTGAAATTTACATCTCTAAACCTCTACAGAGCAATTTCAAATCCAAAATGAGCAGCACCGAATTTCAAGGACCCAGCAAAAATAAGTCACTTTTGAAAGCAGGGTTTTCTCAAGATAGGAAAGATGAGAAGAAAAACCCGGTGTTGCTGTTTCTTTGGAATGAATAATGATGTGAAGGTGGGGGGCTTCTTTCTTCATTTGATGCGTCTCTGAGTTCCCAGAGCTTACAGCAAAGACCAGAAACTGTGTCCTCTGCTGGGTTGTGGTTTTTTTGCAGAACTGACCATGCTCTAGCCCAGAGAAAGTAAGTGATGGTATTGAGCCATATGCTTTCACGCCACGTTCTGCAGAGAATAAGACTAACTGCAATTAGCTATTGCCACTTGAGTTTTAGCAGAGTGACACCTCTCAAATGCCAAGATACACCCAAATAAGCCCACAACAAATGCTTGTGAATGGACAGGCAACTGCACAGCAGTCGTGGTGACAGCTGAATAACAGCAGTGGAGTGGGGTGGGATGTCAGGTCTGCTCTGTCACTGCCCCAAGTGAAGTCCTTTTCTGAGGTCACAGCTAATTGACTTCCACGCCTTCCCTGCAGAGCAGGTAGCTATGAAACATGTGCCCTGCTGGAACGTCGTTCTCCATTGATATACAGCCACCTCCTGGATGGGATGATATAGCAGCTGGCAAACAGGGCACAGTCTCAATAAGACATTTTGTGCCTTGGGTACCCTTCTCCTTCCTCCTTCCCTGTCTTTTCAGCCAGCCAGGGGAGGAAGAGGAGGGTGGAGATCAGCTGGAAGTCGGTGGCCCCAAGGCTGGGAGAGGAGAGCAAGCACTGGGGGTGGTGGGGACCAAGCCTTCAGCTGAGGGCCAGCCCAGCTCTACCAGAGAGTGCATGGGGATGGGGGTGAGTCTAAAGGGGATGGGCTGGGTCCCCTCTGTACGTTGTCTCCATGCAGTATGGCAGTGGACTACAGGATACACAACACAGACATGAGGAGTAGGTATCAACTCCTGCTTCTCTTCCCATCTCCTCCCTATCTACCAGCTCAGCAGCAGAAGGGACAGGCTGGTCTCCAGAGAGAATAATGGTATGTTAATGAGAGCCCTGTTCACTGAAACTGCTGGTTCTTGTAATTTGGCTCTGATTGTGGTATGGAAGAACATGGAACAGCATATTTCACTGCGCAGGCTGCGTCGATGCCCCTGCTGTGCAAAGCCCCGCGTGAACCACAGTAATCACCATCTCCTGCCTTCAAGGTACCACACACTTGTAGGACTAAAATCAGAGCTGAGGAGCCTGGTCCTCCTTTCCACAAGTCTGCGCATTTCATTAATGCCACCAAGGGTTTTACGTGCTCCTGCAAGAAGAGACCAGACCCCTCAATGTCTTTCTGCCCTTGTTTCCTTCTTTTGTAACCCAGACATTTGCATGATACAGAGCAGCAATGCCAAGCGCCGGGTTCCTCCATTCCTGCTGCCCAGGCTCCATATGCTGCCTCTCTGAGTCGATCCCAGGCAGCTCTGCAGTTGCGGGAGGACAATTTTCAAACCGGAGGCATGTAAATTAGAGCTGACACTCGGCAGCTTTAATTCACGGACTGAACCTGATCCTTGCTCACACCCTACCCATCCAATAACCTTAACACCACGATCAATACAGCCAGATAATTACAACGAGTAGGAAAGCTAAGTGTATGTTTCCAGTTTTTTTCAGCAAAACAAAGTCCTAGTGATACGTTCCTGCCAAAGCTTTTACAATTCTCTTTTATAGCACTGGGAGCTCACACAAGCCTAATGCTGTATAGTGTTTTTTACATGAACACTCTCAACCAGAAATTCCCTCTCATCTAAATCTAGCTCATCTATCTTGGTATGAATCTCTAATTCTGCGTGTGGAGGAGGGGAAGCTGTCCCTCTGTTTCCCTGTTGATCTAGAGCCAAATCCGCTGACGTCAACAGCCGGAATGAGACCGATTGAGAAAAAATGAAAAACTGTTCCTTGAAACTTCAGAGGTTTCACCTTTGGGTTTCACTAGCTAAAGCTGGTCGCTACAATTTCCCACTTTCTCCTGGTCAACCCTGATCTTGTTTCTCAAACATAAGTTGCCCTTTTGCCCTTTACATATTTGCTTTGCTAACGGTTGAGAGAAGCTTGTCCTTGCAGACATTGCCTTAGGAAGAGACACCGGCAAGAAGAAAGCCCATTTCTCACTGCCCCGGGAAGTGCAAGTCAACTTAGAGACTCCCCAATTTTCTGTGTGAGGTGAAGCACTGAGGAGGACACTATTTTTGACCACACAACATCGACTCCCGAGCCAAAAGGATATGGGACGACTCCATGCATAGTGTCAAGTGAAACACGAGCGTTTTTCCCATTTTCACTTTAAATTTTACAGAACCAACAAGGTCCACAAGGCGTGGGTCAGGGTACCCTGGCCAGGACTTAATCAACAGCTCAGTGATAGATAAATCTCACCTGTGTGCACCAGAGCAAGGCGAGTAGGTGAACTGTCTTCCTCTGAAGTGTAAGGTCCAGCTGTGACTTCGAACACATCTGGGGTTAAACAGCAATCGTAACCCTGCAGTGGCAAGGAAGTAAAATTATAATAGGCAATAAACAAAATGCAATCATTAATTGCACTGCTATAAATTCTCTGGTATGAGAAACTTTCATCTGTGCACACTGTGATGAAGAAGCCACCGTGAACATGGGCTGTAGCACACACGCACAGAGCATATGTACACACAGAGACATCAATAGACTGCATATGGTGCACGTGGCATAATTCATGACTTTTCTTGAAGGCTGTCACAAATCTGAGATGTATTGGGTGAGAAGAGTACTGGGGTAGTCTTTTAATTAGTCCACAGCTCAGCTGCGTTGTAAAATTCACTCTCTGACATTGCATCCAAAATTTATAACCTTTTAAATCAAAGGAACATCTCAGACACTGAGTTTTTGCTAATCGGAGGTGTTAATGATAAAAGCACAAGCCTGAAAAAGGGACGTGTGAGACAATTATTCACAATATTCAGAACTGTTTCTCAGGCCAATGTGCTACCCCATAAAAATTAATCTGGAAAATATATGGGGCTCCCAGCTGTCTCTCCCTCATATCTGTATATTTGCTTGGTGCCGCTGGAGATGGTGTGATGGGAAACCTGTCCTTTGCCCATCTGTGGTGAAGGCTTCCCAGGACTTGTTAAATGAGCAGGGTATGGATGCTGTAGGGCCTTCAGCTCAAGCACATCCATACTGAAGAGGCACATGTCTTGGTGAACACACCCGGGGCTCTAAGTCTAGCCTAGACCTAGACCCAAGGAGGACATGTATGGTCCTGGCTTGAGAGGGTTTGGGGTGGTGTCGTAGATGACTGTGGCTCTTGGCCACGTGGACATTTTGCTTCCATAAAACACACACTACCATCTCTAGGCTTCTTGGCAGCCGTTTCCAGACGTGACCTACCGTTTGCTAGGACAGGAAGGAGAAAGACATTATCTCCAAAGCTGGTTTGAAGAGATAGCGAGTGCTTTCTGTAGAAAACAACTGTTCTCTGCAAAAGTTTATGTTGTGTGGTTGTTCCTGACTGCGAGGCAGTTACACGGTGGTGCTTCTTCATACATCAAAATGTGACTCAAGCTGATGGCAAAAGCACAGCCAGCCATTCTTGTGCTACTGAGCATCAGGCCATCACGGGGGTGGTGTAGCAAGTGTCATCACTACCTGAAAAGTAATTAATGCAAAAGGAGAGCCAGTATGTGATTGAGTGGCAGGCAGTTGTTGGAAACATTTAGAAAAACTTAACCTTCCTTCATCCCCCAAATCAATTTGTTTTCAGTTATTTTCAAAAGTTTATCTTCAGTTGTGTCCAATTACAGGCTCTTGCAATGAGCTTTCCTTTCAAGCCACACGGCTCTTTCATATTGAAATTTTTCGTTTGGGAAATGTCTAAAGGCACATTTCAATCATTAAAAACCCTTTTCCTGTAAAAAAAAATATTGAGAAATATTGCTTCAAACCGCCATTAAATGTTCCAGTGTCTGCTATTCAATGATTTCTAAGCACAACTGTTGAAAGAGTCTTGACTATCACTACAGCAACTTAACCTGGAAAATCCTTTGCCCTTTAGGACAGGTCCCAGGATAAGTGTCCCAAGAGCAAGGCATGAAAGTAAGAGACTGGCTTTTGACATGGGGTAGATTCTTTTTTGTATTTATTACATCTGTATCCATACTGTAAATAGTAGATTAGGGTTTCCCAAATTAAATAGAACCCAAATAGTTTGCAGGGTCTAAGTGGCCACTATGTTCGGCTTGTTCATTTGCATTCTAATCAGCCCCGGATGCAAAGGCTATTGCCCACCATCCTGAGGGGTTTGAGGCGACTGCCCTGCAGATTGTGGCCACCATGGGCAAACAGGGCTTTGTTTGCAAAAAAGTAGTGAAACTCTCTTGTTACATTTGGTGATGGCTTTTCTTTGTGATAAAAGATTCTTCAATATCACCAAAAAAAAGGAAAATGAAGACGTTTGGTGGGTACTTTTCTGCATTTCCAGTAGCCCCTTCTATTTTCGGAAAAGAGTTGTAAGAAACCCACATAAAACACTTTGATATTTCGAGGTGCTGGTTGTGAAGGTCACACTGTCCTGGCTCCTGTAGGTCTGTATGTCCTGAGGAACGCCAGCTGCCTCCAGGGCATCTCAGCCCACCCTACCTGAAGAAAGTGATAGAGCAGGAGACGGTGACAGGCTCCCAAGGCCTTATCCCACCAGAAATCCCAACCTGCATCCCCTGAAACACCCCTGCCCGGGAAGGATTTTGCATCCATCAGCAGAGATGTGCGGTTTGGATGCTGTTGGCTGTGGGTAAAAGCTCAGCAGCAGCCGAGAGCCTGGGGGAAGCCCATTAGTTAAGAACTGAGGCACCCGATGCTGTTATCGCTAATGCCTCCGGCACAGGACAGGGCTGCAATCAATTTCATAATAAATCAACCCCATTTTCTAATATGAACCAATTTATCTGCCAGGCTGACTTGCCAAACACTATTAGAGGCTGAGGTCAAACTGAAAAAGACATATCACGTTTTCAGCTTCTCCTCCTAGCGTCGCATCTCCAAGGCACGCTCTGCAGACACCGGTTCCCAGCTCTTTACCCTCCCTGGAGACTTCTCCCTCAGGAGAATTTCATTTATAGATGATGCAGACACAGCAGGAATTATATATTTAAGGCCAGCCACTAATAGGACAGCTTTAAGTCGGAAACTAGAACCTGTCTTTTGTCACCGCTGCACAGCGTTTATAGAGACCGGATAAAAAGATTATCTGAAAGGCTTGATTTGCAACAGAAGCAAGAAAATCCTGGTTTACTACACCCAAGCCCACGTTATGATTTTTATCTGTGTTCATTTAGACTGCAGCTCTGGTGGAGACGCCCAACTTAAAGAATTAGCTATGGTAAACAAGGTAGGAGAGGGACTTGAGATTGTTATTTATAGAAGGAATCACACAGAGATGACTATAAAAATGATTAATACATAACAAATAGGGATAGTGCAGAAGAAACAAAGGAATCTCTGCCTTGAATGGTCATTGCACAGCACAGGATTGTGAAAAATTCACGTCGACGTGAGCTGCTGGGAGCTCTGAACTGCACCAGAGGAAAACACACCAACGTTTAACTATTAATCTGACGTTACGGAGCGGCACCGTCAGCCTTCACCTCTCCCAGGCGAGCAGAGAATATCGATTATCCCATTCACAAGAGTTAAGGTGTCGCTGAAAGCAGGAATATTAATAATTGCATCAGCAGCAGGCATCCTGGGTGGGTAGTCGTGGGAGCCTGCGAGTAAACAAAGGGTGAGGGATGTCTTCTAGGGGAGGAGCAGGGAAAGAGGCAGTAAATGGGCTTAGTCTAAAGAAAAACTTGGGATAACAGAACCCAAACGTCAGGACAAAAAGGCATGGAGTTAACTTGCAGCAAGGCAGATACAAAGCAGGTACAAGCCAGGCACGAGGAATAAATTCTCTAACAACACGCCGACTACCATGGAAGCCACAAAAACTACCACGGCGTCCCTGGCAGCAGCCACACTTGCTCAGCTTTTTCCCTACTCGTCCCCTTGCAACTCCATCCTTGCACCACTATTTCCATTAAGCTAATGGAAATAAATTCCAGAGTGCAGTAGGTGTACAGGGAAGGGCTTCACATTTTGCAGTGACGCCAACAAACCAGTCAGAACAATTTTTTATCCAAAAAAAAAAAAAATTATCACAAGAGCTAGGACTTCTTAAAGCGAAGACAATCAAAGCATTACAAATGCAAATCTGGTCAAAGCCTAGCTCAACAAGGAGGCAACTCAGTAGAAATCTGAGTAACACCGGAGCTGATGAGGAAGGTGGCTGGTTCGACTCATCCTCACAAAGGGGGTTCCCTCTGGTGCATTTATTTGAAATCTTTTTGATTTTGCACTTACAGCACTTACCTACTGGAAGATAACCCAGAGCATTAGCAAGCCAAAATTCTTTTCATCCCTTGTATCACACCTAAAACAAATACCTCTTAATATTCTTCCCTAATGCTATTTTTATTATGTTTTCCAGGCAGAAAAGAAATAGTGAAATCCTCAGTAAAGAAGATTAGTTATGACAGGGCTTTTAAAAAATTATGCGTACAAAGGAAGGATGTACTCTCTTAACCTTTCCCTTCTAAAGAAGCTGACCTTTTTCTATCCTAGATTGCATTTAGCTGATGTACATCATCAGATGCAAATACGATTTGATCCAAAGCCTGCTGGACTCAGGGTGAGGGTTTCCACTGGCGTTCATCAGCCCTGAGCCAAGTCCATACTTACTAATGAAATTTCTTAGATAGTGATAATAAACAACATTATGAGTGGTGTTGCCTTTGTTATAAATCCAGAGACATTAATATTAAATTTGGCACCACTTTAGCATTCCTGAAACTTCATTCCAGGGGGTTTTCCATGAAAATAAATACGAGAAGAAAAAAAAAAAACCAGCAGGAAAGTGGGTAAAATGGTGGAAATTCTATTATGTACATTTTGAATAGAAGAGCAATGAAAGGAAAAGGTTCCATGGAGCAACCACAAATTACTTCACCATGGCCTCACAGATCATAAGTGGTTTGTGCTGATGACTTGGGTACTAACAGCCAAGAACATGCAATATTATTATTCAGAAATTTGACACGTATGATTTTGGCATAATGTTAATATAGAAAAATTGGAGGAAAAATATTTTGGGTTGTCATGAAGTAGTTTCTTTTTCCAAAAAAAAAATAGAATCCACAAAACTCTAAAAGCTAATATTCAGTTGAGTAATGTCTGTTTCATCCCATCTTCAGATTAACCTTTTGAATGAATCAAAATTGGAAAATTTTAAACCAACTAATTTAAAATACTGAAAAGAGAGTGAAATTTTCATGCCTGAATGCCAAAAGTAATCATTTAAGCTTTACAAGATAAATTTCATAGGTGGATTCTGATGATCCAAATTGCATTTTCTGGGGACTTTCGTCTTTTCATCACAATGTGAGATGGGCAGTGCATTTATTCACAACAACTTACCTGGATGACGGCAATGCTGCATCTCCACGTCAGCAGAGCAGGACAGGAGATGAGGAGGATGCCATGGTAGGTCTGGCTGGTGGCTGGGAATGTCCCCTGGCTTCCCAAGCTGTGTCCCTGAGCAAAGAGGTTGGTTTCACCGCTGGAGGTAAGAGAAGCCCTGCTGACCCTTCGGCTGCCTTCGTCCCGTCTCAGCCTGGCAGGACAGAAGGGGTTGGGGCACTATCACGCAGCTGGATGGCCACGGTGAACCCCTGTCCCACTGACTCTCATGATGCCTGTCTCTCTACTACTCCCTGAAAGGAGGGTGCAGAGAGTTGGGGTTTGGTTTCTTCTCCCAAGAAACAAGTGATAGGACAAGAGGAAACAGCCTCAAGTAGTAGCCAAGAGAGGTTTAGGATGGATACTAGGAAAAATTTCGTCACCAAAAGGGTTACCAAGCATTGGAACAGGCTGCCCAGGGCAGTGGTGGAGTCACCATCTCTGGAGGTATTTAAAAGCTGGGCAGATGTGGTGCTGAGGGACGTGGTTTAGTGGTGGTTTTTTTGGGTTTTGGGTTGATGGTTAGACTCAATGATCTGAAAGGTCTCTTCCAACCGACACAATTCTATATGATTCTAAATCCACACATTCAGAGCTCTAGGAAGTCACTCCTTACGAATAAGTGCATCAGGAAACTCTGCAGTAACAGGAAAATACCTGCTACAAACCAAGTTGTGATTTCTTTCCCGATATAAACCTACCTGTAGAAAATGATCCCACGGCCACTTATATTAAACTGTCAGTGAGCACATCCCTTAAAAGCTTTTTATTCTGGTTTTAATTCACAGCGTTTGACAAGGAAGAGGATTGAGTATCGCGGGCGCCGGTTCCAGCGCGGCTCAGCCGATTGGCTCCAGCCGAGCTCTGGGCCAAGTGCCCGCCTGCCCGAGCCGTATGTCCTGGTTTTTCATTAACAGATATGGTCACTCCACCACCTCCATGCTCTATTTTGATCCAGCTGCTCAGCTCCGGAAACCATTAGGTATCTCCCTCCATTAGGCATGTACACGTATTCCGGCAAGTTTTCTCCGGTTGCATGATGTTTCCGCTCCTTTTTCACCAAATGTTCTCATTTTTCCCACTATGTTTTTGACACTTCAGAGTGGACGATGCACCGGGAGTGCCCGCAGTCCTTCTGGCCTTGGTGGCTAGGAAGGACATGGTCTCAGTTGGGCTCCATCAACTGCTTTGGGGACATTCCAACCTAGATAATTCTATGATTCCATGATTTGTAAAAAATAACTAAGAAAAAATCTTAGTTATTCTTAGTTGGGCTTCTTAGCTTTGGGCTTTCTTAGAAGAAAATGAAGCCATGCTTTCACTCGGCTTCAATTTGCTGCAACTGAAGCTGCAGCTCCGCTGGAAATTGGTGTCTGCAATCAATAAAACCCAGAATCGCATTTAAATTTAAGGAGAAAAAGCCCAAACCTGGCAATACTCCAGACGTGAGTCCACGAGCAGCTGCTGAAAAATCTGGACTTTCACAGGGTGTTTTGAAGAGCATGGGCCCTGCTTTGGCTTGGTGTGGGGGCAAACCAGCAGCATCTCCACAGCGTCCCAGACCTTCTCTGCTCTACCATCGCTGCCGCATCGGATGCTTCAATGTCAGAGTGTCAGCTCGTTACTGCGGGGAAAGAGCTTTCCTTGATTAGTGTTATTTTCTGCACAGTAGGTATTCAAGGAAGCAGTTTGTGAGGGTTGCCTGCTGCGGTATGCACTAGGACAGACCAAGGTTTCTGCCCCAGGAGTCTTGCCTGTGGTCAGACCCAGATGTGGTGTGGGACAATCATCCTGCCCCTCTACTCTGCCCTGGTGAGGCCCCATCTGGAGCACTGTGTCGAGTTCTGGGCTCCCCAGTTCAGGAAGGACAGGGAACTGCTGGAGAGGGTACAGCAGAGGGCCACAAAGATGATTAAG
>JAOXNO010000052.1:2395273-2445797 GCA_028565335.1 Limnodromus scolopaceus | reverse complement strand
CACTGTGCTTGTACAGTGTCCAAATGCCTCGTGGTGACCACAGATGCTTAAGTGCTCCCAAAAGGTTGCACAAGCCTAAATCTGGCCAAATAGTTTTATTCAGCAAGTGGGTCAAGGGACAACAATCAGAAACACGAGTCATTGAAACTGTTGCCCTTCCATGAAGGAAAACCCCTTGATGCTCTCACCCACTGTGTCCCTAAGCACTGAAGTCCTCATCTGGATCCAGCTGTGTCAGTGCAAGAGGGTATAACATCCAGCTGACCCACTCTAAATACACATCTCTGCTAACCCGGGTTATGACCTTTTTCTCAACCACAACTGGAACAAAAGAGGATTGTGGGACCACATCTGAAGGGTTCTCTTTAGAAACAAGATCTCTTGCACCACGAAGAAAAGTTGAGCTTCACCCCAGAAAGCTTCAGTTCAGCTCCCCTGGAATTGTCGAGGGAAATGTCTACTTGGAGAATGACAGGCAGACCCATTACCCCATCTCTGTTAACTAAGGCAAACTGAAAACAACCAAGAATGCTAGATAAAATATTCTTAATAAGGGAATCCCACACTGGTATGATCGTAAGCTCATACTGAATGTTCAAAAAGAGTATTTGTGGAAGCTGAGCTTCATCATGCAGTATAAATATAAAGAAAGCCTTATGATAATAGGTTAACTTGGATATGACAATAAGCCCAATATTTATATTAATAAATGGTTTGACTTTTGGTAATATTTTAAGGGGTTGTGGTTGGTTTTGGTTGTTTTCTGTTTTTTAAAAATCATGTAGTATTAACTACCACTTATTTCAAAAATAAGCAACCTGACTGTATGTATTCTGTACAGTATTCAGGTTGATATATACAGTACAGAAGTTTGATTTTCATTCTGAATTAATTAAGAATTAATGACTACTTAGAGTGTTAGTCATGTCTTGAAATGCTATTTTTCTCAAAGGCAGGCAGTGGCAGAATTACTCAACTCTGAGTAGCACAATTAGACGCAGCTTCATGGAAAGCATGAAGAGTTCAGCACATTAAAGGATATTATTTTACTGAGCATGTTCTATGCAGCAAATGAACCTTTTGTATGTCTGCAAACCATTTTAAATTAATTTATTTTTCTTTCAGTCTTACATACTGTATTAGAACTTCAGCTATTTGAGTATCCTTCGTTTCTTCAGTCATTAAAATTAATATATTAGCATATTCGGAAGTAGGGGTGGACCTATGGTTTAGTTTCCAACACAGCACAGCAGAAACATTCTTAAGGGAGGCGGAACTCTGTGGTCATAACTTCTCCGGTTTACTACCAAATGTTGTGTCATTTTCCCCCCCTTCTCTACAGGAGGGCAATAAGCAACAAGGAGGCAGCAAGGAATTTTAAAAGAAGCCTGCTTGAGCGACAAAAAGCAAGTTTATTGCTCAGTTGATGGTAGCCCGAGGTTTGAAGAGCGTCAACCTCCTTTCTAGGTGTGATTCGTGGGCTGGCAGTTGGAGAACGTGAAAAGGGAACTTCCAGCTACAAGAGAAATATGCCCCTGGGAACCTGCCCACGAGGCAACCCATCTTCCTTGGACAGGTGAGCATCAAATAAGTCGAGATCCCAAGAACCACAACATTATTCCTGACACATTCTCCGCCGAGGATTATTAAGCGCTGACAGTGTGCTTGTCACCCGGGGTTAAACGCGTCCCACGGAGAGGAATTACACAGGCCCATATGCTGCATCGCTAGAGCCAAGCAAATATTTTTCCAGCAAATATTTTATTCACAAAAAAGGACTGACTTCTCAACTGAAATAATTTGCAAATGCAGATCAAATTCACCGAATTGCCTCAGAGTTTTATTAAAAGAAGGGAAAAACAAGCTTTAAAAAAAATTCTGTGCATATTTTAGTCTGGTAGTTTGAAACAAGTCTCATTTTTCTGTTTTGTTTCAAAATTGTTTCTTTTGCACTTGGCATGAATAGACATTCCAACAGAAAAATCTTCGTGAGCAGAACTCCTCCTCCCCTGCATGTAGGGCCAAAGTTTAATTTCACACAAAATTAATTTCAGGCATTTGTGGTGAGTCACCTACATTGAAAGAGGCAGTTGTTGTGTTCGACAATTATAAGACCCCACCGCTTTAGGACCTGGTCCTAATTTAGGTAAGGATAAAAAGAGATTTGCTCAAGTGAAAACTGCAAGGCTAGGCCAATTTTTATGAAGTATGAAACCAAGGTGCTAAACCATGAACTGTGTGTCTTGGGCAGATGAGAACGTGAGGAGAAGAGTAGAAAGGGCAAGAATGTTTACTGAGGTCCTACAAGAAACAAGATCACCGCTTTTCAAAAGCTTACAAAGTTCCCAAGCCAGCTAGACGGTTCCCATAATAAAAATTTGGAGCGTTCTTTCCCATACTGAGGCTTAAATTTGCTAAAGCTAGAGATTGGATTTGTGCTAATTTAATCTAAGACAATGGGAATATAGAAATTGTGCACAGCAAACAAGGGCAGCAAGAGACATTCATAATAATTGAGTTCAAAACCCTCCAGGAGATGAACAGATGATGCCAGTCATCAGTGGAACAAAAGCAAAAATGAGATGAAATTTGAGGGGAACAAGCACTTTTACAGCCCCAGCTAAATAAAATCTCTAACTCTCCTACAGTGCATTAATGTTTATTGAGCAACAGAAATACAAAGAAAAATGAGCCGGCGACATTCCAGCCACCCACAGCCTTCCTCAGGTTATGTTTGTAGGGAGAAAAGATGAAGTGGTTTAATACCTTCTAATAAGCCTGAGTCATACCACCTCTCCTCATCTGTGGCCTTCATCTCAACACAACAGGAACGTCCTCACTCGAGCAGACTCAAGGACACCTCCACTGTCACAACTTGCTATTGTGTGAGCAGAGCATTCAAGAGGGAAATCAAATTAGAACATTTCAGCATCAGACAGGCAATGGATCTGGGAACTCATCTGTTGAGCGTCCTAAATCTCTGCGTTTATAAAATGGATTATGGCTGCAGGAGCCTGGCAGAGCACAGGACCAAGTCTGCCAAAGAGAAAGAGCCCTTCCTGCCCTACAAACCCGTCATCGGGCTCACTGGGAGGCTGAGGAGGATCACGAAGATGCTCCGAGGGCTGGAGCCCCACTGCTGGGAGGACAGGCTGAGAGAGTTTGGGGGTTTCAGCCTGTAGAAGAGAAGGCTCCGGGGAGACCTTAGAGCCCCTTCCAGTCCATGAGGGGCTCCAGGAGAGATGGGGAGAGACTCTTCATCAGACAGTGGAGCCATAGGATGAGGGGGGATGGTTTTAAACTAAAAGAGGGGAGATTTAAATGAGGTATTAGAGGAGAAGGTTTCAGCAAGACGTGGGCTGCTGAGGTCACAGGCTGTTAAGATGCTGAGCCTTCTGCCACCAGCCACCAAAAAGCTCAGTTTTCAAGGCTCTGTCACAATTTTATATGTGTGGAAAGTAATTATCCTAAAAATGCGAAGCAACAAAGGGATTTTTTTTTTCCTTTTAATCCCTTTGCATCTCAGTTTTGCATCGGTAAAACGAGAACAATATACTGCTGCTTATAAAAGTGAAGTGTGCTGTGTTCCTCATGAATCATGCAAATGCTGTGTGATGTCCCATATTCTAGTAAAGCGTACAAGGAAACAAACAAGGTTATTGTCGGAGCTCAGCCTTGACAGAGGCAGGAGGGAAAAGGCTGAGAGCTTTTTCTGAGTGACAATATCTAAGGAAACACCCAGTAGTTGTTCTTTCTGCACGTGGTTTCCACCCTTTTCACTGGACAAGCAGGGGATCTTGAAGAAAGCTGGTGTATCATGGAAGGACAAAATTTATATTCCCATGCATAGCAGGATGGAGTGAAAGTAGTGATAAAGCCCAAAATCACAGAAAGTTAAGCACTAATTAAAATGAGATCTGCAGGCATCTTTCCCACAGCAGAGAGGCCCCAGCATCTTTGTGGCCTTCTCTGGACTCCCTCCAGCAGGTCCATGTCCTTCTTATGCTGAGGACTCCAAAGCTGGACACAGTACTCCAGGTGGGGTCCCACCAGAGCAGAGTAGAGGGGTAGAATCATCTCTCTCAACCTTCTGGCCATGCTTCTTTTGATGCAGCCCAGGGTACGGCTGGATTTCTGGGCTGAGTGCACGTTGCCAGCTCATGTTGAGCTTCTCGTCCACCAACACCCCCAAGTCCTTCTCCTCAGGGCTGCTCTGAGTGAACAGCCAAGATCTTGGCCGTTTGAGATCTTGAGTGTACCTTCAATTTTCAGCCCAAATCATTAAAATCTGGTAGGATTAAAGAGAGTAAAATCTGGGAACCACTGCAGACATCTTCTCCCCTAACAGAAAGCCAGCAAATACTGAAAGACGCATGTTTCAGTTTGGGTCCCAAAATAAAGAACAGCACAAGGCTTGCGATTTCAAAGGCTCCATGCTTGCCTCGAAGCAGGCATCTCATTCAAGTTCTCACTCCTCAGACCTACTCACTGATAAGTGACATCTGAAAAAGTATGCAGAAAAAGAGCTAGAAGCAGCCATATAAGCAAGCAGATTTACTGCCAGATTTTGGTGTGAAGAGTACTTGTCTTTCTCATCCATGACAGAGAAAATAGTCTACTGAGAACAGTAGAAGGAAACAAAAATGCAGAGTAGGGAACGATGCTTTGCACTGTGTTTGTTTTTACTTCCTCTCCTCATTCCCTGCTTTCACACAAAAATGATGATGTGCGTATCCACAAGACCAATTTGGTATCTCCAGTCCCACAAACCCTGGCATGTATCAGCAAAACTTCTTTGCCTTCAGCACAGTGAAGGCCCGTTTCTATCAGCTGAAGTGTCTTAATTGAATGAGCATAAACATAAGCTTTTATAGCTCACAAAGAAACATCTTAGCTACAGCAGCAACTATCTGAACAAACTCCTCTAAAAGCATCAATGTTCATCAGTGGCAAAAAAAAAAAAAATTAAAAAAAATTGAGGAGGAAATGAGACCAAATCCTTCTGAATCTTTAAGCGTATCCACATTCAATTTGTCTGGTTTCAGAAACATGGTTACCAGTAGATTAACATAAACTGTGGGTGAAAAAGTAAGTCTCACTAAATACATCCAGAAAAGGGTTACTCCCCTCTAGATTCACTTAAGCTGGAATATAATGCAGTCTTTACTGGGACAGATGGCCAGGTGATGTCAGGTTTGGATTATTTTCTTTCCTGGAATGGGATCTTATCAATTTATGCAAGTTCGTTGTCCCACCATTTAGCCACCCTCTCAATTTTACAAACAGGTTTTACAGTATTAATGACTTCTTGAAACTCCTCTTGGAAGCACGTTATGATGTGAAATCCTTGGCCTTCATATTTGAAGAAAATAAATTTCAGTCGTTAAGGTTGGACAGAAAAGCATGGGAACATGACCTCTAAGGTACTGAAATAGAGTCCAGCTCCACCGAGGGCTTTTAATTTGCAGAGCCTTCAAACCACTCCCCTGTGTCATATTTTTGTGACCAGTCTTGATTCCCAGTATTCACCGCCTCCAATTTTTCCAGCAGGGCACTGCCAAATAAAACGCATCCCCAAACTGAAATTTTGATAGAACAACTCATTTAGAAAAACCCTCCAAGATCAATTTTAAAAATACCTCGTGTGCTTTAACTGCAGTGGAAACAATCGTGGCAAACCAGCCTCCAGCCGTGGCTGCAATTCAAACACCGAGCTGTGGCAAGGCTAACGCGAAACAGATGATAGGGAATAGTCCTACGTAAAGAGCAATAACATGAACAGTGATTTACACCGTCTGCACCGAGAGAAATGTAAGCAACAGGACAAGTTCCTTATATTTCTAGAATTTTCCTAGCTTTAACTTACTATTTTATTATCGGAGAAAGGAGATGTGTCATCTGTCATGTGAGAATTTTAATCAGCTAATGTCCCATTGCAAACAATGTGGTTTTGAATAAGGCCTTTTTAATAATTTTTAACTGATCAATATATACAGATTAACATAACAACCCTTTAGTGTTGAGTATATTTATATTGATGTCTGTACTACAGAGCTTCAGATTTACAGCCCTTAATTACTCACACGGCTCTATATTGCTTGATTATGGAATTCTGTAAAACTATAAACATGCAGGAAGGTTGTCATTAATTTGGAAAGTAATCTGGAATCCAATTCTTTCAGACAATTTATTCCCCAAAAATGAGTCCCACCGCTTCAACTATCTAAGAACTTCAGTTTGTTTCATTCCCCAAGTGAAATAATTCAAAGTCTTTCTTTTAAAGCAACATATATTGGCATCAACTGCTCTGAAATTACTTTAAATTCGGTCAGAAATAGACCTATTGCCTATAAAAATCTTATCTTCTATACATCGGTGGTTAGCTCACAGTTATTGGAAAATATTTCTCCCTCCTGCTTTAATCAGACTCTGTTTGGTTTTTTCCTACTTTAGAAAATAAAGGCACTACAGAAAAGTAGTGCCATCATTTTGCATCACTGCAAACTACAGATACCATGACCCAACTCCTTTGGGTTTTAGATCCAGAAGCACAACAATTCTTCCAACACAGGTTAAAAAAAATAAAAATCTATAAAAACAATGCTGTTGCAAAGGACTATAGCAATGGACTGTTCGACATTCATCCAAACTCCAATTAAGACAAAATATTCAGGGATTTCTTCTGAATTTAAGGTAAATGAGAATCTGCCCTAAAATGAACAACAAATCATTCATTAATTTTCTTTCATATAAGAATCACAATATCTCCCAGGATAAATCTGTTTAAATCTGATTTGTTTTACTAAAAAGCCGTTTTCAGTCATCTTACTCAACATATTTCCAGTTCTGTGTGGGTCTCAGCCAGTGAAAAATATGATACCTTCCCTCTTGCTTTGGATTCAGGAAGCTGAAGACGTTCTTGGCTCTGAGCATCCAGCCCTACGTTACCCGGCGCTTGGACTCCAGTTTCATCCAGCTGCCCTGAGCAGCGATGATGTGGATACACGCGTGGCTTTAACTCTGTCTTCTTCGCAATCCTGTATTGGCGATTATTTTTTCAGATAAACAATACCTGGGAATATGCTGGATTTTCCTGATAATGCATTAAAATAAATTTGCCTGTAAAAGTAGCGCTAAAGTTCCCATTCCGAGCTGATCGCTGTCACATAATCTAGGCCAGAGTTTACATCTGGGGTAGACCAGCCGAGTGCTATTTAAATCTAAAAATATATGACAATTTGCATCGGTTGAGAATCAGACCAGCTGCTTCTAATGGGGTTTCACTTGATGCAATTAGAAAACATGGGGTTGGAAACCCTATCATCTCGTTAGTTTTCCAAGGCCTATTATCTCAGCTGTGTATTGCTTCTAGAGGAGCCAGGATCTTCTCCAATTACTCATTTTTAATTTATATGCCAGACTCCTCCAACTTCCCAGGACACACAGAGAAGCAGTGCAAGCAAAGCCTTCAGAGGAGCAAGGACAGTGGTGAGAAGGGGCTGCTCCTCCCAGGGCTTCAGTCTCCGAGGTTTACAATCCACAGAATTAAGCGCACACAGAAATTTTATTGTGCATATTTTATTTAGTGAACTAGTGCTCTAATATGTAAATATATGACAATTAGCTCCTTGATGGGAGAGGAGCCTTCTCTTCCCAGGTGGAAAGCAGAGAAGCCACCACAAAGAAGCGGAGAGGAAGGTCATTTGCAGACCTGTAATTAAAGACTTTCCCTCCTGACCCCCAGGCACAGCTTAAGCCACCAGAACAGAAGTATTTCTTCTCTCAAGCCCAACCTAAGTCCTGCTAAGTCTCACATGCTATTTATGCAGTCCGCGAAAATTGTGTGACTTCACCACATATGAATCACTCCTGAATCTGCAGCCTCCATTAACCCGAGTAGGAGTCACCACAGAAGGGGGATGTAGCGTTATTTTGAATACAGTTAAAGGACAGGCTTTTTTCCACCCTTAAAACAGTAGATCTGAACAGATCGTTACAGCACAGACAGAAAGAGACCTTGCCATACCGTAACTCCAACTATTAAATAAGAGCTTGATTTCCATATTAAATATATATATAATTGGGAGGTTTTTTTCCTCAAAGCGATTTTTAACAGGAAAAAAAAAAAGCCACCACTCACCAAAAGCAAGTTTTGCCAGACTGGGATTTGCCACAGGAATTACTTTCTGATTTCCTCTCTGTGTTTAGTATTTTGTGGAAGCCATAAGAAAGCGTAGCACAGAATACACCACGCTGCAGAAAACATCTAACCCCTGCAGCTGAACAGAGGCAAGAGACACCCGAACTACAATTTCCACAACATGTTCCCAAGGCGAATAACATTAGACTGGTTCTAAACAAAAAGTTAAATATTTTTACACTACATTGCTCTCCAGAACTCCCTGCTCAAAACTTTTCAATATTTATTCCAGTTCAGGACAGAAACTTGTCAGTATATTCGGATTTTCTATGGGTAATTATTTCCAGTCTTAGCACAGCTCAAATAATATTTATCTTTTACACCACAGGTTTTCTTCTAGAATGTTTTACGTTTCTGTATTTTCAGGATGACAGGACAAACATAAGAAATTTGCAGAGAATTACGGTCTTTCAATATCTTAATTTTAACAGGAACCAAGAGAATTGTTACCAAATATAAGGTGAGAAACATTCCCCCTATGTAAAAAAATACAGGCTATCCAATACAGCTGGTTCAGTTGGATTCTTGTCGCTATTTTTCTCCCTCAAATTGATAGGGAAAAGAAAAACAAAACAAACACTAAGAATTGCACATCTTCTGAGCAAAATTAAAATCCTTCCTCAGACAGGGCACAGGCCAAAATCCTCCAAGTACCAAAAATGCTGCCAAGAAAAATTTTTATACACACATAGGCAGGTTGTTAATACCCGTAGTATTTTCAAACCTGACACCTGGAGCTTCATGACACGTGTCAGACTTTCACAGCCTTCGAGGAAGGTGAGGTCTTTGTCAGATGCTTCCTCTGATTCATGCTCTCTACGACATGTGCTTATATCACTGTTAGGCTGGGTAATAACACGACCCTGAAAACTGGAAATATACCACAAATCACCATCATGGAAGAGTTTACGTCTCAACTTCCCGACTGGATTCAAAGTTCAAATGATAAACTCATCAGTGGGCGTGCTGCTTTCTGCCTAGTGGAAAAATCTGTTACCAGCAGAGAACTATTAATCTTCCAAAAAGAACGGCAATGCCTCACTTCAGATGATAGCTTTGTGGTGGGGAAAAGCAAGAAAAACTGTATGGCTGCCATTCCTGACCCCTGCCATTAAAATGCCATTTACCAACTCTTCAAACCAGGGATTCAAACCCAGCAGGCAGCTCGCCAACGGGATCAAAGTCAGCAGGAGCTTTGCCCAAGTGAGTAAGTATTAATAAGCGCCTAAATAAGGCACTTATCCAGAATGCAAATATTTCTTCCTTATTCAGCATGTGGAATTCCCATTGATGGAAATGAAAGTACCATGTGTGCAGAAAATGCAAAAGATATCTACAGCGTGGATCAAGGGGAAGGATTTTGCCTGCAGTGTTACGAAATCTTCATCGTTCACACAGCTCTAAAACCCCAGGCTACGGCAAAAAAATAAAAAAAGTTGCACATATTTTGTGTGAGAACCACACTATCCACCATTTCAAAACCTTCTGAACTGGAATAGGGGTGTTTTTCAATTGCCAAGCTGAAGACGTGAAGAAACTCAACAGGTTTTGCATGGAAACAGAGATTGAGGTTTATCACATAAAATTAGACTAATTCTTATACTCAAATAACAGTATCGGGATGTCTTTAAATGACCATAACTCAATCTTTTATCTCAGAGTTGCAGCATTTCTAATGCTAATGTACAGGCAAACTGACTTTAGCACGACATTTAGAACCTCATTGAACAAGAATACAGTACCACCGGCCTCTGTGTCAACAGTCCTAGAGAACTGAAGTACCTTATTTTAGCTGATCGTTCTGATGCGGAAATCAGAGAACTTGCTCCCCTGTGGCCAAGTTTCAGAATTAGACTTTATTTGCAAGTAATTCACGGCTCGAATTGACTGAAAGACGCATCATTCTTGGGCAATGATTTTGCTTGCAAACTTAACAGAGCTGGACAAATGACAAAAGGGACTTAAACACATCTGTAAGTAAATGCCTGAGATGTGAATCATTATCATTCATAGAGGTCAGGCTACTCCGGCTTCAGCAATGTTCTTCTGACTGTTAATATTCTTCAAAGCGTTTTGCAAATGCCCCAAGTTGCACGTTGTTTACTAGTTGTCATTCACCATTTGCTATTCCCTGTCAAAACGTTTCAGTCATTAAACCAGAGAGCAGAAAATATACCACATGCCCAATCGCATTCTGTGAATAATAAAAGTAGACAATTTGCGAATGGTTTGTGAACAAACCCAGAACCGGAATAGAATTCATGCAAACCATTTAGCAGACATCTGAATAACAGATCTCTTTCCAGAGAACAGCCATGACTTGCAGGTTGCTTCTCAATTAAAAAGAAAACAAAACAAAACAATATCCATCAGGCTTTGTCGTTTTGAGAAGTGCCATTAGTCTAGTCCTAATATTTCATCTCTATTTCTGCTTTCAAAGTGGCTATCGGGAGGCTACTTCAATTTACTTTTTCTGTTCTGACAAAAATAACATTTGTTAGGACTTCAAGCTGAAAACGCTTATCAGGAACGTATGTCAAAATACATTACAAGGGAATATTGATTATCTCAGAACTAAGAATCCCAAGTCCAGGAAACGCAAAAAAAAGAAGTTAAATATTACAAGAAATCCAAGCAGGTAAAGATAAGAATGAGTTCAATGGGTTCAAGCTTTAATTCCACCCATCATACCTTTTTTTAAAATATTCTGAGAATTGACTGAGAAACTCAAGTGTTCAGTATTCACTATGCAGAGTGGCTCGTGAGCTCGATCTCTCTCGGAGAGATCTTTCTCTTCTCCTACTGAACCAGCACGCAAACATTTTGTAGCAAAGACATACGTGACCATCCAGTTCTGGTTGCTCTTACACAGTTACACAACAAAGCTGAAAATTTACTTTTTGTAAGCATTCGTACCACTGAGTCTGAATATTTGTAGAAAGCAAGCCCAAAAGTAAAAAAAAAAAAAAAAAAAAAAAGCCTCCGAAGCGGGATTGCTTTTAGTGTTATCAGCCATAGAGCTCACACACAAACGGAGCAGATTACCCAGTGCCTGGGGTGTGCTCGTTATGCAGTTTTCCCCATTTGTTTAAAGATTGATATTCTCCTGGCATCTCTTTGGACTAACATCAGTGCATCCTATGGCGAAACATCACATTAGGCCTTTATAGTGTGCATGCTACAACATAAATCTACATTGCCCACATCTGTTCCGAGTACAGAGCAGCCCTTCCCCAAAGCGGGAGTTTTACAGCTGATCAAACTACATTTTCCATGTTCTGCTCATGGTGCTCGTTCTAGATGGAATTTGTTCCTATGCAGGAGATGAGCACAAGGCCCGCGTGCTATTTAAGCTGCAATTAAGCCCTCAGAAATAGGTCTTAAGTGATGCATAGGCTGCTGTCAGCTCTCTAAATTTCACCCTATGTAATTTCTTCCATCACCCACTCACATTATGTTATTGTCTATGGCTTCAGAAAATTACTACGAGTGCATTCATAACTTCCATTCAACAAAGAGGCTCAATGATTGTTTTCTTTAACGCCCTCTGAGCTTCCCATATTGGCTGTTGTGCTTTTACAAGTACATTTCCCCAGTACGAAATTTCTCTTCCATCTTATATGGGAAGGAGTATAATTTAGAGTTCACCCTGGAACACCTCATCAGGGAAAACGAGCTGGATGTGCACCATTTCCATTCTTAACATTATACTGACCTCTAGAGTGAGAAGTGCTGCACACCTGATAAACCAGCTGGAGAAATAAGAGAGAAGCAGGAAGTAAGATGAGGACTACCAGGAGGTACCTGGTCTCAGGAAAGGTCCCAGACCTCAAGGCTGAGACTGATCTGGGTCAGCCGATAACTCAGAATATGGATCTGGCCATACTGTTGCCCTCAGGAGTTGTCCCAAGAGCCTCCCAACAACCCCATGCAGCATCTTACATTGTGATTCACGCCCCAAGGACTAGAAAAATTAAAGTTTATATAGACTGGCAGCAGTTCATACAGCATCAAATGTCTTCTCTAACATCCACTTTACAAAATAATAGTATTTTAAGATCTGAACACATTCTGAGCTACATGTCCTCTGCTGAAAGCATTCACATAGCAATATACAATATGGCCATGGTTTTCTTTAATGACATCAGTTTCCTTTGTTTTTGTTTCTCCTTTGTCTGAACACTTAATTAAAATATTGATTAAAATACATCCTAAGTATGAGTGTGATTTTTCCAGGAAAACTTCAAGGTTTCAAAAGCACGTTCCAAAAAGACTCAGCTTGAGAGTATGCTTTACTCGTCATCACCCAGATTTCTCCAGGAACCCCCTACAACCTCTTAAGAGTGAATTACTAAAATACAGCCACACTCACAGAATGAGAGCAGAAAACAACTGCTTTACACCATGGCCCGTCTCTTTGGTATAGTAAAGAAATAAAAATACCTAAGAACACGTTACTAAGGGTAAGAGAATCCATTAGGAAACGCATTGCTCCCATTCAGGCCCCAGCCAGCCCACAGGAGCCATATGTACAACCCCTGCCAGTTTCCAGAAGTACCAACAGAATTAACCAGTTATTACCAGAAGTAACCACTGTCAGCCAAGTGCCTACAAATTTCATTTTACACCCCAAGTACAAAGTTCTCTGGACCTCTGAAGCTGCCTCGGAATCAGAGACATTTGGGAGTGATGGTTTTGTTTGCACAGTAATTGTCTTTAACAACAGATGGGAGCTCCTCATACCCAACAACAATGGTTTTTTCTTTCTTTTTCAGTAGAAGTCAGCTATTTCTGTTCACTCTTTGCCTCAGGTGAAGCCAGGCCAATCTGTAACAAACAGGTGCGGTCACAGGCAAGACCCAGGAACTCCTGACTGGAAGCCAGCAAGTCACTTTCTTTGATTTTCTGTATTACTTCAGGACAGCTCACAATAAATTTAAGAACAGCATTGGTAAAAGTTTTTTTGTTTAAAAAAAAATAGAGTCCTCTAAGTATTACATTGATACTCAAAAAACCCTTCCGAGATGCACACTGCACTTCAAAAAGCTTCCCTATGATTTTCAAAAATAGCAACTTCCAATAAGACATTAAATGAAAAGAAAGCCTCATGCTTAAGGTTTCAAAAGGTAGACAACTTGTGCTGATTTTCTGCATTAATTCTCTGTGCGATCAAAAGCAGCATGTACTTTTTCACAAAACCATGAAAAGCTCAATTGTCAATAAATACAGGTCAGCATAAAGGTTCTTTCCTGAGCAGTCAAGAGCTGAGCACAAACAGCAAATGAAATGGCAGGGGCCAAAACCAACACAGTATTAAAACACAGGGTGCAGAGTTAGAGCAATAAAGGATACAACGGGTTTCTGCAGAAAGGAGCTATTTTTTTCCAGAGAAATTATACACCGATGACATGGATGGAAGTCCATGGCTACCAGGACAAGCCAAAGCCAGGAAGGGGCTCACCTGGCTCAACCTGAGCCCGTTTTGCACTGAGGGACTAGAAAAACACAGCAGCCACCGAGCACAAATCACAGTCACAACAGAGGCAAAAGCAGGTACTTACCCCTTCTGCAGCTCTGCTGGCAGCTCGACTGTCCTCAGAGACAGAAGAAGAGGGCAGTAAGAGGAATCTGATCCCACAAGGACTAACATTCTTCTTAGCACCCACCATATGCCCAAGAAAATCCTGTTCAGAGCCATAAATCATCATCCCCTCCCAGAACTCATTGGGCAGCTAAAGGTAATGCTGCCCTGGTGCTACAGGGGGAAACTGAGCTCAAAGACAACGCAAAACTCCCTCTAACCCACTGCAGTGGGGCTACAGGTGCTTTGAGTTAAACCTAAAGACTTTGCAACGGGTCTTCAGCCCTACAGCTGTGAGGGACCTCCAGCTGACGGGCCTTAAACTGTATCTTCTTTTCTTAAGGGGGCCACACTGAACCAGAACATACAGCTCTTCTCTGAACCTACTTTTAGTCTTGCTCTAAAGCACTGGGTGAGCCTCTCACCAGTCCCAAGGTGTCTCCAGATCCGGGTGCAGATATTTCCCACCCCCAAGCCTTCACACACATTCAGGCTAACGAATGGTCATGGTACAGGACAACTAGCTCCAGGTAGGGGTACCTGCTGCACAGTCGCTCTCAGCACACAGATTCAAAGAGGACTTCAGCAGTGACATGGTATGTTGCCCGTAAGGCCACCCAAGGCAGAAGACACAGAGGGAAAGGGTCTGATTCGGACACAAAGCAGTACAGAGGGCTGGAGGTGTGTCGATGTACCACTTTGGAGTTCAAAACACGCACACACACACGGCTGTGATGCAAATCACCCAGCAAGAATGAAATCTTCTGAGAAATTCTGCAGCTGGGGAGGCGGGTTGTGCTCCCTGTGAACATTGTTGTGATCAGGTATCAGTGATGGAGTGGCTGCAGCCTGACCTAGAAGGAAGCCACCAAAGCCTGCATTATATTTATGTTTTACATGTTACCTCCTGAAACAAAAATCGATATGTGTCAGACTGGTGATGTTTAAGTGTATAATTCCCTTTCTAGTAAACTGATGCTTCCCCTCACCTGCATGATAAGCAGTTCTGTGAACACCAAGTAGAAATAGACCTTGGAGAGGAGGCGAGAGGGGCTCAAAAGACACTTGAGGTTACTAGAGACACTGGAGGAGGAAACAGCAAAATGAAACCCACAAACAAACTGCTCAAGGTCAAAAAACAATGTGCACTGTTGAGATGTGCTGCTTTGTTTCTTAATCCCAGGCTGAAGAAAAAAGAGAAGACCAGACTCATTGTGTGCTTTCTCCAGGGCAGGATCGGGAGGGGGAGAAGTAGATGAGTAACCAAAAGTCAACAATCCATAAGACAATAAGAAAAGCAAAAGGGAGAGTGAGAGGACAAGGCGTGCCAAGAAGGGGAGCCCAGCTCTTCCAGCAGCTGAGCTGTGCCTGCAAAATGAGCCAGACGGAGGCCCAGTTTCATTAGGAGCTGAAGGAAACACTCCGCAAGGGGCAAAAACACAGGTCAGTCTTACTGTCATGTGAAATGCAAGGATGCAGTTACCTGTTTCAATCAGTTATTCTGCTGACCGTGACTGCTCAGCAGTCATTACCACCAAAGTTCTTCCTCTTCAGGCCGTTTAGAAATTGGCAGTATGCTGGGCTTGCTTTGTTTTCCCCCTACCCACCACACTGTTTCTAATATTTATATTTAGATATTATACCTAATATCTACTTCCATCTCCGGAGGGGTTCAAGGCCAGGCTGGATGGGGCTTTGAGCAACCTGGTCTGGTGGGAGGTGTCCCTGCCCAGGGCAGGGGGGTTGGAACTCAATGAGCTTTAAGGTCCCTTCCAACTCTAACCATTCTATGATTCTATGATTTTTATTTTTTTTTTACATCTCTGATTGTGTTTCAGCCTCTTCCTGACCTAGAAATGAAAAGAATTAACCCTGTTGTTGTTATTCATTATCAGCTCTCTTTCTCATTTAATAAGTACTTGGCTCTTGAGTGAGGAGCAGAGGGCAATGACTGAAGACCTGTAGGCCAAGCTGGGGGAAAACTCCAGCAAGCCCTTATAGATATAGGTAAAAAGGGCGATGCATTGGACGTTGTTCTTTATTACAGTTTGTAAGAGCCTCAAAATGTGAGGGTTTGTACCCATGCTCTTCCATGGTGCTCTTTATCCAACAACTTGCATTTTAAAACCAGTGGCGTTCCTCTCTCTGCAGGGGCCTACACTTGGCTGCCAGCCTGACTGCCCTATGGTATGAATCTGTGAGGAAACACAGCGGGTGACAGCACTGGGGACACAGGGGTGGGGCAGGAGAAAGCCCTTTTGTGGGCAGAAATGTCCTGACTTGGACCAGACAGAAAGCTTAACATGACACAAAGTCGTTTATTTGACTAATTCAAATCTTTATTTCTGTTGATAAAGCTAGGCCAACTTTTCCAGCGGGGACAGAGAACCACTGGCCAATGTCATTACGTAAGGCCACACTCTCAATCCCACCTGAAAATTTAGCATATGGTGCCACGGTGGGGACTACTGGTGCCACAGGCCCTCCGAGGGCACCCAGGAGGTCCCTTCACCCTTGCAAGAGAAAGCAGCCACATCTAGGAGAATATAAAACATGTTTGCCATCTAGGGCATCCAAACTTGTTGCTTTGGCTACACACCAGTTCCTCCTCAGGAAAGGGTAACAGTCATTTTACAATGTCGTTTCTCAATCTGTTTAAACCAGTTTATGCAGAAGACAAAGCCAAGCTCTCTTCCAGAAAATCACACCCACCCCCTGGGCTGCCAGCTCCTTTGTGCACCAACACAAGCATTTGTCCGGCCAAGATTCTCCTTTGTAGTGTTAGTTTTAACCCAGATCAGCTTCTTGGCCTCCTTCTCTGATGGAGCAAGTGAGTTCTTGGGATGGAAGAAGGGATTGTGTAGGATGAGGGACAAGACTGGGCAGGCAGCAGCACCATCTTCCAGAAGCAGTGACAGCTTTTCATGACTTTATATGATTACGACATTATGGCACAAGTTGCGTGATACCATTCTTGGATGGTTGGATAACTAGAACTTCCTATATACGGATTACAAGTGATAAATAATTAATGAAATAACAGCTAATACATGACATGCAGTTAGCACTCTTTCTGGGAACAAACGTCTAATTATTCAGTTCCTCTGAAAGACATTAATTTGTTAAACATGCATGTGAGCAAAAGTAGCCCAGTGTGAACATCTGACATTAGTTAATAATGAAGAATAGGAATGTGGTCAAAATGCAGAGTCATTCAGAACTGAAATAACGTCACTTGGACGTGAGCAATGTTTTTGTGGCATTCAACCAGTTCACTGAGGATTTTATGAAGCTCTGCAGCTTTGTAGTGTCGGGCTCCTTTCTGACATTTGGAAGCCAGGTATCTTGAAAAGTTTAAAGGGCGGAAAAAAAAGAAAGGAGGCAGTGAAGAGGGGGAAATGTCATGGTAGGTACACTTCTTTCCAGCTCAAAAGAATCTATTGAGGAAAAAATGCCAATTTTCTCATGACACCCTGAGGCCTTGCTGCCTGAGGTGCAAGCTCTGAATCCAAGACTTTCCTAGCACCATCCTCTGTAAAAGCAAGCAGAGAATGATGATATGTGCTTGAGGTGACAGCTGTGGGAGGAAATTTCCAGAAATGCTTTGAAACATTACTGTTTACTCCTCTCTGTGTGAAGAGAATCTCTGAGTTGAACTTCCACAGAGACATGCTTTGAAACTGCAGACTTCAGAATATCTATTTATTTTAGCTCCTGCTTATTGTCTTCACCTAACTTCTACTCAAAGTTGAGCTTTATTTGTAAGTGAAACTAGTTTGGGCCAGATTCAAAGCCCACAAAAATGAAGGAAGTCTCTCTGTTCTACTACATCAGCTCAGGGTTTAGCCTTCAGGGCAGATTTTCAAAGGAATTCATGGAAAATGTCAAGTGTTCGCTCTCTAGGGCTATGTTACCCAAAAAGCTCAACCACTCAACAAGGGGACAACTGGAACCCACGCTCTGACTGCCCCTGAAGCTGGTGACTTATTTGGGTGCCTATACAGGAATGAGCTTCTCTGCAAACCTTGCCTAGAGCAAGCGGTGTTGTGTGCAACCTCAGAGAACAGGATTTACCAGCTTCCAGATTTGTCTGGGTTCCAAAGGCATTACTCATGAAAAATTCAAAGAAAGGAAAAATAAACAAATGGTGAAATAAAATAAAGACGCAACAATACTCTTACTAGATTAAGATCTGACTCAAACTGTTAAATTAACAGGCCCATCACAGTTAGTTACTGATCTGTCAAGCAGCATCAAGTCAGTATATAGGCAGAGTTGCGTGTGCGTGATGTAAATATAAAAGGGTATCCCAGACAACTGCAGCATTCCCCATAGCAACAAGTCATGTGAACTCTTCAGAAAATGTAAATAAAACCATAAAGCCATGTCATTGTGCACAAAAAATCCCGCAGAGTAGATGCCCTACAGATATGAACTCTGCAATAATCTATCCTCCTGGAAGCCTAGGTGATTTATTTTCCCACAGCTCTGTGTGTGTGTCTGTGTGTGTCTGAAAGGAGTTTCCTTCATTTAATGGCTCACATTCTGTTCTGGGGCTTGTTAGTGCAAAGGAGACAAGTCTAATTTTGCTAATCCATGCTGTGAGGGGAGTCAAACAGCATTTCCGATATTCTCTGCCAGTGCGAAACAAAATCACACTTCTATCAGGTTCTTAATACTATCTCACAAGATAAACTTCTGTTGCTAATAATACCTGACACTTCTATGCAGGAACGCACCAAAAAAGCTTGAGAACAAATTGATCCCTGGTGTAACCGTATTGAATTTACTGGAATTAAACCAGTCCTAACCTGGCGTGTTGTGGGGGTCAAAGAAATAAGTTGGAGAATCCCTTCTTCCTTGCAGGCTCACCCTGACAGTCAAGGTTAATGGTGCCAAGCAGAGCTCCTGCCCCTTTCCCAGAGCTGCCAAAGGCTTGAACTGGGATTGCTGTTGTGTGTCCTGGTTTTCCTTCCTCCTCTTCAGTTAGCAGAAAGCTGGACAAGGGAGAAGAGCTCAAGTCAGTGTAATTCACCAATTCCTCATGAAGGTCTGTGTCACTGTCTAGAGAGTCAATGGGTACATCTTGAAATCACCAACAGATTTGAAGAGAGCAGTAGCAGAAGAGGAAAGCTATGGGTACAAAACCTGCAATTTCACAAAGGAAACTGGGACGAATGTGTAAATCCCGGAGGGACCCTCGATACCAAAGTCCTTACTAGAGTTCAGAATGTTGCAAAATTGGGCCTTTCTAATTGGTTCAAATTACAAAATGGAACAGACTGTCTTTTCTTACCTTCTAATCCTTTGGAAATAAGTAATTGCCAAAATAATAACATTTTTTTTCCTAAGGTGGAAGCCCAATAACATTTTCCAAAATCTGCTTTTGTTGTTTTTTCTAGTTTCTTAGAGGGGAAAAAAAAAAGTGTTGCCATTTGAAAGACTTTGATCTTTTGAGCTGTCCCTTTTTCAGAATTAATGATATGTTTCTCTTCACTTTGGAAGCACTTATGAAAGAGGAGAGCAAATACTGTTCAAGTATGAGCTTTTTTATCCATCAATTATTTCAAGTCTACAAGATCCATAATCTGATCAATGTCTCTGTGTGCGCCTGCCTTGTTTGGGCAGGATCCCTCTTTTATGATGGATCTGGAAAACCCCCAGAACTGACCTCAGTAGAGCACTCTAGAACCTGCTTCAACCTCAGTATCGATAATGCCACCAACCGACCTTGGCAAGGGCAGCAAAACACACCTCCAAGAGCCTGATGACTAAAATCCAAGGCAGGAGTGGGTAGGAGAGAATCTTCACCTTGAGAATACAGACAGACTTGTGTCAAAGCGTAAAATCTGAATCTAATTGCAAATCCTTATTTGCACATGGTGTTAATAGCAGGAAGGCTCCCTGCAGCCACGGAGCTAATATAGGTGATACTGTTATTCATCAGCCAGGCTGGGGTGGCTGAGTGGGGTATGAATCTTTCTTTTGTCTTAATAATTAATATGCAAGCTCCTCCTGCCCCTGATGGAGAAAACATTCTCCAGGCTGCCAAGTGAGCCTTTGCCCAGTTTGTCACCAAAGAAGCGAGGCAGAGAATTGTCAGAAAAGCTCAGAAGTAAGGAGCGATGTTTTGTGAACATAAAGTTTGCTCATCTGGCTGCTGACCAAGGACATTAAAGCAAATGACATTTCCCCAGGGCTGGTTCACCTCCATGTGGTGAGGAATCTCTTGCCCAGTAGTAACTGTGACCTCCACACACCAGATCTTCGGGTGGCAGTAAGAGCAGAAAGACCACACAGAATCATAGAATGGTTTGGGTTGGAAGGGACCTTAAGGATCATCGCATTCCAACCCCCCTGCCTTGGGCAGGGACACCTCCCACCAGACCAGGTTGCTCAAAGTCCTGTCCAACCTGGCCTTGAACCCCTCCAGGGATGGGGACATGCGCAGCTTCTCCGGGCAACCTGTTCCAGCAACCTACTGAGGTATGCAGCCATCTGAGGTATTGCAGGATACTTTGGGAATATACTTTTTAAGCAATTTACAGCATTGCCACACAAGAGTTCATGCAGCATTTCATCCTAAATGGCCTGTTCATAGAAGACAAAGCAAAGAAGTGCTATCTTTTTAGGGAAGTGTTTTACAGCACAATGTGAGTTCAACAGATTGGAAATTGTAACTGCCTATAACAATGTTCAGGCTGCTCTGAAACACAAACAAACGTTGTATTTTACACATCTCCTAACTGCAAGGGCAGTGATTTACAGAAAGCACCTGCAACTTCTGCAGACAGTACCAGGACTTGGAGAAAAAAATATATTTACAGCACCTAAAGGAGAGGGAAAGACCCTGCAGTCTGGAGCCTGTGTTTTGTAACTCAGAACTCAGCCAAGGTACCAACCATGGCCAGGAAACCCTGAGCTCACACAACCAGTAATGCCAAGGGGTTTGGGGATGCTCAACAAGCAGCAACACGAGGCTGAGACTGGGCCACACATTGTGGCTCCGCTGGCCACAGCGTGAAACAGCCGCCTGAGAGAAACCCCTGAGAGAAATGCCCTGACCCTAAATAGTGGTTTATGTGTTTTTATCCAAGTCCAAAACCACCAGATATACATACTGTAGATAAATATATAAATAACGATGGCTGAACCAAGGTTTTTTCTGCTGGGACCCCCTGGGACACAGACCCCTTGCAGCAAGTGAAGCACTTTGCAGGATTAAGCCCTTTTCTGGCTGTTTTACAGTTTGTCTCCACTGATAACCTTCAGCGACTGTAGGTTCTCAGCCATGTGCACATGTGGTAATATTTGCTCATTTATTGTTATATTTATTTGGCAATACATGGCAAGAGTATGACCATTACCAATGAATAATACTTCAATAAAATGGTTTTCTAGTAAAGCAATGACTCTGGAAACAGATACTGTACTGTGTGTAATGACAAGAAAATATCTATTTGTTGTTGAAATAACCTTTCTATAAAGAACATTGCAGGCCCAGGTGTCCTCTAAAAATGTTAGAGGAAATCCCTCATCATCATCGCCCCAAAGGAATAAGTGCACTGAGAGAATTGCTATTTTGGATGAGTGCCCATGTCTTGGACCTACCATACAGTCGCTGTGTCTTCTCAATGCGTTAGTTCTATTAAAATGTTTATGACATTTGCAGGAGCTATGTGGAAACCTCTCGGTGCCATTTGCAGCCCCACAAAAGGACAATTCTGGAAGTTATCCAACCTAAGCCACTGAAACTGCCATTCCCCAGTGACCAAGGCTGAAGAAACTCCAAGCACAAACTGTATTAATTCACATTATTATTCATCCATGTTAGCCCTGGGGCTGCCCTCTGTGCCTTACCTCCCACATCCCTACATTGCACAGATATTCTACTCCTCAGATGGAGGGAAAAAAAAAGCAGGAAGAAGCTACCAAAAATAAAGCCATTGCAGAAGATGCAACTAGCCCTCAGTATGCTGCAGATCTACGGTTCCCAAGACAAGGTGCCAAGAGAAAGCACATTCAATGAAAGTGCCCTTGGCGAGGGCTACTAGGAGCCCGACAGCCAAGCCCAGCAGAGAAACGAATTCCTGGCAACCGGGCTAAAGACAAGAACATTTCTGTGTGAATAAAGGACCCAAACTGAGGTCACGCTGAGGGTAGAGCCCCAAGGCGAAACACACGTGGATTTTTCAAAGGATTAATCGGTCTTTTATATCCTTTCCAAACTGTTGCACTGGCAGCAGCCACCTATCCAGTTGTATTTATGCTGAGAAACCTAAAGGAATTGGGCAATAAAGTACAGTCATTTCAAAGGGATTTAGGTCAGGTCTACTCAGTTTTTTCCACACTGGTAGCAAGAAGAGAATCTTAAACTCTGTCCTGTTTGACTGGGCAGGTAAATATCAAGTTTGTTTGTTTGTTCTCATATCGGAGCTGGTGTTACCTCTCATGTTTTCCCATAGTTTACTCATTCACATCACACACAGCTTGGGTTACAGGGTTCGGTTTCCTCCCTGCATTAAAATGCAGCCCTTCTCGGGTGTAAACTGCAAGGAGAGACCTTTGCACAGCAACACCAAACGAAAGTTTGCAAGACAAGGTGTAAAAATTACCTGGGTAGCCATTATCCAAGCCAGTGTTGCATGAAAGGGGTGAGTATCAGCCATCAGGATACTAGGTTTGTTTTTCACCTCGGCAGCACTGCACACCCGAGCTCATTACCAGAGCTCACACTCTGGTATGGCCTTGCTGTAATTTGGGATAACAGACATCACAGAATCACAGAATTTTAGGGGTTGGAAGGGACCCTCTGGAGATCATCCAGTCCAATCCCCTGCCAAAGCAGGTCCACCTAACGCAGGTTGCACAGGTTCATGTCCAGGCAGGTTTTGAATGTCTCCGGAGATGGAGACTCCACCACCTCTCTGGGCAGCCTCTTCCAGAGCTCTGACACCCTCAAAGTGAATAAGTTCCTCCTCATGTTTAGGTGGAACTTCCCATGTTCAACTTTGTGCCCGTTACCTCTTGTCCTGTCACTGGGCACTGCTGAAAAAAGACTGGCCCCATCCTCCTGACACTCACCCTTTAAGTATTTATAGGCATTGATCAGATCTCCCCTCAGTCTTCTCCAGACTGAAAAGACCCAAGTCCCTCAGCCTTTCCTCATCAGAGAGATGTTCCAGTCCTCTCATCATCTTCATAGCCATTTGCTGCACCCTCTCCAGCAGTTCCCTGTCCTTCTTGAACCAGGGAACGTGTTCATCGTCCAATATTGCTTCCCTCCCACTCTGAAGCTGCTGGCATTTCCTTCCCACATTACCAACTGGAACGAAAATCCCATTAAGAGATGAGAGCAGAGCAGGAATTCCTAGGATTGCCCAAGGAGATAGCTGTGCTGAGCAGCAGTACATCCCACACAGCCCCGGGCACTGCCCATGAGAAAGGCTGAGCCATTTTTTCCCAAGATAGGGTTGGAAGGAAAGCAGCAAGAACCCTAGTTCGATTATCCACATTGGGGTGTAAAATCCCAGGGTGAGTTTGTATCACCACAGGGAATTGTAGCAAAGCACTGACTGGGTTGAGAAATATGCCTTCCTCTTTTATTTTCAGTACACACACCCGTAATCTCACAGTGCGGGAGCTTTAAGTGTGCTTTTTTATCCAGAGGAAAATGAGATTGTATCTTATGCCCACTAAACATTGCTCACAACCTCCCCACGGGATTAGGCTGCACGAGGAATCGTCCACTATCCTGGAACAGCCTCTGGGCCAGGGTCACTTCTTTAATCTCAGCTGTTCTGAATGTTATTTCCATCAGACAGATTGTTTCTTTTCTGCACCTATTACCTGGAAGCATTTACTTGGCTGCCTTTTCTGGTCTTATAGAAATAAACTGTATATTTAGGGTTCTGGTTCTTTTTGTTACCAGAGACGCCCAGGAAAAGTAGTAGAACCACGTTAAACTTTCAGATAGCTCACGTTTAAATTCCCAAGGACGGATGGCCACCAAATCCTCCAGAGAACTGTTCTGACAGCAAATTAACCTGCTAGCATTTTGTAATTTATTGCAAATCTACATTTGACTTCCTTCAGCTATCTGTTTACATTTCTTTTAGCAGACTGGAGATTACTTTATTATCAAATTCATATTCTTTCTGTAGGGCGCTTAAGACTGATCAAATCTTCCTTAAATTCATAAAGCTGCCCTGAAAGTTATCCCTGCGGGCAAGGTTTCTGAAGGTGTTTGGTGTTTTAATGGCCCTTCACTTCCGAATTTTCAACATGCCTTTGGAGCTGCTGCCAGTAGGACTCGACAACAACTATACCAAGATATGGGCTTTTTATGGGTTTTTTTATTATTTTTATCATGGTGGCAGTATTATTCCCCCACCCCTGAATTCAGCACTGCATCAGCCCTTTCTGCTTTCCATCTCTGTGTTTTTAATACTGAAGTCTTAACTAGACTCCCCTTTTTGCCAAACCATAAAACAGGAAAGGAGAAGCTTCAAGGAAGGGCAAGAACAGTTATTAACATGCAAAAGATATTCATGAGGATATGGATCAAGTAAAATTTAGTGGAAGGAGGAAGTGAATTCGAACTGACATTAACAGATATTTATGAAAAATAAATGGAAAAGAGACTGTAAAGGTTTACTGTGTCTCATTCTATATCAACAAGAGGTGCACCAACAAAATTAAATGGCAACAACCAGCAGAAAAGATGCTAGGAAATCTTGTTTCCCAGAACACATAATTAATTTGTGATGCATTTGCCGTGAATTACTACGAGGCCAAATTAGCAGAACTCTAAAAAACTTCAGTGTTCCTATCAATAAGAATATCCAGCTACTTTTAACCATGAATAAAATGCAGGAGGAACAATAAACTTCAAGAAATCGGTAAGTGCTGAAAAACCCAACTTCTATCAAGAAATGTGTATTATCCTCTGAAAGCACCTGCCACAAGGATGACCTGTTGTTGGAAGCAGGAGAGTGAGTTTGATGCAGCGTTTATAAGGGTGATCTGTACATCCTCACACATGTAACTGGAGATTTTCTGTCAAACCCACAAAAGTATCCATTTTTTTCTTCAAAAGCACTATTAGGCCCAGCGTTTGGTTGTTTTCAAGTTTATGTTTGCTTTCCTTTGAGAGGGCCAATCTGTCAGCTAAACGATAACAAAGTAGGAAATCTTTCCCCCCACCCCCATGTTATTCTTTCAAAGCCTTTTTTTTTTTTAATAATCCTTTCCATATTGCTGGCCACACTATTAATGCATTTTTTGTTTTCAAAGCGTATTTAATTTAGAAAGTCCACAAAAAGCTTCAGCGCCGATAGAGCTGCTTTTGAGGGAATTGTCCTGAGTAAGGCCAGGAAGGCACAGAATTGGGCTTGTACGTTTCTAAACTGTTACCAACAGTGAACCAAAGGCAGTTGGTGCTCATTTATTCCTGCTGGAAGAAGCCAGGAGCCTGTGAGGGTGATCCCTGGGCGGCCGGGCCTGTCCCACCATGGGTGGGCCTTGTCCCACTATGGGACAGGCCTGGCCCAGCAGCAGCGGCCACGTTCAGGCCGTCGCAGGGTTCGGGGTGGGCCCGAGTGAGGAGAACCTGGGCCAGCCGCTGCCCGGGGTGGTGGGACAGGGCCACGGTGACGAGAACTGACACTTAAAACAAAGAAATTTGTCGTGGCGACGCTTGCCCGCCCGCCCAGGGAAAGGCCGCTGCGGCCGCCCATTACCATGGGGACGGCGCCATCTTGCGGCCGCCTCGCCGATGGCGGGCGGGAACCGCCGCCATGTGCCCGCCGGCGGGCTGTCCCAGCGGGGAGCCCTTTAAGGGTGTCATGACAGGAGCCAGCCCCAAAGGAGGGGCTGGGAAACTCCAGTCCTCTCAGAGGAAGCACTGCTCACTGAGAAAAAGAGACATTTTGGGGAGCTGAGTCAGGAGTGTTGACCCTCCCCTCCAGCACACCTCAGGGGTCCTGAACTGTGGGGAACCTCCACCTCGCACGGTGCTGAGGCAGCCAAAATCATCTTGTGGGATGGCGGCTCTGGTCAATTATGAACAAAGCCCTGGCTCCTGGGTGGAGAAACGCGTGAGGAGATTGAAGAGTGCTGCCGTGACTCGCCACACTGGCCCAAGGAGGCTGTGAAATGGCTGCCTTGGGCAACACAGCCCCTGGGAGATGAGTTTTTCAAACAGATGATCACAGGAAGATCATTCGTATAGTCAAATATTGCAAAACTGTACCATACATGGAATCTTCTTGAAGAAAACATGGAGCGGAGGGTGTTCTGGGTATCTCTTTAAAAAAGGGATTTAAAAAAAAAAAAAAAAAGAGAGAAAAGAAGAAGAAGAAGAGGGGGGAAGGACCAGAGAGGGAAACAATGTAAAAAAGCTTTGCTGTTTTACTGAATAGGGGATAAAATTTCAACCCTTTCCTTCATCAACTTCCTTTTCACCTTCATTACATTATTGCACTTAATTAACTCTACTATTGCCTGCTGACCCAAGCCCTGTAGCCACCTGGCAGTCCCAAGGGGCAGGTGAGATCCATCACTCCCGATCCTGTCTGCAAAAGCAAAGGACAGTATATTCTGCCTCTCTAAAAGGAACCGCACAAGTTCCCTCCCCCATTTTCTGCACCGTTAAGGTTCCTGCAGAACAGTTCCAACACAGCTATATGGGCCTGACCCATTGTGGGAAAATTACTGCTGATTGCAATGGATTTACAGTCCAGCCCCCTCTAAGTATGGATTGATTCCTCTGTTTCTATTTTCCTCTTTCCCTTTCCAAGAGTAAATTTCCTCGCTTCAAAATATTACAGAGTAGCCTCCAGGCCTTTTTATGGTTACTAGTATTTCACGTCATCCTTTAATCTGCTATAAATCACTTTGTAACGTCTTTTCTAAAACGCCCTTTTCTAGTTTCTCTCTGCTTTCCCAGGGATCCCACTGCTATTGTGAGAACAGATTTAAATTGCATTGATCTCTGATCCCAAACGAAGCCCAAATGTACAATCAGCCTCACTGTTCTGTGGACTTCATTAGTACTTCACTATGATGGACGTCACCTCACTCCACATGAATTTATGCCATATAAAACAGTGTATATCAACATATATGCTGTGTATGGCCCGAGCCTGTGAGTACTTTCAGAGCTGAAAGACCAACAGGCAAAAAGTCTGAGGGCAGAAATCCAGAAATTAGACCTAGAAGGTGTCACATAATCGGTAGCTTTAGCTCAACCTGAGTTTGTGACAGTGAAGTGTATAATGTTAGAACCACAGAACTGGTGTGGAACACTGTGCAAGGCATCTACTCTCTCTTCAAGTCAGCAGTTTCAACCTGACAATCAGGGCTAGTTTTGCCTGGGATAGAGTTAATTTTCTTCATAGTAGCTGGTGTGGGGGCTACATTTTGAATTTGTGCTGAAAAAAGTGTTGATAATCCAGAGATGTTTTAGTTATTGCTGAACAGCACTTACACAGCATCAAGGCCTTTTCTGCTCCTCACACCACCCCACCAGCTGGGGCAGGCACTAGAAGTTGGGAGGGGACACAGCTGGGACAGCTGTCCCCAACTGACCAAAAGGATATTCCATACCATGGGACCTCATGCTCGCTATATAAAGCTGGGGCAAGAAGAAGGAACGTTCAGAGTTTGTCTTCCCAAGTCACCATTAGGTGTGATGGAGCCCTGCTCTCCTGGAGATGGCTGAACACCTGCCTGCCCATGGACAGCAGGGAATGAATTCCTTGTTTTGTCTCAGCCCATGATTTTTCTCACTTTTACTCTTCCAATTTCCTACCAGGCAGGGGACAGTGGTCGAACAACTGTGAGGTGCTCAGTTGCTGCCTGGGGTTAAACCACGACACAGTCACAGGCTCATTCACTAGTGGCTCTGAGCAAATCACTCACAGCTGAAGTTGTGCAAATCCTCAACTCCATCCCATTGGGCCTTTTTGAATATCTGTCCATCAAGAGTGAATTGCCTTGTGCTAAGAACTGGAAGTCCTACCTCTGTGTCTGCACATCTCCCCGTGCCACCAGGAGCAGTGACCATGAGACTTAGCCGTGAAACGCCACCATTGTGGAAATGCCTTCTGACGCTCATGCAAAGAGTAAAGCACTTAAATTAATGCTTTCAGCCCAGCAGAAGCAGAGCACAGGAACCAAGATAGCCATCAAACTGCTGTCTGCAAGCCACGGGTGCTCCACAGAGAAAGGATGGGGATCACAGACTAATATTAAACAGCTGAGCCTATAACATTTTCAGCTGTAAAGCTGTGTTTCAATTAAAAGGAGAAGAAAAAGATGCAATTAGAGGGTCTGTCAGTAGGAAGCATGAACAACAGTAGAATTTGACTGGGCTTGGTCAACATTTATTAAAAGCTGACTTTGAAAGGGAAAGTGTCAATACTGCACAGATGAATGGGGGTGGTACAATGGCATTACAGTTACCAGGAGAAGAGTGAGACAAAGGCCATCACACGCCTCCTTCGCAGAGAAAGAGATCTATTGAGCTAAAAAATTCTTCTCTGCAATACATTAGAAGCGACACATCAACTGGAACATTAACTCTGCAAAATATGTAATAGCGGCCCATCTTGTATTTGACCTCCTGGATAGATTAGATGGACTAAAATGATTTTCTCCTTCTCCAGCTTCTGAGATGCTCTAATTCAAGCATAAACACATACAGATGGAAGAAAAACATGTTGACATGTCAGCACAGAGCTTCTTCCAAATGAACAAAAAAAAAAAAAGAGAAAACAAATCTTATTTAAAGCTTCACAGAGAAATCTGTTTCCCACTGTAACAGCTCCCTGGTGTGCAAAGGGCCACACTCAGTGAATGAGTTGATCAGCAAAACATGTCAGTGAGGAAAGCGCAGCGAATCAGTAATGGAAATTGTCCTGAAGAATTAAAGCCTGACTGGAGCACTGCCGGGCTAGAGCCACTGAAATACCCTGTGCTAAGGCCAGCAGCCATAAAAATACACCCGTATTACCAGCGGAATCTGCAGACTGGAGAGTAGGGAGTTTCAGTGCCCTCATCCTTCTGAGCATCCTCCTGGTTGTGACCAGCTTCCACCACAGCTCCTGCTGTGTGGGCGCAGTGTGGACTAGCCGGGCCAGTGGTTGGGTGACCTACAACTACTCTACCGAGTCGGTCTCCTGCTGGGAATCCTTCCAGTTCACCTCAGTGTTAAAGTGCAATGGTGGCATCTTCATGCAGCAATGGAGTAACCAGTTCTCTTTTGGCCTGAGGGCAACGTGCCCATCCACCTGCAATCACTGCACCGCTCTCTTAAGGGGTCAAGTCTTACACCCCCCACTGCCAGGGCATTTCCAGGAGAGCAAATCCATGACCCTGGAAATCAGCTGTCTACACGGCTAGTCTCTTTCATCCAATGATTTATCTGAGATAGTGTGAAGTTAACAGAATTCATGTTGTTTACGGTCAAAGATGCCTCATAGATGGGGTACAAATACTCTAGAATAGCTAAACTTCCATTGCTGTCGATTTTCAATTACCGGTTAATCCCCAAACCTTCTAGGATAAACCACTTTAACACAGTTAGACAATCTTACAATCCCATGAGAGAACCTGGCTCCTCACACCTCCTTTCCCCATAGACAGTGTTCTGAGCCACTTGCCTTGGGCCACCACTGTCACTGTTGACCTTAGAGACCAGGTTCAGGGAGTTAAATGGGCATAAAATGTTCGCTTTCTATCTGTGGAGATAAAATTAATGTACAGAATGATGCAGCGAGGGAAGAACGGGACATTTTCACTATTTTTGGTAGTATTGACTCTAGATTGTCTATATACCATGTCCTTGCATGTATAGCAGGGTTTGGTAATCCTGATAAGGTGACCTACTCTGCTGGCAACGCTGCATTAATAATGAGGAAGAAAATATTCTGCTCCAAGCTCTACAAAGACCCTTTGCAACCAGTAGCTTAAATATAATTGTGCTGGAATTACTCCACTGATTTTCCTTCGTAAGATGACCAGCTCTGTGAACGGCGAGAGAGTACAAACCCAAATAAATCCATAACTGGCAATTACTCCATGCACCTGTACCAACCGGGCTCATTAAAAGTAATTGGGAGGCATGTAAATGATGTTCTACCATTAACCTGGCTCAATTAGCCAGAGTTGGTATGTCAAGCTTTTAACCAGCCACAAAGGCAGCGTTGGCCGGCTGCTTTTTCTGAGAGAAAATGATAAAGGTGGGGGGGGAAGAAGCAAGCTGCGATGTAGCTCCGTGTTGTGCCAGACCAACAGGAACACTTGTAAAGGAATAATCCGAAAAGACTCTTTAAAAAAAAAAATAAATGAGTCGCTCCTATGTTCTTTGTAAAGGTCTGGTTTTATACACAAGGACTTCAGTGGTGTAACTCAGCTGTCCTGTCCCTCTGAAACCACTTCTCCTCATTTGTACAGTGTTTTAAGACCTTGGTCTTGAAGCCTTGGCCAGATTCTGCTCTAGGATTTGCATCTAACTTTGCCTGCTGACTTGGGGTGGGGGTCAGTTCTGCCCCGCGAGCAGTTTTCAGCTTAGAGGAGATGGGTGAGTCAGGGCTAGAAGACTCCGTTATCCCATGATCTGCGTGTCTCCTCACGCAATTTTTAAAAAGCCCGTCAGCGCGTGGAGATGGAAAGCTGCAATAGCAGGATGTCACAGGGAGGGTTAAGGTGGTGGGGGGCAATAATATTCTCTTTAATAGAATCCCTCTCAGCCTTACTGCCTACAGCAATTCTCACACCTCTGCTACCGGACACAGCGTTTTCTGGCTCCGGGCTCAAGGCAAATTTCATTTACCCCGGTGAATGGAATGACCTTAATTTCCGTCAGCCTCCCTGAAGTAGTTCCAGATCTATTCTGAGGCCAGAGGAGAGTCTGATCCTGGCTTTTTTGAAAACAAGCGAGTGTACTACACCCTGGGAACTTTCAAACGTGACGCATCCCTCAGTTTTCCTTTCTGACTAACATTTGGCAAAACGTATCTTGTCAAAACTTTTTAATTCAAACCAAATTGTTATTTGTTCCAAGCCACGTATTAAATGTCAGTGACAGAAGTTTCCAGGCAGCCTTTGTGGGCACACAGAGGCTAACTGCCCCATGACCTACACCGAGGAACAGCCCTGGAGCCTGGAGAAGCCCAAATCCACCGAGACGAGGGTGTGAAAACACAGCTGGTCCCAGCAGTAAATCCCACGCTGCCCCCCCCTGCACCTCCCTCTGGCCTTAAAGTCTTTAGAGGTGAAATCATGAGCTCTCCTTCTCAATGCACTTCTTTTCTGGCACTAAAAACCCCTCTGAGGCCAGGACGGTTTGACATATTTTCCCTGTCAGCCCATCAAGCTCTTAAAAAATTAAGTTATTAATCATCTAAACATTCACCTCCGCTGCACTGAGGCTTTCTGGCCAGAAAATCCCATAGGTGGTTATTTCAGATATGACTCTGCTTCCATTGAAGACTCCTGAATTAAAAAAATAAATAAATCTGAAGCATGGACAAATGCAGCTTGTGATAATCACTGCCAAGCACATTGCATTTAAAGCAGTCAGCTGAGCTTCTAGTTTATATTTCACTAATTTGCTCACTTGGTCAAAAAAACCAAACCAAACCAAAAAAAAAAAAAAAAAAACCCAACTACAAACCCCACGCGCAACATGGAGTTTATCTGAGGTCTGAACACCCGGCATAAAGCATTGCCAGCCAGGAGGGAGAGAAGTTTGCAGCAAAATTGTTTTGTAACTGATGTATCAATGGAAAAAGTTAGTAACTGGGAGTGTTCTCTCTTTCCCCGACTCACAGTTGCTATTAGTGCTGGTCTTTAGGGTGTAGCTTTCCTCTTGGGCTCCCGTGTTTGTTTTACGCGTTGCTTTCCTCTTCCTTTTGCTCAGGAGCCTTTTTACGATCAGGCAGGATAGCAGCGAGCAGCGGTGCGGAGCCTGCGGGACAGAATGAGCCTTTGCTTCAAATATCCAAGAGACAAATGGGGGTGAGTAGAAACAAACGGATTGAGCTGTTTGGGCTTGGGGAATTGCTGTCAGTTCGTGATTCAGAAGTTACTAACAACTAGTACGTCGGATTTGGTTTTGGTTTTCTTCCCCTATTTGACTGCAATGTTAAGAATTTAACTATAGTCCGGCATGGAAACACACTGAAGTTGTAATTGTGTTCAGGCCTTTAGGAGGGATTACAGAGTTGGCGAGGACAGAAACCCTTTAAGCAGGGTTTCCTCGGCCTTCGTGGCAGACCTTAAACACATTTCCCCTCCTCCCTTATCCCTATCTTTGTATTTCTGATTCATTGTGCACACTCTACCTAATCAGAGAGTTTGTCCTGCTCCTATTATCTCCCTGTATTTCATATATATTACAGAGGTTGTATTTGCTCAGCTGTATTGAATCCTATTGTAAAAGCAGGGTGCAGAGGGCAGTTTCTGGATGCACAGTGAATCTCTGTAACTAATAAAATATAGCACCTGCTCAGCTAGAAGTATCAATGTGAAGCCGGAGTTGACGGGGTAGGTGATCCCACTTCATAATCCTATAACATTGATACAATTCGGTGCTACCGGCACAAAAGAGATGCTCAGAGCTAAGCTGGACTTTTGAGATAAATTGAAAATGGTGTCTTTAAATGAAACCCACTCAGAACAGGATTTGATGATGTGCAGATCTTTTTCTCGTAAGGTGTCATATCTGTCTGTTGGGTGGATGAAAATAGTCATGTTTATTGTGTTGTACAAGGTGCCGAGTGTTTTGGTTTAGAGAGGAAAGGGGTGCGTGTCCAAATAAGACTCCACGTGTGCCTCAAGAACAGGCAATAAAAGGCTAAATATTCTTGTTCTAAATTATCTTTGAAGTATCTTGAAGTTTACTGAGATCGAGGGTTTTTTCTGTTCTGTTCAATGAATTCTGATATCAAACCTTAAGCCACATTAGTTTTGCGTGCACACCTATGGTATGTTTTTGGTCTCCAGCTGCATTATCCTTTAGAGCCAGGTTTCCCGACTCAACTGCCAAAAAATAAATCATTGTTATTTACTGTTTGCTGGTCATTCAATGTATTTAAAAGTTTTCTAGGAAAATATTGATAGCAAACAATTGCAGGCCAGAGACCACAAAGTTAGTTCGCATATGAAACAGAATGAACATTTTCCCAAAATATTTTGTAGAATCTACAAAATTTTTAGATTATTTTCTTGTTCTGTTTATATAGACTCTACACTCTGCTCCCTCATGTTGTGAAGCAGCAGAAAGCAGAGTTGCATTTTGGTGCGTGAAGGATACGTAACTTATGAGCGGTATTAGAGAGGGACAACCTTGAACTGGGGACATCTGAATTATCTTTCTGTTGGTCACATTGGTCTCCAGCTTCTCCTGTTCTCCTCCTGCCTGACCTCCTCTCCCGAAGCTCCCTGGGGCAGCGTCCTTCCCTGATGGGGTGTTTATACAGCACTTGCAAGTGTCTTGCTCTCACTTAGCAGCAGAGCACAGATAATAAATCGGATGTGCTGGCTTTATTCAGCCCTTTCCTTAGCAAAAAGTTCACTGAAGTTGATGGAAGTTTTTACATGACAAAGTGTGACTGTCAGTTCATGGGTTTCGTGGAAACACTGAGTTAAACTGCATTTCTGTTGGCAAATCCGTGCCCAGAGAGCTGAGTCACTCCGTGCACAGCAGCAGCTACGGCTCCTTTGAACACGTGCTTTGCCAAAGTACATCCTTCCTCTTCCACCAAGGCCCCCAACGCGCTGCTGGCTGCAGACGTTTGCTTTTCATACACTGCACTGAGACAGAAACGGAGGCAGTCAGGCTTCCAAGCTCTCAGATTGGTAACAAGGGAAGAGAGACAAAGTCCTGTGTGAGGAGCAAACCCAGAAGCCAGGCCTGGGTTACCTCGATAACCTCGAACCACAAAGAAACAGGGATGGAGGATCGCTATTAACCTGTATACTTATTTTCACAGCCTGATTTTAAACTCAGTTGTAGCAGTGAGTATTTCTACTGGCTTTTGGGTTTCTCTTTTTGCACAGCTTGAAATGCTGCCCACAGCCTGTGTAGGGGTGGATTTTGGATGCGTGGAAATAACCTGCTGCAGTCACCAAAGCCACATTCAGGTACTCGGGGTGAAGCAGGACCAACCCCCCCTTCTCTCCTAAACTCTCAGCGAGAGCACAGACCTTGGGATTTCTGCTGTGAGCAGTTCCTTCTCACAAGTCCCTCTGCTCTGCACATTTTTCCCTGAGTTATTCTAGCCAGATTTCTAAAATAAAAAGGCAGAATCGTGCTAATTGTGGAAGCAGAGGCTAAGAAAAATAATATGCAAAGAAAAATAGACAAAACATCCACTTGTAAAATAAAAATGTGCTGGGAATCAGTGGAGAACAAAGAGAAAAAAACACTAGAGTAGCCAACCAGAAAAAAAAAAAACGACAAACCAGCATAATAGTTGATAGTCACAGGAAGATCAAAAATAAAATAAAACTATTTTGAAACCTCTCAATTGGAAGACACTGCAGCAGAGCTGACTGGTCCCAGAGAAAGCTGTCAGAATGGCATAGAGAAGTCAGCAGGAAAACTTGAACAGGAGATATCTTAAAACCAGGGAAAAAAATGTTCCTATAAGTAACATCTGAAATGTCAGAAAGTAAAATACTTTCAAAAGAAAAAGACTGGGAACAGGCAAAAACTGAATTTGGAAATCTTCCATCCAGTTGTCTACTAACCACTGCTGGGTATTTGACAGCCATTTAAAATTGCTTCTCAAGCTCATTAAAAAAACCCAAAATGTTTTCTTTCCCATTCCATCAATTAGCGAAAAATCGTCACATCTTTATACGGTGCGAGTTAGCTGGTGAGTGTTGTGGCATATCTCTGCATCTGACAGGAATCAAAGCAGAGACTCTGGAAGGCAAACGTCTTTGAACTGCAAATTGTGTGTTATCGGAACACAAATAAAGTGTTTCAGTTGTTGTTTCTTAATGAAGTTTCTCCTAAAAGTTTTTTCTGCCACCTTATTTCCTGGACAGTATGAAGAGTTGAGACCAATTGTAATCTATTCATTTCTGCTTATACTGTGATGTTTTTAAAAAGTGGAAAAAATGTCAAGTGTTCCTTGTATATCCAAAGCTTCTGGTATTTATTGAAAAATACTGGCAAAGGTAGCCCTCTGATAGGCATTTTGTTCTTCTGGATACACGTGCAGACATTAAAAAGCACCTGTGAAAGTTCTGAGGGTGAGAGTAAGATTTTAGCTCAATTTCTCTGCCCATAGGAATTCCTCCTCTTAACAACTTCTTCCTCAGCTTTCTCTTCGGGGCCTGATTCTGAGAGGGATTTAAAATACTCAGACAAAAGCTGCACTCAACAACATCTACTCAAACAAGAGGGATTAACAATCAGTAGGATAAATCATGGGGAGAAAGAGATAACAAAAGGCAGGCCAGCAAATCAGCATTGTCTCTAATTCTGCCACATTCAAGTACTTCGGATAAGGTTCAAAAAATCCCCCCAAAACCCATAAACAACCAAGAAACACCCCAGTACAGCCCCTCAGAGCCTCAAATCTTTGGACTTGCATCCCTCTCTAATTTTAACGCTTCGTAATTGAGGCTAAAAAGTGAAACTCTAGGAGTCCTAGGTCAGGAAGCAAGTAATATGTGTGTGTGACTACTCTGCTGGGCTCGGGGAGTTTTGATCTGCCAGGGAAGAGTTTGTTCTATATGGTCGACATCAGGCTATATTTGCAAATTAGGAAGTTTCAGGCTGGGAAAATACTGGAATATGAGGCTATGAATGAAGTCCAGCTGATCTGGAGAGCTGCTGGTATGTCAGGAATTGATGTTAGAACCTGCAGTACCCAATACAGGCAAACAAGTTTTATACCATTACTCTCTATCCCTGGAATCATGGATTTTCCCAGTGTTCAGCAGAGCAGAGTCAGAATTGTTTTTTAAGATGTTAATATTCTCTGATTTATATTCCATTAACTGAAGAAGGGAATACAAGCTTTGTGCTGCCTCTTTAGACTGTATAAAACAGCGTAAGTTCAAGAGGGTTGATTCTTATTCTCCTTAAAGCTACTTTAAAGCAACTTTACACACACAAGCTGAATAAAAATGAGAGTCGAACCCATTAACTAGTTTACAATGGCTCATTTCCATTGCCAGTTTGTCCCCCATTTTCCCATGAAGTACACAGATTTGGAAAAAAACTGTGTAAAACGTATTATAAGTAGTACAATTCAGAAACTGCATAACTGATAACGTTCAAGAGTCGACTGCTCTTCGTCAGTAAATGAGAGTCATTCAGAGAGCCTGGGATGAGCTTTGAATTGCTGCTTCTCTGAAAACCTCTTCCCCCTGTTTTGTCTCATCCACTTCCAAACATTCTTCCTTCCCACCTGCTTGCAGTCCCTACAAGAGTCTTTAGGAGCTCAGCTAATTTGATTGGGATTAAGAAGGGGACATTTGATATTAAAAAACAAAATAAATCCATAACGTGCTGATGTTGTGCTCATATATTTCGGTTATTCTAACACTGACTAGTTGGAACACAGCGAGGGTGCCAGTGTTAGACCACTGGTAGGATGCTAAGTTGCAGGAAGCAATTTGCTGCCATTCCCAGTAGGTGCTGAGGGGAAGTAACTGGACCAGAAGCGTGGCAGAAGTTTGCCAAGGAACGTGTGGCCACCTTCTCCTACTGGCCATAGCACTGAGTGTGGGGTGGGAACCTTTTGGGAGTCACTTTGATCCCTTCCTTCCATAAAAAATGTGCTTAAGGATGAAAAGTAGAAGGAAAAGAAGAGGGGGATGCACCAAACAGAGTTCAGTCTGTTTTACCTTGTGCCTTGGGTCAGCAAAGAAAGAACTGAGCAGTCTCAGTGAAATCACTAACTACTACATGAGAGCTTCTCTGGGAAACAGCAGAACGGTGAAAGAAGCATGAAAGCGAGAGTAATTTTCCTGTAAAATCTGAAATTTTGTAGCTTGGGAGAGGCTGAGGGCAGTTTAAAAGAGTGCAGCTGGGGTGTGTAAGGGGTTACGGCCACGCTCCATCGCTGTACAGACGAATTGTAATTAAATCAAGCAGCCAGTGGGACAGCAACATCCTCCGTAGGACGTGCACTGTCTGGCCTGTGTAGGTTGGAAGCAAAGACTCCCATCCCTGTCACACTGCAGCCTCTCTCGGAGAACTATAGGCTAATCACATTCATTACAATTAAGATCTTAAAGGCAACCGCGTAAGTCCATTAGACAAAAAATCCCATCTAGCCAAAATTCATCCATGCAGATTACCAGTAACAGTCTCACAGGCAAAACTTGGCGCATATCTCACGTTTTCCAGTGCTGAGACCTGCCTGTCCCCAAAGGATCAGTGTCTTTCTTTGGAGCATTAGTAAACCACGCAGATCCTTCAGCAGTGGTTGTGGTACAGGTCAGATTAACCTTAGAGAGAGAAGCTATCAGCTGAAGAGTTGTATTTTTCATGAAACAGATCTTTGACCTAATTGTGCGTAATTCTGGAATCTCCATCACTGGTGGTTTTTGCAAGCAGGTTAGACAAAGCAGAGAGAAGTGGTGCAGGTAGAGCTGAACCTGCCATGGGGTAAGAGAGGGACCAGGTGACCTTAAAGGGTCACCATTCGTGTGATTTCTCTAATTTGATGCTTCTGTTTCACTGACTAGACAGCTGGGCCGGTGTTTGTCAACAAATAACAGAAGTGATGCAGGATGGCTTGGATGAAGCCCGTTTGGGGTGTTTGATTTCGTTTTCTGAGCAGTCATCCAGCTCTGGAGGAGGGCGAACGGGCTACACACACAGAGACCGGCTGCGCACGTGTTTTCAGACAACCGAAAAGCTGGAATCTTTCCCAGGAAGCAAAGGCAAAGTCGTGCATGGAAACACCAACCATTTCACAGCTTCGTAGAAAATACCCTGATGCCCGTGTTAGCCTGTGATGTCGTTTGAGTGACACACATTCCTCCACTGTTCTGGGGTTGTTGTCACAATATTAACTTTTAAGCGACGGAATGGGCTTCATCTGTATGTTTGGAGGCAGAAGTTCTAAAAACTAGAATAAAAAAATACCACTTTCTGACCTTCTCCTCCAACTGAGCCCTGAGAACTTTGATCTCTTAGGAGAGGCTGGTATTCCAATTTAAATTAAGCCATAAAGTAGGGATTTAGTTTGTCGAACCCTGGTTGCTTTCCCTGTAGCCCTGGCATGCACTTAGGGCACTAATTTTCCTGCTCTGTCCTAGCCTGTCCACCCTCTCCTCCTCCAAAGCCTTGCTTCAGGTCGGAGCACTGCTGGCCACCAGCTTGGCTACCAGCTGTTCAGGCTCAGGAGACAAAATTTCAGATGAACCCAGACTGATGGTTTGGTTGTTGGTTGAATGTATTTATTTTTTTTTAATATTTCCTTCTATGTCTAAATTTTATTCCACCTGAAATACCAAAGGTTTGATTTGCATTTTAGGTAATTGCTTTAAAAATCTGAATCAGGTGGAAATTCAAAGCAAAGCTCGAACCTCTGAGTAAATTCCATCTCGGGAAAGTAACCCTTTGGTGCCCTGCCCAAGTGACAGCCAAGTGAGTACCACAGAAACACCACAAAGTTGAGGTCCAACCCACTATAAAAGACTAACCATGTCCTGGGGTGCAGCTACACCATGCTCAGAGGCACCAGCTCCCAACCAGGTAGCTGAGGAGGCCATCAACACCTACTCATTGTACCACACCTCTGGTTTTTACCCAGTTTACCAGACCAAACTTTGTGCTGCTGCGATACCCAGCCTCAAACCCACGTAAAACGGTCAGCTAAACAACTGAAGACTCAAAATGTCTAATATTTTCTGGTATGCCAAGCATTTTGGGGACAGATTCACCGTGGCTCCAGACCTAGTTCTGCAAGATCTTCTCCAGGTACTCTGAAATTACCGTGTTCCAGCCCTCAGCTCATTAAACATCCCAATTTCATGTTCCTTTTTTGCAGATGTGCTATTCTTTTTTGCAGACATAACCCAGGTTTCAGTTTCCCTGAGCGCAGCTCATGCACTTAATACATTCAGGAGGTTTGTTAAGAGTTTGAAAGACCTGGATTTAGAGCTGTCTATCACAAAGCAAGCAATCTCGAAAACACGTGTGTATTTGAGCAAGAAGAGCCAAGTCCTCATCTGCCAAGGGAACTTTCATCTTCCCACAGCAGTCTTTCTCCAAGTTTACAGTCTCAATTGCACACACAGGAAACTTAAGATTTATCCGAGTCAGAAAATATCTGGATTTTAGTTCTTTCACTGCTAAGAAATACGTACAGCTGCTCTCATTACTTCAGAGGGGCTGCTTTGGTGGTGTTTTTTTTTAAAATCACCTGCTGGTCTCTTTTTAAAATACATTTTTGGAAGGGCTTTTATTTTTGGAGTTTAGGAGTTATAACAAACGGAAACCAGGGAATGTAGTTTAGTTCAGAACCACGTGTTGAGTCATGGGTACGGGCAGGAGTCAAATCACGGCCACGTAAGGGGGTTGGCAGTGGCTTTGGAAATAACTGTCTCTTGCCCAGTTTGCACTCATGAGCCATACTTCCAGCTCACTTCTATTTAATAAAAGCAAATAAGCATTTTTTCTGCTGGCACCAGATATTTTCTCGGTAACCACCGCTGTATCAGCGTGCTGCTTCACAGGATGGGAAGGCTCTGAAATACGGTTTGTGGTCTGAGTGTATTTTAGTACAACCATCGATCCTAATCTAATGGTAATGTTGGCCGTGGGCCAGCGATGTGCCCTTGTGGCCAAGAGGGCCAATGGCATCCTGGGGTACATCGGGAAGAGTGTGGAGAGCAGGTCAAGGGATGTCATTGTGCCCCTCTGCTCTGCCCTGTGGAGGTCCCATCTGGAGCCCTGTGTCCAGTTCCGGGCTCTCCAGTTCAAGAAGGACAGGGAACTGCTGGAGAGGGTACAGCAGAGGACCACAAAGATGATGAGGGGCTTAGAACATCTCTCTTAGGAGGAAAGGCTGAGGGACTTGGGTCCGTTTACTCTGGAGAAGAGAAGACTGAGGGGGGGTTTGATCTATGCCTATAAATACTTAAAGGGTGGGTGTCAGGAGGATGGGGCCAGTCTTTTCTCAGTGGTGCCCAGGGACAGGACAAGAGGTAACGGGCACAAACTTGAACATGGGAGGTTCCATCTAAACATGAGGAGGAACTTTTTTACTTTGAGGGTGGCAGAGCCATTGAAGAGGCTGCCCAGGGAGGTGGGGGAGTCTCCTTCTCCGGAGACATTCCAAACCCCACCCGGACACATTCCTGTGGGACCTGCTCTGGGTGGACCTGCTCTGGCAGGGGCTTGGACTAAATGATCTCCAGAGGTCCCTTCTAACCCCATAGCATTCTGTGATTCTGTAAAGCAGTGCTCAGGCAGGGTAGTTTTTCAGTTAGTGATGTCCTTTTGTGTTTCCAGGTTCTGGGAAGGAAAAGGATGTTGAAAAATCATTGGAAACAATTTATAATCTTCTTTTGTGGATTCAGTAGGTCAGATAAACATCTGAGTGTGTTTGTGGAGGAAAACAAACTACTGTTCTGAACAGCTGGAGGTTTAGCCATCCCCAGAGAAGTCCATCAAAGCGAGAGATGTGGCAACCTGCCAGGCAGCTGCATGTGTGTCATTTTGATGGTCACACAGAAATGCCCTCGGGGCAGGAGGGGATTAATGATTACTCTCTGAAACCCCGAGTGCCTCATTTCTGAGCTTCCCATGGCAGTATATTTCTTCTTCCATTTTCATTTTGTTCTTAAAGCTTCACTCTTCATTTAAACCCTCTAAGGAAACTCCTCGCAAGATAGATGTACATTACCCTTTCAGGAGAAAAAGAACTTCTTTCAAAAAGATAAATACTCAAATCTATTTAGCAATGCCCCTCATGTATATATCTCTCTCTCATCTTCTCTAAATATTAGTTCAGAAAACAGCTTTCGTTTATAGCTATTTCATTGCCGTAATCCAGATAGCATGGATTATTTCTGTAGTGATGCTCTAATGCTAATTTGCAGGAGGGGAAGGCAATTTGCTATCCTAACGAATTACTTTTGTCCTTGGATGAAACAGACAGCAAAGACAGTGCCCCTGGTTAATTGGAAACACTAGACGGATAACCATAATGTCCTGTATGTGAAGCCTAGTGTTGGAGATGTTATTAACATTCAATTTAACTCCTACAAAATTAAAACTAAAGCTTTATACTCGTTTCCAAGCAGAAACCTCCCTGGAAATAGCTTGATGTGGTGTTTTGAAAGATGTCAAGAGATCACCTCTTCATAACGGCCAGGGAGATATGCATCCAAATAATGATGTCCGAGTATTTATATGAATGATTCTACTTGGAGCTGCCCATTACAGCTAACTACATAGAATGCTCATCAAACTTATAAAATCAGAAACACACTTCACTTACTTCTGAATCCACAAAAATGGATGGAATGAGGCCTAAATCCCACTACAGCCCTCACTGGTGCCCGTGAAGATGACGAAGAATATCCCATCTCAAAATAGCTCGCAAGTATATCCCAGGCCAGACAGCCACATTCTGTCTTATGCTAGGTCATGAAGCTAGAGATGATTAGATCTTAGATGATTAGTTTAGAGATGATGGATCATCCTTGACTGTCAGAAGGAAAGTAAAAATTGGGAAAAGCTTCCTGTAGAGTTTGAGAAGTGAGTTTATCTTCAAACTATGGTGTGACAAGAGTACCATACAGCCAGCCTATACCAATGGTTACTGAGTGGGGGCACTGGTTGCAGGACCGGAGGCATGGAGACAGGACAACTGGACCACTCACAGATCTGCCAAATCTTGAAGTACAACTTTCATAGAATGAAGGTCACTTCCAATGCAACAAAGGCCATCTAATCCAACCCCCCTGCAATGACCAGGGACATCTTCTGCTAGACCAGGTTGCTCAGAGCCCCGTCCAGCTTCACCTTGAAGGTTTCCAGGGATGGGGCATCTACCACCTTTCCGGGCAACATGTTCTGGTGTTTCACCACCCTCGTCATAAAAAATTGCTTCCTTATATGCAGTCTGAATTTACCCTCTTTCAGTTTAAAACCATTACCCCTTGTCCGATCACTACAGGCCCTACTAAAAAGTCTGTCCCCATCTGGGGTCTTCTCTTCTCAGGCTGAACAACCCCAGCTCTCTCAGCCTGTCCTCACCTTTGCTTGTCATGATCTCGCCAGGATCAACTCTGCCTGTGAACCACGTGCAGGTCTTGACCAAAGTGTGAAAGTAGCCACAAAATATTCAGGAACTATTGTGCCCACGGCTGAGTTCAGTACAAATATTACTTGTAGGGGACAAAAAGAGATTAGAATCTAACAACTGGCTCTTGGTAGAGTCACCTTCAGACTAGTCAGGCACAGTCCTACTTAATCTGCCTGCGTTTCCAGAGCGCTGATCACCATGTATCTTTGCATCATGGCCATCCATCAACCCACCAGTTTCTCATCTAAACGCTGCCAACAGCGCTGTGAGTCGCCCTTCTCCCTCTGCATCTTATTATTTAAGTTGCTGCTGGCAAAGGAAAGGAAAGTGGCTGTGTCCACAGTGACATTAGCAGAACTGTCAGCTTAATCAATGCTGATCCTTCCCCCCCGGCCCCCACTCCTCTGCTGCCTATTTTTTGAGGCAGCAGAAGAGCCCTGTAAATTCACCACTGTGCCCAGTCATCCAGAAATACTCGTTTTCCAGAAAGCCTTTGGTACCCTGACTGCCTCCAGCTCTACCTGCTGGTCCCCCTCAGCCACCCGAGGTCCCCCAAGCAGAGCCATTCTCAGGGCTTCCAGAGCCCACGCTTATCTCCTGGTCAGCAGGAGCATCTCTGGCAGCAGACGGGCAGAGCAAGGAGCCCTTCTGCCCTCTGCAGATTGACCGTCACGGGGGAAACAGGATTGCTAAAGGCAGAGCAGGTCACCAGAAAGGCTGGGTGCTTTGGGACAGACTGTTCTGCAAAGAGAGAAACTTGTTGAAAGGTTTTCTGGAACCTTGGAAGCTGGGATGTTTGTAAACACTCCCTAATCTCTTCCATTCCAACAATGCAGCTCTGTTCAGCTCGCTTATCGCCACCCAGACCTTGAAGTGTAGAACGCAGCTGCAGATGAGACTTCCTAATGTGAACTGGGGAGGACACAGGGCGAGATGATCCTCCTGGACTCCAGGTGCCCCATGAAGTCAGGCAGAACCATCAGGCAGACACACATGTGGGTACAGAGGAGCAGCTGCCACCACTGCCTTTCATTGTCCTCAGGACTTCAGTAGGACAGGGAATAAAATCAGCCTTTTCACCTCCTCACCACCTTGTCTCAGCAGCCTTTCATAATACACTTGTCAGCCGCAATTTATAGAGGCAGCCTGTTTGGTATTTTTGTTTGTGGAATGTTTAATTTTTTTTTTTATTTTTTTATTTTTTTAAGGACCATTTTCAGAAGTGGGGATATTTATTTTTCCTTCTTCAGTTCACCAGGCTGACACCACCAAGTCGTGGCGTGCCTGGTTTGATACAGTACGCCGGTCAGCTGGAACTCGATTTCACAACACAAAGCATTAATAATGTAATTGGAGAGGAAACATCACAGCAAAAGATAGGTGCTCTTGCAAAACAAGGATTCCAAAAAGTTTCAGCATCCATAATCATAGAATGGTTAGAGTTGGAAGGGACCTTAAAGATCATCCAGTTCCAACCCCCCGCCCTGGGCAGGGACGCCTCCCACCAGACCAGGTTGCTCCAAGCCCTATCCAGCCTGGCCTGGAACCCCTCCAGGGAAGGGGCATCCACAGCTTCTCTGGGCAACCTGGGCCAGTCTCACCACCCTCAAAGGAAAGAATTTCTTCCTACTATCTCATCTAAATCTCCCTTCTTTCAGTTAAAAACCATTACCCCTCATCCTATGGCTCCATTCCCTGATCAAGAGTCCCTCCCTATCCTGTGTCTTGCAAGTTTGGTGTGTGGGAGTTTGCACGCCCTTGTCTCTCTGTCACCATGCCTTTACCACTTGTCACCTCGCTGCAGTTGTCACCCTACTGTCAGGAGGACTCTCCTCTGTTGCCATCTGACGTTCCCTGAGCTTGTCTGGAAGGGGAAATCTTGAGTGCAGTTGATCTGCCTCAGTGTCACTTGGCCCCGGGACCTGAAGAGGCAGCATCGGCCCCTTGCTTTGCCTCCTGGTCTCTCCTCCATCCAGCATATCTGAACCACAGCCAAGGTGGAGCTTGTGCCAGGGACAGGAGCGATCACGCTCCAGGGCTCAGCACACTCAAACGTGGGCTTTCCTGCAACTCGTCCCATCACAACATAGATGTGGCCTCACAGTATAGATGTGTTCATTGTACTGAAAGCAGTAGGGTTGTTACCTATGAACTTTCTCTCTTCCGCTGTGTCTCCATGTGCTTCTCTGACACTATCTTCTTTGCAAAACAGTCAAGGAAAGTTTAAGTACCACGTACTTAAAGAGCAGTTCCATCTGGTCGATATTCCCAGCCGCATGGCTGCAGAGTGCTGGTTGTTTAACATCTCTAGATCGCAGAGTGATACGAACCTAATCAACTCTCTGTCTCAATTTTCAAATCTCATTGAAAAGCATATCTTGTCTCCCTTGTCAGTACGGCCTAATTTTCCTCTTCCACTAAGCTATTATTTAATTCACTGGTAGGAGCCAACACCGACAGGCAGTCGCAACACAGTTCATGGGACTGACCTGGGCTGTGGGACCCCAATCCCAGCAGTCCCATGAGCTTGGACAAAGCACTGTGTCCCAGTTTCCCCATCTTTGACATAAGAGTAGTGTTTCTGCTGCTAAGGGAGGCTGGAGTGATTATACTGTAGAAATATTTAATGCTAAACACTTATACCAGTCTATTTATCATGTATATAGAGCAATGGCTCGCAGGAATAAGAGACTAGAGAGTAGCCCTGTAGTAACAGGGTTGAGCTGGAGTACAGGAGATCCAGCCTCTGTTCCTGACTCTTCCACAGGTAACAGAAGAGACCCTTGGCAAGGTTTGGGCTTCAAACCTCTGCCTTTAGAATGGGAAATACAACCTTTCCCTCTCTGGGGGCTAAATCATTCTTATTTGTGAGCTTGCAGTTATCAGTTACCATCACTTTTTAAGGGAATTGCTACACATAACAGTTCTAGTATGGATTCAGTTTATAAATAAAGGACAAGAAGGAATAGCTGCAGTTAAGAGAGGCTTTGCAACACTCAGTCAATGTCTGTTTTCTTGTATTTAATGAAATCTTGCACGCCAGAATTAATGCAACGAGGGAAATGGCTCTCACAGCCAATGCTGACTTCGTCAGTCATTCATGACATTGAGCAAGGCAGCTATTACTTGTGCCTCTTTCACTGAAAATAAGGAGAACACCATCAGACCTAATACCTACTAAAACAAAAAACCCAAACAAGATTGCCTACAGCCTGGAGAACAAACTGACACACTTTGTGGATTTTCCTGTTAACATAGCTTCCAGACAAGCATCGCTACCACAGTTCGAAGAGTTAAAGCAGTGCCATGCCTGATCTCCCACACAAGTTTTGAAGGAGCATGCAGAAGTCCAACAGGTATAATTAACGTCAACTAATTGTGTGTGTGCAGGCAGAGTCCAGTCCCTGACTCCCATTGCCATGCCCACCTGCTGCCCACCAGCCCCAGCTCCACTCCAGATGCTCTGCTTCTTTCGGTGTTTCCCAAGGAAATGCTTAAACTGCTCATCTGCTCTTTAAGCAATTAATGGGCTCCATCAAGCATCTGGCGAGCGGAGCATCCGGTGCGAATGCTTCTGGCCTTATGGTCAGTAGCTGACCAACCGGTGCAAATCAAATTCTGTGGGGTTAGACTGACACACACCAGCTGGCAAGTTTGCCCTTACCAGTTTTCAAAGGTCTTGATCTCATACACGCTCATATTGATTTATTACCATCAGTAAAGTTACTCCCAGACCCGGCCTCTCTGTAGACCAGTGCCTAGGCCTGCACAGAACCTGCTTTTTTTTTGCAACCATGCAGCTTCCTCTGCTGAGAACATCATCCTCCCTCTAGACCAATGTTTTAGACTTCAATAACAAAAGTGGGGTTTTTTTCCCCCAATAGATTAAGAATAGCTGCAGTAGCAGAGATGCTCACCTGAGGATGCCAGCTAGATGCTGTAGGTGCAGTGATAAGGTCAACTGTCTTGGGGAAGCTCATTGGACAAGAACTACCAGAAAGGAGGTTGTAGAGAGGTGAGGGTCTGTCTCTTCTCCCAAGTAACAAGCGATAGGACAAGAGGAAATGGCCTCAAGTTGCGCCAGGTGAGGTTTAGGATAGATATTAGGAAAAATTTCCTCACTGAAAGAGTTATCAAGCCTTGGAACAGGCTGCCCAGGGCAGTGGTGGAGTCACCATCCCTGGAGGTATTTAAAAGCCGGGCAGACGTGGTGCTGAGGGACATGGGGTAGTGGCGACTTTTGTCAGTGTTGGGTTGATGGTTGGACCTGATGATCTGAAAGGTCCCTTCCAACCCAGGCAATTTTATGATTCTTTAAGAAGATGGGATTGAGCCATCTCTCTTCTCCCAGAAAGAGAGAACCAGTCACACAGCTCAGGTTTTTTAAGCAGTGGAGCTAATCAGGGAGTAGGAGTCAAAGCCTCATTCTACCAGTTTTACCCTTTTGAAAGCTGGGAACAGTGGTAAGTCCTTCCTTGCATTATGCTGCTCTCAAGAGCAAGAAAGACAGCTCCCAATGGTGCTGCTCAAATAAGAGAGCAAGTCTTGGACCTTCCTGTACTTTCCCGTTCTTTCCAAAGCATTCCACCTGCTCAGAGACTTATTCATGAGTATTAACAATAAATTTGTATACTGACGTGCTTTAATTACTGTTCTAGTCCTGCTATCCGGCTCAAAACATATCAGGTTTTGATTAAGGAACGAGTAGTTTGCAGGTCTGCACGATGATGCTGCTCATCACGAGGGCAAAGCAAATCACACTTTCTCCTTCTGTAATCACACCTCAACGCTTGAGAGTGACCCCACCAACTTCAGCCTGCCCCGGGGTCCTCTGCGGCCAAAAGCCCATTGTGGAGGTGGTGAGAAGGTGCCAGAACTACCCAGGGAAATTGGCTAATGATTCACTGACAGCCACAGCAGTGAGAAACATCCCCTGCTTGTTTGGGGTTGGTGACCAGCACGTTATGAACCAGTAAGTGAAAATACAATCCCTGTTACGAGCAGTGACATCCAAAGGCACTACCTTTCCGCTTGCCAGGCACGGGGAGAGCAGTGATGAATGAGCTTGCCAGCTCGATGGTGGCAGGGCACGGTGAAAATACTACGTTTCCACATTACCTGTCTTGCATAAAAGCTTTTGTACAGGGCACAACCACAGTTTGTGTAAGCTGGAGGTAATGGGAGATGAAGGAAAGAAAAATCAGGGTGAAGGAAAGCACCTGGTTATAAGGAAAGCGTAAAAAGCAAGGGCGATGCTGAGGGACTTGCCACAAGTGAAAATTACTTCCATTCTCTCCAGTTATATCTCTATTGTATGTTTGCCCATTTGTCCTCTAAAATGTCGTTATGCATTTTTCAGAGGTTCTGTGCAAATGCAATATGAACACAAAAAGCACCTCCCAGGGACGGATGTAGGAGCATTGACACTTGCCACCGGCCGCAGAGGGAAAACCTCGGGTGGAAAGGAACAGCAATAGGATGTGGACAGAAGTGAGGCCCTGTCTTTAGGGGTGTTTCTGTCCTTAGTGTTGCTCGGTCTGTGCTAGGATTAGGCCCACCTTAAAGTTACAGATATATTGCCCATCCGTCCTACGCAGAGCCCTTCCATCAGCTGAGCTTTTGCCATCACCCTCCCCGCAGGAGCTCGACCCAGGACACCCTCCTAAACCCAGCACGAAAACGGTACAGACACCAAAGGCAGGCTGAGCTTCACGGCTATATTAGTAAGGAAATTAAGATTAATTGGAGGAAATGTTGGTACCTCCATGTATAGCATTCTGCTAAATCGCTGCACTATTTCTAGCACCCGTATTTCCTCAGGAATGCTTAAATACCAAAGCCAGTTCAGAGCCACGCTAATGACAAAAGGCTACAGAGTACAAATCTGTTTCTCCGCCTATAGAGCTGCTGAAGTTCGATGGAGAAGTGACTCAATTTGAACCCAAAAGTAGCAGTAGAGGAAAACATCAGGCATAAAGAACTGTTTAATCTTTCAGAAAAGGGTGTCTGGAAGAAGCCGCCAGCTGAGCTCCAGCGAGAGGAGCCCTTTCTAACGACTCACCACGTCAGCATCCATGGCAGATTCTCTCTCTTCCTTGACCGAGTCAGGATGAGATGATGTGCCCAACCTCCACAGAAGGTTTAACTGCATTATATCAAGATCTACAGACACAGCAAAAAAACCACCAGGCTGGGGGTGCAGGCATTGCCAATAGGGGGCTTCTGGTTTAGAATCATAGAATGGTTCAGGTTGGAAGGGACCTTAAAGATCATCGAGTTCCAACCCCCAACAAGGTAAGGAGGCATATCTCAAAGTGGCTGAGCTTCCCCCTTCCCCTGCCTACTGGGAAGGTGAGTGCTCAGGATCCCCCCCGCCCCCAGAAAGCAGCTCAGCTCTGGGGAGTCTGTTAGGTCTCAAGGAGCTGGTGGGTCTGAATATGGAAGGGAGGAACAGTCCTGAGATGCAGGAGAGTTGGCTCCGTTCTGGTTTCATTCCCAAATCCTCCACGACGCTAGGGAAATGGCACTCTCTCCCTGAGCCCCAGAGTTCTGTGGGCACCCACTAGGACCCGACAGCAGCTCTATTTAGTCCCCTGTGCCCCAACTGCAGGTTCCTCGGGGCAGGGGCTGTCCCCGACAGCTTGTCACCGTGCTGCCATCTCTGGCCCAGGGCCTCTAGGTGCTGCTATACTCCCAGCAATGGATTTCCCGGCAGGAGGAAAGGGATGGCAGTAACCTCCTCATGTTGCAGGAGGAAACTGCAGCAGTTCTGGATCACCAGAAAGTGCCTTTTTTTTTTTTTTTTTTCAAAGCATCTTATTCACTCTTGTGTAAACCAGCAGACAGGGCAAGGCTATCCATCTGTATTTCCAGCAGGGACTGCACCAGAGGGAATAAGCCCGGGCAGTGTGTTCTGCATCACATTTCAACTGAGTGACAGCTGTAGTTTAGCTTCTCACACAAAGAAAATACAGAGGTTAAACTGAGCTATTGGCATCGTCATGATTGGAGTTAACCCTATTAGGTCAAGAACACAAGTGATTTGTCACAGAGAACAGTAATGCATACGGGGGTGATGCTTGAAGGTGAGGCTTAAAGCTTCAGGCATTAACAAATGAACATTTTGCCTAATTAGATATTGATCACTCTCACAAAGCATGTCATGACCACCATAAGCTTACCACAATGCGCTAACCAGCGATGGAAAATTAGAACATGTACCAGAAACTGCATTAGTTGCTTCTTCTCTAGGAACTTCACTCAGACATTCAGCAAATCTGTGAGTCTCATCCTGCTGTTTCCTTAATGAGCGACAAGTACTCCCGTGTTTCCCGAGGGCAACCTCACAGTTTTCCTTGTCACTGCCATACTGTGATTTTCACCTTGCATTAAGGTAAAGTGTTGTTCTTCCTTTCCTGATGCCCTACGGAATGCAAATTTAAGGTCTTCATTATCCAGCTGATCCCATGCCAGCTGGGACAACCAAGGAAGGTAATTTTCTTTCGCCACCAGTAGAGAGATGCTGTATTAACAGCGTCTTCTTCTGCGTATCCCATGCTGTGCAGGATATAGTATGAACTCTTTGCGGCCAGATGAACCCTTAATACCATCCCACAAATATGCTGCGAGCACTGAAACAGTAAATAACAGATCTGTCTGTCCTCGGGTAAAGAGAACTAAGTTCATGTTACATCCCTGGTAGCACACGTATACATAAGGGCTTTATTTCTATACGTACTGCACAGACAAAGAAGCAAGAAGATTATATACCCTATAAGTTTACCCTGGTTCAGCTGATTCATCGACCCTCTCTGAAAGTGCCCACAGGAGACTCTGTATTTCCTTTGAAATATTAATCCCAGCTTAGCGAAGGCGTGATCAGGCACAAACCTGGGAGAACGGCTCTTTAATTGTTCCGTCTGGGAACCCTCCTCTCAACAAATGCATTTGATGGTCTCTGGGGGCTGTTGCATGCTGGTGTGTGAGGGTTGCATGGTGCTGCTCACAGAACGAGAAGGTCTCGGATGTGCACTGAGAATTAGATGGATGGCAGAGAGCAATGGCAGGGAGGAATTGGATGGTGCTCTTCTGCAGCACAGTCCAAGCTAGGTGACCCTAGGAGACAGAGGAGGCATATCCCTCAGGGAGGGAAAAGCTTTGTTAACCTTGGTGGGTTTGGTTGCCACCACTTCATTGTATAGCAAATAATCCCTGACAGGAGCCACACAGACACTTCTTGGCTGCAGCTGGAAAACTGAGATGCCCTGATTTTCATTTCTCTCTAACATGGGCCTGGAGCACCTCTTCTACGAGAAGAGGCTGAGGGACTTGGGTCTTTTTAGTCTGGAGAAGAGAAGACTTAGGGGGAGATCTGACCAATGCTTACAAATAGTTAAAGGGAGGGTGTCAGGAGGATGGGGCTGGTCTTTTTTCAGTGGTGCCCAG
>JAOXNO010000052.1:2349525-2363001 GCA_028565335.1 Limnodromus scolopaceus | reverse complement strand
TTAATTTATTTACCAGAGCCATTAATTTCCAATTTGAACATAAGTCTAAATCAAGGAGTTTTTATGAACTTTCAGCTTCCAATCGCTACTTTCGCTAACTCCTGCGACAGCCGCGGCGGGGGCGGACGCTGTCGCGGTCATTTTGCCGTTGGCATCGGTGGCGAGGGAGAGCGACAGCGACGGCACCTTCCCCTTCCCGGGAGTGATTTTCTCCTTAGTTTCAAAACAATGTGTGAAACCCTGCTCTGCAGAAAGGGTGGCCTCAGTAAGTTTAAGGATGACTGAAGCTATTTCTCCTCCCGGGGAGGTTTAAAAGCTGCGCAGGGATGAACGGGGTGAGACCTGCCGCTGCATTTCTAGCAGCCATCCTGTTACAGCGCTGAGTAAAAGCAGGAATGGCACGTCTGGCTTAGGTTAATAAACCCTCCCCAGTGCATGCCTTAAAAGCACTACGAAACAGCCTTAAGTCAGCTCGAGATAACTAATTTCAAGCATGGCTGTCTAGTGTGCCTGTCATTCCTATTGTCCTCCCAAACTATTTCAGACATTTTGAGCAGGGAGAACTAAGCTATGAGTTAGCGGAGGTTGTGACATTAAGGGTCCAAAAAGGTTTAAGCACCGGGAGGGGAGGATGACAGCGCTTAACAACTGGTGGCAGTTCGGAGGATTCCGCTGGATCTCTGTTTATTCGTAATTAGGCTTCGCCTGGGAGGAAGATGTGACAACTCTCAGAGGTAGGATTTGCATGGGAAACAAAGGGAGCTGTTGCTGTTCCGTGCCCGTTGTTTGTGCTTGGCTCCTGGGCTTTTTCCGAGAGCACCCAGGTCGGCATCGGTGGTGGGGAGGGGGGTGATGCGACCCGGAGGGTGGGGGGAGCAGAACCAAGGGTGGAAATACTGTTGATAGCCCTGCATTTTGTGGCAGAAATGCCTCCAGGACAAACCGGCTCCAATCTCGCCGCCTGCTGAGTGTGCATTCCACGTTGCTCTTCCCACGGAGTAAAATACATAGAGGTCACACGGAAAAAAAAAAACCACTTCTTTTCTGCCGAGCCTGCCGGGCTGTTTCTGAGCTGGGAGAAGGGAGAGGGGAAGCTGCCTGGGAATAAGAGGGGAAGCTGCCCGGGAATAAGAGGGGAAGAGGAAAGCTATGGAGCCTGCATCATGAGGGAGACAATGCTATTAATGTGTAAAATGTGTCTGGAGTGAATGCCACCGATGTCATTTGAAAAGGGGAAAACAGAGCTGGGGTGGGGGGAGGCAGGAGGGATTTTCCTGGTGAGGAACTCCTTAGGTTATAACCTATTGCAAAGCAAAGCAAACAAAAAAAAAAAAAAAAGGCATGGTGTGTCCATCCATTTTGCATAATCAAAGCTTCCTCTGCACTGTTGGCATTGTTTTGCTGGATGAGAATTGTAGTTTCAGACAGAAAAAGATATTATTTCCCCCCCCTGCCCCGTGCCACCCTCTGAGAAACACCGGTTTGGGGAGGGATGTGAATGACATTCCTTTGGATGCTGGAAGGGCTGGGAGCGAGGGCTGAGGGGGGAATGAATGCTCAGTAGTATAACAGGAAAGCTTCCCCTCGAAGAAGCTTGTTTTTTCCCCTGCCAGAAGTCCAGGAGCTGGTATGCAAAGTTAGAAACCTCAGGTACTTTTTTTTTATTTTTTTTATGACGTGCCTGTTTAGCATCACTCAACGAGAAAATGTCCAAACATCAGCGAGCAGGGTCTGGATGGCAAAGCAGGGCAGCGAGCTCCGCGTGGGGTCCTGGTCGGTGCTGGGGCTCCGGGTTTGCATTTTTATCATTGCGTGTGACCCTCACGCCGAGATCAGCAGCGGGAACTTAATGAATGAAAACCTTGTGAAAACCATCCATAGGCAGAATCCTTGGCGTTTGGGGTGTTCCATCTGAGCGTCACGTTCCCGGTGTTGACGAACTGTTTCTACTTGTGCCTTAAAGTTTCATTTCCAAACAACAGAGAGACTTCAGAGCGAGCGGTATTTAGCAACAATAAAATGTTCTGCTCGTGGAAATGCTTCTCGCAGGAGCTGTTAAAAATGCACTTAAAGGAGCTGAGAGTCATATCTTGCAGCAAGAGGTATGGTGGCACTTGCTGTGCTAAATTTTAAAATTAAGGTTATGGTGCCATATTAAATCTACTTTAATGCAGGTGTCGTTAAGCATACTTTACTGTTGTCAAAAGCTCACAACTTAGAGAATTCTGTTAGACTGATTGTTTTCATTAAATCTTCATTAGAAAAAAGAAAAAGTCCTATATATAGCAGGAACTCACCGAGTAATTTGAATTTACTCATTCCAACTAGTAGACTTCCGTGTATTATACTACATTGTAAATAGGTCATGATCTAACTCATTCAATAACAAAACACTAATGACAATTTAACAACAAAAGTGCTAAATGCCTTCAGCCAAAGTAAATACAGATTGTGCCAAAGAGAAGCAATATTGGATCAGGAATGGTAAGAATTCCTTTTAAGAAACATGACATAAATATTCTGCATTTGATCCAAGCAGTAACTTTTCAGTCAAATGCGTTACTTTGCATTGCAAATTGAGGGGAAAAAAATTGTTTCAATCTGTGTCGTAGACACTATTTGGTATATAACGATAACAGCAAAAACTTTCTTCCAAAGAAATTGTTTCTGGCGGTTTGCAGCGCGGATCAAAGAGATATTATGCAGAGATATTAAATCTGTGTCAGAAACGAGCAGTGCATGTGGAGTGAAATAGCAGCACCTATTTTTTTCCTTCTCCGTCTCTCACTTTGTCCAGAGGCTTAGACAATTTTACTTCGGTGCCTTTCTGAGGGAAGGGATTCAAGGGGAAAGACCACAAGGAGGTGGGAGACTCTGTTTGACCTGTGTCCGGCCACTGACTTCTTGAGGGGGACTTGGGCAGGTCGCCCGGGCTGTGGTAGCCCCGCGTGGCAAAGGAGGGTTGGGGATGGTGTGCGGATGGTGCGATGGAAGCACAAGCAGTGGTGCTGAGGGAACGAGGCTGAACGAAGAGCTCCCCATAAGGCAAAAGGCAAAGTGGAATTCCGTTGCAGGAGCAGGTTCATATTCCCACTGTTAAAAAAAAAAAAAAAAAAAAAAAGACGTATTGCAAATCCCGGGCTCCAAAACTCAAAACTAAATCTGCTTTCAAAACTATTCCAGACAAATTTGCCACTTACAAAAAAACTTCTGCCGGCAGCACGTAGCCCTTCATCTGAGAGCTTGTCGCAAGCGACTCCAAATCTCTCAGCATGCCCTTTGCTCCGTCGAGGTACAGCAGATGATGAGGCAAACAGCATCAGATTGATTCACTCTGCTGAGAAACAACTTCCCCGCTTTCTTTGGAAGCCCAACGAGTACTTTTTTTGCCACGACTCTCGCTTGCCCTTCTGCTTATGAATTGTCTACGGAGCTTGTGCAGTTTTCTCATCTATTTGATATTATTTGGGAATTTCCTCGGTGAACACCTCTTGGCTTACAGATCTTCTGGGAACGGCAAATGTTTGCAAATTCATACCGTGTTGCTTGGTTCAGTCATGTGGCGTTCCTTGATGAGATGATTTGTATAGCTAACTCGGCAGAAAGTGAATTGCAAATTTCACGAACAAGGGTCCTGTTTCACGTTGGGTTTCCATCGCCGTCTGAGCAGTCAGGTTTAAAATTCATGTCCTGCAAGTAGTCATACGAGCAACACATCAGCACTGAAGTGCTCCCTCCAGACAGATGTGAGAGCCGGGTTAAACAGCTTTCAGTTTCATATGAATATTCATGAAAGGCAGTTGAATTTTTGCAGCTTAGTTGAAATGAATAGTCAGCATCATCCATCGTGCTCTGCATGGGCCATTCTCAGCGTTTGCCACATCCCCACGTTCTCCCGAACTCTCCCTAATGTGTAAGTCCACAATGCCTGTGGAAACTAACTGTACAGACAAAATAAAAGGGGGAAAAAAGATCAGTGTGGAAATTTCTAAATTTCCTGCCAGTGTTGCACGCTGCAGGACATGAAGAGAGCCAACAGGGAGGAGAGCATCAGCGCCAATGCAGGGAGGGCAGGAAAGAAAACATTGAAAGAGGGTTAAAATAAGGATGACCACTGGCAGAGAGGGGATCAGCCATAGAGTATGTACGTTAGGAGACAGGGATTCACACAGCATGAGCACACAAGTACACAAGTACATTTTTTAGCAATGAATCTAGTGAATTTGGGTCATTAACCTCAAGGTTTATGGTCTTACCAGACCCATGGCAAGCCCTAGAGCTGTTGCCTCCTGATCCTTCCCCATGCGGGTCCTACATGGGTCTCGCTGCAGGACCAGTCAAGCAAGGGGGTGATGTGGTTTAGCTCTTGTCATGCCAAGGAAGTATGAAAGAGTTGTGAAAATAACAGACAAGACAAAAACTAACTAACTAACGTCTGGTGCATGGTATAAAAGCAGCGAAAATCAGTTGGGTGAAGAATTTCTGTCAAGTGTTTTATCTCAGAGACCAGAAAAAAAAAAAATCAGCTGTCAAAACACCAACCTCTTTTGACTCAGAAGCAAATGAGGAGGAAAAGGTTATAAAGCAGGACTATATTTCCCTTTTGAATTGTTTTTGCACTGTACTTATGTCAACTAGGAGAAAACCTCCTACCGAGCGAGCTGTATTGTCCAAAAACTTCCCACTTTATGTAGAATAAGTCAGGTGTGTGCTGAATCAACAGGGCTGCTGTGGCTGCATGGAGCCAACCAGCAGTGTTATGTCCCCATTAGATGGCCTTTTCTACCTTTTCCATGATTTTAAAGTCCAATGATCCTAGATATCTCTATTTATTCTGAAAGTAGAAGTGAGAGTCACTATGGGCAATACATGTGTGTTCACACTCTGTCAGGGCACGCGTAACACCAGATTAATATTGCTTGGGAAGAGTAAGAGAATGAGAAGAATTAGAGGAACTAAAATCAAAGCGAACAGAGAGGGTCTTTACTAGGACAAAAATTGACCCGATGTAGGCTGGAATGGAATTCCAACTTGAAACTCCCCCTGGATACCACTAAAACTCCTTTTAATCCTTCAGATACTTTTTCTTTCTTGATATAAAGATGTCCTATTGCTTGTAACTAACCACCACCTCTGCTTGTGCCAAGTAGGATAATTTTGTATGGACCACGTTTAAAGAAGTAGTTAATTTTTAAAGGAAAAATGGAGAAAAAGTCAAATCCCAGCTTTCTCTTCCCACATGGTTGCCTGCCTCCCTGGTCCATGCTTGGGAGCTGTCACTTGATAAGCCCTGCAGGGACACACAACAACGTCTTGGACCCGTAGCATCTTCTTCTAAGATCCTTGAAAGGTTGGAGGCAACAACACCATCACTAGTGCACCTGGGTGTCTCCACTTGCTTATTTCTCATCTATAACTCCATAGGAGGAGTGCCCTGGTGGCTCCGAGGTCCTCAACAGGCTTTCAAAGCTACTCCAGTAAATGCACAAGCTCTTTAGGTAACCCTTTGCGTCACATAACTGGACGAATCAGAGCCTGCACCAGCCTATCTTGCCTGCTGAACCCTTGGCACTGATCTGCACCACAACTCCCCATCTCAGGGAACAGGTAGATCCCCAAGCAGTGGGGAAGGTGTCCTTCAGGTGTAAGGAGAAAAATATCAAACTACCTGTAGGTGTTAGGTGTATCCAAAACACTGAAGGGGAGTTATAGCTAGATCCCCAGATTGCAGACGTGATGGGTATAAGCAGCCACGACCAGCCACCCCCAGGCACCCAGCAATTTTGTTTGAATTCAGTGTTCCTCCTGCTCTGCGTGCCACTGCGTTGTCCTAAACCAGCCCCCACCAGAAGGGTTTTGAAGATCAGAGGAGACAAAAGAGGATTTGTCCCATTTCCCCAATTGTCTTTCAGTGGATCAGAGATCAGAGTGGGACTGAAGTTTCTGATGAAGCCCAAAGTGGATCATCTGTCCAAGGTGGCCACCCCAGCAGGAGCCCTCTGGACGGCACTGTCCCTCCGTACCTGCTGAGGTGCGGTACCCAAAGGAGGGACGAGATAACATTGCCTGTCTTAAAGAAGCATTGCAGAAAACATTCAATATACTTGACTGTATTTTACTTGCAGGCAAGCTATTTTCCACCTCAGCAGAGAGGTACTCCTCACTGACACCCATTACTTATTTGCAAATTTAGATAGGCTTTATAAACGTCAGGCTCCTGAGTGAATAAATAATGTTTCAGAGCAATAACTTGAAATAAGTCAAACTAGGAATGCTGAGAAGACCAGGAGTATGGTCCCTTTGGGACACACTCCGTATCACTTCTAATTAATATCTGGTACTTAAAGCATCACAGCCCATGGTTAAGTCAAAGTCAGAGGAAACAAAGGAATGTAAAACCCTTCTGGAGACTTGCGTCCCTCTCTCCATCTACAGGATCGGGTGTGCTCCTCAGTGCTTCTGCCAGACTCTCTGACCTCAGTCAGGAGCATCTGGTTTTTTTGGGGGGTGACAATCCAAGGGACCCAACAGGCAGGCTGCCCTGGGGTTGGTGTGACCCCTTCTTCTCCCATTGCCCTCCCCTTCCTACTCAGCCACCCCCTCCTGCACGTTCCCAGGGTCACCTCGTCCCCTGGGTAGCCAGTTCAGCTTACAAAACCTTCAGAAAATGGTGATTTGGTTTTAGTTGGCTGAGGGAGCCCAGTTGGGAACCAACAAGCACGAAAGCTGGTGCAAGAAAAGCAAGAATAGTGGGAGTGAAGTATGGGGAGCAAGGAGCAATCACAGTCCTGGAACGGCACATTTTCTAGCTAAACACCCCTAAATTTCTCTGTCCTAATGACCTAGTGAGACTGATGCAGAAACAGGCTTCAGAAAATCACATCTTGACCACAGCCCAAGAGTTATGAAAGACCTGAAAAGTAAAAAAGGACAAGAGCTTGCCTGCCCTCCTTGGTCTTCCATCGTCAGGGACCATCTCACTAGTGATGAGTGGTTTTTAAGCTTGTATGTTGAATTCCAGAGCTGCTGATGGGATGATAGGGGGAGAATTGATTCAGCTGTGAAAAATAGTCCTTGCAGAGCAGGTGTGAGGAGGACTGTTGTGATTTGGCAAAGTTTACTGATCCAGGAAATAAGAGTTTCAGAAAGAAAGCCTCAGCGGCCAACATCAATGCAACTAGGACACCTTTCAATTCCTTCAACAAAGTGTATACACTTCAAGGCAGAGGGAGCAACAATCCAAGCAGGGAACAAAGAAGTTCGTTTGTAACCACAGCATTTTATTAACTGGAGGAGCCGCAAATGAAAAGTCCCCTGACTTTTGAAGCCCCCTGTTAATGATGGACCAGGGTATAGCATAAACTGCTGACAAATTCCCCCTCTTTGTTTGCTTCCATATGACACGTTGATCTTGCTCTTTGAAAGCTCTGCTGCTCTCCTAATTATTAATTGCATGAAATGCATATTCCTCCCCCCATCTTGCAAAAAAGCATCATGGGGCACACTGTCTGGTTGTGAAACATCCCAAGAAGTCCACAGCAAAATCTTTTTTGGTAGAGTTTAATTAAGATGATGCAGTAATTTGTGTGCAGCTGATTTGGAAGGATTTTGTCACAGGTAAACACGCTTTGAAAAAAAAAAAATTGCTTTTATCTCTTGCTTTCTGTTTTAGTCGTATTTCAAGTGGATTAGTATAATCTTTCCTCGGCCAAACTCCACAGCCGGTCTATTCCATCATTGTTCTAATTTTGCAAAAAGAAAATGACTGAAAGCAATTAATTAAAAATCTCTTCAGAGATACGTGTGTGGATGCGCTTATTCACTAAGAACTCGCAAAATAACTCTGCATTTTAAAACAATTTATCTGGTGCATTAAGCGTGAACGGGATGTCTTTGTTAGGTGCGCCCGCCTTGAGATGGTTCCCTACATGAATATGCTTGTCGTGTAGAGGTATCTGCAGGAACGCAGCTCAGGCAGAGAGGATCCCCTTTTAAACAAGGTTTGAGTTTCTATGCGTGTTTCTTTTTTGCTTTTTTCACTATGTGATGAGGAAGTCGATTGATCTCAAGTGAGGAGTCATTCTCTGCTGGGACCTGGGCTGTCAAAAGCCATCACAGAACTTGCAAAATTCTGTGGCAACACCAGAGGCTGTAACTCAGCTCCAGAACCAGCAGAGTGGAGGGAAAATTCCCAGTAATTGACAACAGAAGTTTTCTTAGCAGTGATACTCTGCCAGAACGAAGCATTATTTTCTGCACAGACAGGGGACAATACTAACACAAACAGTAACTGACATGAGTGAATTTATCATCAGCGCAAAGACCTGAGTGTGTTCCCACTAAAACCTTGGACTTGGATTCATAGACTCTTAAGGTCCATCAAAACCACAAATCCCCATATTCTAAAGTTTCTTTGATTTCTTATGAACCAAATAAAAACTCTAAATTTCCTTGAATCTGAACTGAGGGAGAAGGAAGTCAGGACTCTTGACCTCAAAGCTGTGCCCTTCTTTAATAAAACTCCAGCACATCTGTGCTGTGAATAAAAATAAGTGCTGGCATCCAGGGCAAGGTGCAGAGGTTCTCCTGGCACGGCAGGAAGAAGTTTCCTCTGCAGAGGTGTTCCTGCTCCGTGGTGAGTGTCCATCTAGTCTGCAAACACATTTCCCAGGCAACTTAAATATACCTAGAGAGGTTCCAAGAAGGTTTCACATACTCCACCTCTTCTTTGAGCGAGAAATCTTGGACAAAGGGATTTCTGCAGCCCTCTATGTTTCTAAGATCACTTTTACCTTCTTCAGCCTCCATTAAAATACACTGTTTGTCTACTCTTTTTCTGCTCTTTCTACTCTCCATTCTCTTGCTCTCTGTTTAGGAAGCCTCACATATCCCAGCCTGCTGGTCACTAGCCAGATATCCAGATGGTAGTTGTGTACCACATTGATGGGTGCCTTAGAGATAGCAGGGAGAGAGAGCAAAATTATCACTGGAAGACTTCAGATGCTCTTTTTGATAAATGGCGGTTGTAGATGTAATTAGCCGGTTCCCTCCTTTGGAGAAGCGGGGGAAGCAACAACCATTGTGGTCCCACAGAGCAAACAGGCAAGGACATATCTCTCACTATGGGGTTTTAGCTTTCAACACAGAGCAGTGCCAGGGCGATGGTCCATCAATCCATCCCTTTTCTTTGAAAGACACCTGGTTTTTGCCTGGGTTTGAAGGTTTCTCCCAGTGCCTGGCACTCCACTGCCTCAGCATCACTACTCCATTTGCACAGACAACTAGTTTCTGGAATGAAGAACAAACACCGCTCACCTTAATTGTCTGAGTGTCCCTCCGGCAATAATCAGGCTAATTGCCTCAGTAAGGCCAGTAATTTGGCTCTAAATCAACAACCAAAATGATTTAAGCATAAGCGCATGAGTTCCTCTATAACTCCAATACCCACTCATTAAACTTTAGTTACATCTCAGAAATGCTGTTTCTTTTCTCTTGTCCATTTGCCAAGGAGAAAGGTAGAAGGATGAGGTGTCAGGAACACCTGGGTGAACCCCAAATGCAAGGACAGGGAAGAAGTGTCTCCTTCCCCATTGCTGAAATGCCTCGAGAAGTCTGTCTGTGGGAGCTCCAAGTTACCTCATGTCTGGGGATCCCAAGGATGGCACAAACCCACAGAGAATCTGCCAAGAAGGGAATCATTGCCTGAACCTGCTGTAGCTGCAAGTTTGACTTAGACCTTAAATCATGAGATCATAGAATCATAGAAATGTCTCAGTTAGAAGGGATCTTTCAGATCATCGAGTCCAAGCGTTGACTTACCACTGGCAAAAACCACCACTAAACCACGTCCCTCAGCACCGAGTCTGCCCAGCTTTTAAATACCTTCAGGGATGGTGACTCCACCACTGCCCTGGGCAGCCTCTTCTGATGCTTAATAACTCTTTCAGTGAAAATTTTTTTCCTAATATCCATTCTAAACCTCTCCTGGGGCAACTTGAGGTCATTTCCTCTTGTCCCCAGACCAAGGGACCCGTCAGACAAGGCACAGATAGGAAAAGCTTGAAATCCCACTTCCACCAAAAGACATGTGACACAGAACCAGCTCTTGAAGACAAGACCTTTGATGGGTCTTTCAGAGAACTGGGTCTTTTCAAATAGTGTTTTGGGCTGGTTTGACTTGTTCTGTAACCGCACGTTACGGGCAAAGATCCAGGCTGGGCTATGTCCCATAAGTCCCATAAGTTGGGATGAGCTGTTCCTGCTTGCCATGACTCTCGGTGCCATAGGGCCTTTCGATAACCCAAAGCAAGAGGAAAAGCTGCCACAGATGCACAACCAAGAGCCTCCAGGGCCTTGAATTAAAATCCCACCACACTTACAGAGCTCAGGAACGCCAAGGGCTAGGGAGAAGATGAGTGAGGTGCTCAAGGGACCGCATTTTGCACCTACAAACCTGCCTTGGTCCTCCTGAGGTGTCCAAATCTTTTATTGGAGCCAAAGCTTTTTTCTAAGCAGTCTCAGTTCATTGCCTCCCTTCTTACAAAAATCTCTACACGTCTCTAATAATTTTCACTGTCAATCTCTGCACTCTTTTTATATCCATTAAAGACCTTATGAGATAGGATGACCAGAAATGAAAAAAGATTCTGAGGATAAAGCATGCAATTGATTTATGTTAATGGCACTGTAATAATATTTTCAGTGTTTGATTTCTTTTTCATTCTGTACACAGCTAAAATGTTGATTACTTTTCTATTCCTCTCTCGTTTATTGAACAGCCACTTACACTGGGCTCCACAAATTTATTCTCAGGTCTGTCTCCCAAGCAGTTAAAATATAATTAATTTAAAATCCACCAGCACGCGAGAAGTTGAGGTGATTCTTTCCAATCAATCTTACTAGAATTCATCAATGAGTTTCACCAGCTGTCATGCAGCTCGTACATTTGTCTTTGTAAAGCTCCTCTGACTTCATTCGCTTTGACACATTTAACAACTGTTAATACCAAAAAAAAAAAAAAAAACCCAACCCTGTAATTTCTATCGAACCGTGCCATAAGCCGTAGAACTCCCCCAGATGTGCATGAATAAATATCATAGTCACCTGTGACAGCACCCGTAATGATTTTTGCGTTTCGTTAGACTGATAACTTTCATCCCTTGTGCCCATGTCAGAGATGTAAAAGAGCGAAGTGTGCCAGGATGCGTTAGGAGTTTATAAAGGCAATCAGAAAATAAACGTTATTGCTAAATTTTGCCTTCATAATCTATTCTGCCTTGAAAACTACATTAGATGTCAAATCACCTTACCCTAAAGGGATTAGAAGATGAAAAGTATCCCTCAGTGACAGAGGGGAGGAAAAAAACAACTAGACTGTTTTTATGATGGAGTTCGATAACCCAACAGAAGGGATTATACAGCACGGTGCCAGTGATAGCCAGACTCAGCATAAAGTCCTGTTTGTCAGCTAAAGATGAACAAACCGTTCTGGACAGAAAGCAGCTTGATTCTTGTCTCAAAGTTGATACAAAATCAAATACAAGGATTTCATCAGAGGCATGACAAAGCCACTCGCTTTTCTTCTGCTCATTACAAGGTGGCCGTGCACTGCCTTATTTTGGCTGGTGGTAGACAGAAATACAGTATCACAAACTCAGGACCAGCAATAACAACACTTTCTCTTCCAAGAGCTGCCAAAATTCAGGGTTAGGTTTTTCAGAGGAGGTTGGCATCAGGAGTGCCTTCAGACTTCCCTGGGAAACGGAGAACCCCCTGGGAACGAGGGCACTGGTCTCTCATTTCCAGCCCGTCCCTCTAGCAGAACGAGCAGGCATCACGCCTCTCCCACAGGTCAGAAAGCAGCCATGATGTGGGCGAGTGCTTTTGTGTGAAGGGATTTCAAGGCGGCAAACGGTCACATAAACCTTTTTTCTAACAGTGACACCTCATATCGGAAGTCTCTATTTTTGAGGGGGATGAAGCACTCACGTTATTAGCTGCTTCAAGCAGAGGCGTAGGAGCAAGTCCCCAGCACGAGATTCGGTTCCTGAGACCTTACAGACAGCATACAGCAATGTTTGTGTACCTTCAGGCATGATACATAACACAAAGTAGTTAACGAACTAATAAGCATAATTTTATCTAATTGGCATATTTATTATTGATGTGAGAGACACGGTAGCCAATTAAAGCCTCAGGTTGTGCCAGGTGGAAGACAAACACATAGCCATAAAGATCAATTAAATGCATTTAGACGTCGCACGTGAATTGCAGTGCTTGGAAAAGGCATTGGAGAACTCAATGGGGATTGCCCGAGGCATGGGAAGCGTGGCAGCACCCCACTTCTCCCACCCCATGGATGCGCCATTGGGCACCCCACTTCTCCCACCCCACGGATGCACCATTGGGCACCCCACTTCTCCCACCCCACGGATGCACCATTGGGCATCCCACTTCTTCCACCCCACAGATGCACCATTGGGCACCCCACTTCTCCCACCCCGCAGACGCACCAGTGGGCTTGGGAGTGGTACATCAGAGAGGCACCAAGGAGGTCCTGGATGGAACCAGCTGGGAAAAGGAGTTTGTGGGGGTCACATCACGTGGTGACCCCCAGGGTGGATTTTAGCAGGACTGTGGTCCCCGTTGAAGCCAGAGCCCTCCCACAGCCTCATTTCGTTTCGTGCCCCCTCCAAGCAGGACTGCAAACCAGCTGCAGTCTGACAGCTCAGATTTTATCTGCCACAGAAGAAATGAAACCTCAAGCGTACACACGTGCACTGTGTCAGTTTTGCACCTCAATATGTTTTTGCAGTGTCTCGGAGGGGTAAGGCAGCTCCAGATGACATCCTGCAAGCTGCTATGAAAATGGTAACCTCCGGGCACCTTTGCTCTCGCAGGTCACCCAGCAGGGTCAAATCGAATCATAGAATTATTTAGGTTAGAAGATCATTGAGTCCAACCGTCAACCCAATGCTAACAAACCTACCGCTGAACCATGTCCCTCAGCACCACATCTGAGGGACTTTTAACTACCTCCAGGAATGGTGACTCAACCACTTCCCTGGGCAGCCTGTTCCAATGCTTAATAACCTTTTAAGTGTAGAATTTTTTCCTCATGTCCAATCTGAACCTCCCCTGGTGCAACTTGAGGCCATTTCCTCTTGTCTCATCACCTGTTCCTTGGGAGAAGAGTCCGACCCCCCCTGGCTACACCCTCCTTTCAGGGAGTTGGAGAGAGCAATACGGTCTCCCCTCAGCCTCCTTTTCTCCAGGCTGAACATCCCCAGCTCCCTCAGCCTCTCCTCACAAGACTTGTTCTCCAGATCCCTCACCAGCTCCATTGCCCTTCTCTGGACCCACTCCAGCACCTCAATGTCTTTCTTATAAGTGAGAAAAATCATAGAATCATAGAGTGGTTTGGGTTGGAAGGGACCTTAAAGATCATCGAGTTCCAACCCCCCTGCCATGGGCAGG
>JAOXNO010000052.1:2306255-2321369 GCA_028565335.1 Limnodromus scolopaceus | reverse complement strand
TCCTTCTCTGGAGACATTCAAACCCCACCTGGACACGTTCCTGTGCAACCTGCTCTGGGTGGACCTGCTTTGGTAGGGGAGGTTGGACTAGATGATCTCCAGAGGTCCCTTCCAACCCCGTAGCATTCTGTGATTCTGTATCCACTGGTCCTGCACAGCCCAGGGCAAGGAAGGAACGAGACCACTAGCCCCAGGTACCAGGCAGAGGCTAGCTGTTTCCAAATTCCCTGTTTGTCCCCTGCATTACACAGCAGAACCTTCGGGCCCAGCCGGGGGAAGAAGGTCATTGCCATCATGATGGCAAGGGAACATCGCAGCTGCAGACTCCAGCCTCAGGCTGTGGGTGTCTCGGTGAGACAGACTGCAATGCTCAAGAGATACTGGTGGTATCTCTAGCTGGCGGTAGCTCAGCGAGCAGCAGCATCCCCCATTATGAATGAACCTGCCATTCCAGGCTACGCACAAAAAATACAGAGCCTGGTTTATCTCTAAGACTTCAGTTTGGTCCAGAGCTACAAACTGCCCGGGAAAGGCAGAGAGGAAGCCCGATTCGAAAGCTTCGGAAAGGGAAAGATGAAAAACCAACCACACAGGGGGCTCCAAGGACAAAGTGTTAACTCCACCCCCACGTCTCTGATAACGCAGCCAGGTAAACGGCAGCGTTGATCGCGTCCTGCAGCAAAAGTAGGCAGCATCCATCATAAGAGCCTGAACAGCAGAGGTTAAGAGATGCATTGCGGGAGCCTCTCTTGCATTATAAAAATAATAAAAAAAAAAAAAAAAAAAAGTTAGTGAATTAGTCATAGAGAGATTAGCAAAAGACGGGCAAGGCTGGAGAGCACTCGAGCATGATGCCAAAACCCACAAGCCACCGAACGGCTCTGCTGTTTTGCGAGCGAAATGGCTATTCACGCCGTTAAGACCAAGGGTGACAGCGCTGACAAGATTTATCAAAAAAGATCTACTCTGGACTCAATGAAAAATTGCCCCAGTAAAAACCCTGCCAGCTCTGCTGACGTATATTACCCTTATTAGAAAGGCCCCTCTGATACCCACGTTCAATAGGAGTTTTAGCAACTCATTTCTTGGTATAAACTTCTGTGTAGGAATTCAGCACAGACAGATGGACCGGGAGGGAGCTTCGGAAAAACATCCTTATATTAAATCCGGGCTACATTTGTCAGTGGGTGTAGCAAAGGGGAAGGTTTAAAGTAGGGTTTGTTGTGCAAAGCACATTTATAAGCGAGATGGTATATCGCTTAAGTGCCTGTGCTACCCCTGGAGTGTGTATTTAGCCACCCCCCTCAGTCCCAATGAGTTAGCCGCAGTGTGGGGAGACTGATGCCCTCAGGGTGCAGTAATTAGCGTTCTTCATTGTCCATTTTTCTTGACTAACACCTACACACATTCCAAATTAGACACAAAAAGAAAAGCAAGAAACCTTACCAGTGGAAAGTTAGCAAAGGAGGATGGATCAGGATATAACACCCCTCCCTCCAAGTTCCCTCACCAAAGCTGCTGGGTCGGGAGATGGCAGGGGTGGCTCTAACGACAAGCGCTGTCTCCCTGCTAAGCAAGGATGGGAAACTGTCAGTAACTGTCACTTCCCATTTTTCTTTCCAATGAGGCGACGCAGAGGTACAAAAGGAGCAGTTTGCCCCCCGTTTGCTGCTCTCCCAGGGAGGAGGGGGGAGATGCAGCACGGGACATCCCCAACACAAAAAAAAGCTCAAAGTGCTTCCACGCTCCCAACCTGCGGCTTCCCCAGGCTTTGCTTTTGGGACTGCTCCTTTCCACAAGCTCCCCAAGCTTTCCTGGCCCCCAGCCCACTGAGGAGGGCGCATGCACACAGTGAGGTGTGCTGAAAAATCAGTGTTTCAGACACTAAACCCATCCCCTTTGACCTGTGGAGAAATAAGTGTCACCCAGAGGCGGCGTTAAGGCAAGTTTCATAGCATAGACAAATAGCAACTTGATTTTAGTGTCATATTTATACCACTGGATGGCCAGTTTTCCCAAATGGAATGTCCTCCAGAGAGACAAAGGCCAACAAAATTTGCAGTACGTTGTTGTTGCGGTGGGCAGGTGAGGAAAAACACCCTGTGAGCCTGGGAGTCCATCCCACACGAGGGGGAGGCAAAGCCTCTCAGCGGCGGCAAACGACACAGAGGATTTAACTGAAACTCTGCCAGAAGAAGAGGAATAAAGGCTGGCAGACCTGCTGTTCTAACAAAAAGTTTATCGTGGTCTCGGTGGAAATGAGGTGTCCCTGCCCTGACTGGCAAACACGAAGCGACAAGGCGAGTAGAGGAGCTGGAATCCCAATTACGTGGCGCTGGGTTCAGACAACAAAGGCGCAACGCTCGAACTCTCTTGCAACACTTCAAAACCCTTAAAAGACAGCTTTAAACAAAAGGCCAAAATGCAAATCTCACTTCTCCCTGCTAGAGAAGAATAATGAGTTTCCCACAACGGCCTCTGAAAGATTAGGCGCTGTTAACTCTGGGTAAGAAGTGGACATTAATTAATGCTGAACTGCAAGGAAATTCCAGTAGTACCACATATTTCACTCCCGCCGCCGCAGCAGCGAGCTCATTGTGGATAAAGAAATTAAAAACATATATCAGAAGGCAAAGTTAATGATTTCCCACTTATTACTAAGCGTGAGCAAAATATACCACTGGACTAGGGTGGAAGAGGAGGAACGTATCTCGGCTCTCGTTACAGGATAAGATCACAGCCCAAAGCACATCCTTTGCCGAGAATGAAGTGTTTATCGAGCGATTTCCAAGATACGCGCCGTGACCTTGAGCCAAACACTCAACATCTACCACCCGGCAGAGCTTTTCTAGCTACAAAACCGTAACAGCAGCACTTACCTCCCGCAAATTCGAAGTCAGGTTTAGGGCGTGGGGACCGCCTTGCTGCTCTGTCCTCGTGCAGCAGATGCTACAACCGCCGTGGACATCCCTGAGGCTCCTCCAGCCAGAGCAATGAGGTGGTGAAATCACCTCTGAGGGCAGCACGGGTGGGTATTTAGGAGCAGCCCTGATGGAACCAGAGACACCTGGGCATGGGGGCTGGCAGGAGCACTAAGAAGCCCAGCAAGGGGTGGTTACGGGCAGAAAAGGGGAAAATTGGGCTCAAAGGAAAAGCCAGAGGTGAGACAGGACCAGCTGAGGTGGATGAAGCAGACCAAGCAGTAGAGGGTCAGGCAACAAAAGTTGTATTTGTGCTGCCAGGAGGCTTTTTGCTTTACCAAAGCTTTGCTTTGGCTTTTTGCTTTACCAAAGATTGAGAAAACCCAAAGGTGTAGGATTGTATAATCGTCCTTAAACACAAGCGCCAAAGCCACAGCTGCAGTAAATCAGTGATGCTCCAAGGACACCCGAGAGTGGCTCAGCTCCACCAGCAGACCTGGCCCAGGGACACCAGCTCTTTTCTTCAGCATTTGCCTGTTCCCAAGACATCTGTCACCTTGCAAATTAACCCAGGCTGACACTCAGCCAGGCACGTCTGCAGCCGCAGTGAACCTTCCCCGCAAGTTCCCCTCTCGGATATTTATTTCCGTAGCCCTTGCTTTCATATCTTTACTATTTTTACTACTTCCATTAGTCTTTTTGGCTTGAAGCGAGCAGTTTGCCTTCACATTATTTCCATCATTGCTCTGCGCGTATCCGATACATGTGTCAGTGACGGCGAAATTCCACAAAGCTTAGCTAAATCCATGTTGTCTGGTAAATAATAGCAGCGTGTCCCCCCGTTCAAAGGAAACGATGAGAGGTTTATTAATGTAGCATCAGATGAATTCCTGTTTCATATAATTATGCATTGAATTTAAAAAGAGATGTCACGCAGGCAATCTTTAGAGTCATAATAGACAATCTGTAAGGAAGAACAAAGGAAAATAATTTTAATAAAACATTATGCCCTGAGCGAGAAATATGCTTCATGTATCATACATGAGAAAAGAGAGTTATTTGATGTAAAACGGAATTGTGACCTTGCTGCAGGAGTGTTCATTACCTAACGCCGCAACAAGCAAATTAATGGCTTTCGGAATGGTGCAAATAATAGTAATAATAATCATTTTGTTTCCTGGCGTTTGCTTGCTGACAGCCAGATTTAGCAGCAAGCGCTTTGTATTATTATTTATAAAAGGGCTTGCAAATAGAATGCCACACAGCCTTAAAGGCATTACAGAAGCGTGTGTCTAGTGCAAAGGTATTACACATGAGTAATCGAGGTTTTTGTAAGTGCTTATAGGGAGTGGAAGCCCAGAAACAAAACGCTGGCTGCCAGCAGCGTATATGCCTTATGCAAGGACACGTATGTACGTGGTACTACCAAGTATGCGTCAATCTGGCATGCGAATCCCTACATAGGCAGGTTGTGATTATGGTTACTATGGAAATTATGCTGTTTCATATGCATTTTGCACGTGATAAGCCATTGTGTGATAATAAGTCACACAAAAATAAGATAACATCCTTTAAGGGAACAGTGGAAGTGTTGAATCACCAGGTCTGGACATTGCCCTCTCTCTGCAGAAAGTCCCTGCCTTGCTAAGCAATAAGGGATAAGTCTGAATTATCTCCTCCAGTATCTCCCAGTTCAGTTCTTGGCCCTTCTGGGCTGGACTGGAGCTGCCTGGAGCCCTGTCCCGCCTCCAACACGGCACCACCTCAAAATACCGGCAGGAAAACTGATTTTTAGCCGCCGAGGGAGAAAGTTCTCCTTTCCCACCCCCTCGGCCAGCCTGTCTGCAGAGCCCTGGGAACGGGCGGTGAGAGTGATAGATGTGTTATTTGGGGTGAAAATTTACTGCAAGAGTGAACTGCTGCTCCCGGAGAGGGAAAAAGCTGATGGTTCCGCAGTGGCAGAGACGGCACAGAAGGATGTGCTGCCAAAAAGTGGAGGAAGGGAGCAGGAAAACACTATGGGGGGGGTGGCGGTTACCTCGATAAACCCCTACAAAAGCTAAATCAGGCCTTAGGAGCAGCTTGTGATAGAGCGAGTATTCTGCAAGGAGCTGGCAAGATTGCCTTTATTTTTCAACAAAGATCACAAATAGGTTTACTAAAACGCCTGGATGTGTTTAAAATGGCAAAGTTATTAGGCAAGTAGGTACAATAAAAGAAACATCTCCGCAAATGGAAAAACCCCCAGGCATATACGCCTTCAAACTGCTACTGGAATTTTAAACCCCGATAATTGCTTTGTAATGTAAGCAACTGCATCATCGGTGTGAACGGGTTCCTTCGTCGCCTCCCCCAGCAAAGTACCCTCTGGTTGCAGGAGGCTTAAGCGTAACTCACAGCGGAACTGATGGCGTGTGCCAAAGTGAGCTCGTTTTAATGGTCAAACCTGGCTGTTCTGTCCTCCTTTGGGCAGAGGAAGAAAGCCCCACACCCTGGGGCAGCGGAGCGGGGGATGGCAGCTCCGGCAGCTCCCCCCAAAACAGACACGGTTTTGGGTCTCTGAAGTTGTGATTTATTAGACCACTAGAACAAAGCAACTTTTTCTTACCAGGGCCGATTTCCCCACCTCAGAATGAAAAAAAAAAATTCAAATAGAGAGGGCTGAAAACAAACCCGACTGTCCTTTCTTTCAGGCTTGCTTTGAATGAAGCAGCTTTGGAGGCTGCATCTAGAATATTTTCCATCTCCCCTGGGTCCCAGACATTTCTTCTTGCCCATCGCTGCCCAGAATGATGCCCAGCAGTTGGCAGGGGAGCCCAGTGCCCCACACTCACCCTTCTTGCCCCACTTCTACCCACTAACACACAGAGTAAATCAACGGGGACCAGCCCACCCCACCGTGTCATGAAGGGGCTAAAATCAGCAGCGAAATTGCCTGGAGGTACAGGAGTGGCTGGACTTGGTAGGTGGCAACCAGCAGCTCCCCAAAGCCAGAGCAGGAGCTGTGTGTAGTTGGGCTCCTACAAGCAGGTGGCCAAAGAGCTACAGGTGGCCCACGTAGAGCTGGCAGGGTCCTCCAACCTGTTTGCTGCTTATGCTTTCCATAGAATACAGGCTGAGAATATTTGTGGTGGGTGCCGGCACGGGCTGAGTTCCACAAATGGGCTTCGCAGATGCCGAGAGAGGAAACGTCGTGTTTTGTCCATGTTAAAGGCTCTGAAGCATTTAATTGAAAAGCTTTAGCAGCCCTGTACTCGGGAGGAGCAGCTTGGGAATTTGGCAGGAGGGTTTTGGTGTCAAAAATGTGCCTTTTGCTATTTCTGGGGAAGAAAAAAAAAAAACCCACAAACCAAAAACAACAAAAAAAAAAAAAAAAACCAAACAAAAACCAACCAAACCAACCAAACAAACCAACAAAAAAAAAAACCAAAACAGACAAACTGGCCAAATTGTGAACCTTTCAAGGTTTGTGAACACTCAGCAAAGACCTGCTCAAACAAACGTCGCTGCCAAATGCAGACACTGGAATAGGCTGCCCAGGGAGGGGGTTGAGTCACCATCCCTGGACGTGTTTAAGAGTCATTTAGATGCGGTGCTGGGGAATATGGTGTAGGGGAGAACTTTGTAGAGTGGGGTAGATGGTTGGACTCGACGATCCCAAGGGTCTTTTCCAACCTGAATAATTCTATGATTCTAAATTCAGCAGCCAGGCTTGGTCCTGGATGTCCTTCTTCACACCAGAGCCCGGGAGGGGACACTGCCCGGCCCCTGTGCCTTCCCACGGACGCTGGCGTGACCCGGGATCATCCACACTCGGGATCCCAGCCTGGTTTTCCCCACACTGTACCCGTCCCCTGGCCCTTCCAGCAGCGCTTCAGTCGTCATCATTATCACCCCTGAGAGCGTTGCAGTTTTCTGTACTTGCAGTTCCTCAATTACATTGATTATCACATTAAACATTCCTGGTGCTACAGGAACAGACTAAAAATAATAAGCTTGTATCTTCCTAATACAAATGAAACCCATTTGTACTACTGAAAGTGTAGCGGGCTTATTGTTTCTCAGTAATGAAGCTTTCATCTCAAGAGATCCAATTCATAAAAAAATACTTGCCAAGGTTGTGCACATTTCCTTCCCCCCTCCCCCCTCTTTTTTTTTTTTTTAAACTGCCACTGGCATTCCTTTAAGTTGAAATCTGATTCAGGATTATACCAGTAATTGAAATAAAATGGAAAAGCCACAGAAAAGCAAAGAAAAACCCCACCCCTGACGGCAGCCCCGTGCCCACCCCAGGCTGCGGGTGCCCTGATCCGTGCACCTTCCCCTGCTATAAATAGCTGCAGCCACCTTTGCTCCGTTTCCCAAAAAAGAAATGCATTGCAAAGGAGATGGGAACAGCACAACACTGTACATAAGCCCATTGTGAATTTGTAACCAAAACCACCCGAGGCAGGCAGCAACCCAGCCGAGGAGATGCTGTCTGCAGGCACCTGCAGGGGAACAGACCGAAGGCTGCAGGCACCAGCTGGGGAGCTGAGAAACAAGCAGGTTTCCACGCTTTTCCACTTTCCCCACTGCCAAGCTCCAAGTCACAACGCGGTGCAATTAAAATGTATAACATAAGAATTGAGCTGTGCCCCTCTGGCTGCTCCAGAGCTTCAGCAAAGGTAATCAGTCCGTCTTCAGGTCTACCCACCGTCTCCATGGGGCAGGAGGGGCTCCAGGGGAGTGTCCCCAGCTCCAGGAGAGTTGTGTGGTGGGACATGGCACCCAGGCTCTGCCCTGATGCTCTCCTTGGGGGAGACGAAGCTCCCGCCACCCTCAGGCACGACAAAAATGAGCCTGTTTTTCCCAGTCTGGTGGTTTCAGCCACACCATCGTCAAAGAACAGCACCAGGTATCAGAGACCCCAACACCAGGCACCGGTGCTGTTGGACCTGACCTCCCTCCATCCAGGGAGCCTGGAGACAAAGCCATCAGGGACATGCTCCACAGACCTTCCCATCAGGGGGTCCGTCTTCTTCCCCACTTCCCTCCCACAGAGAGGCAGAGAGATCTGAGAGCAGCCAAAGCTTTGCTCTTTCTTTCAAGCTTCAGAAATAAAACTAAAAGGCAGGAAAGAGGCGGAGGAGAGGCTTCCCCTTGTATTTCCCTTGGGGCCTGAAACTGTAGCACCCAGTGGCAGCATGGGACATGGGAAGGACCAGCATCTCCTTTTACCCCTGATTGAGGGTGGGGAGAGTCAGGCCTCCCCTATCACAACTTTGATTATCTTAAAAAAAAAAAAAAATCCCTTCCCCAGAATACAGTTTGGATTTTTGGATTTGACCTGGACCCACGTCATGTTCCTGGCATTGGTCAACTGGATCAAAAATAAGCATGATTTTCTTAACCCTCAGATTTTGTCCCCAAATGGCCAGTGCTTGCTGCGTGTGATAGCCCTACTGCCAGAGCTGCCTCTGGAGCCTTCCTCCGGATGCTGGCTTCTTCCCTGAGGGTGGCCAGGCTTTAATGGTGAGCTCAAAAGCCTCTTGCAGGGATAAAAGACACCTCACGGACTTGGTGGTTTGTTGCCATTTGTTGTATTTATTCAGAGGAATTAGTGCCATGGGACAGAAAGGACCAGTGAGAAAACATGGAGAGGAAGGTGACTTGCCCGGTCTTGGCTGTGGACCTGCTCCCTCTTCATCCTCCCTCTATCACATTCTGCAGGCTGCTGGAAGGGTTTTGCATGAGAGATCCAGGAATGATTTTTGATTCCTAATTTATCCAGTGAAATGAATTAAAAGCAGCTCAGCTGCACCTGCTTAGAGCAGTCTGTCTGTCCCCTTCTCTATCCCGCTGGGCTCAGCATCACGGAGTCTGAGAAACTTAATCGCACCCTCCAAATCATTGCAAACCCCTCCCAGACCAACGGGACCAGGACCTAACACAGAGAGATCATCTCTCATTGCAGAGCTCGGGCATTCATGGGTCAAACTCTTCACTTAGCTGGTAATTTCTGTTCAAAAAGTCAGTGTATTTCAAACATGAAGCATTAACTTTTCCAGCAATGCTGGTTCCCAGGGAAAAAAACCCAAACAACTCTTCAGCGAGCACCTTTCCTCCGCCTGGAGCAGAGGCAGAGCTTTGCTGGGCACCCACGGCGGGGGGTCATTCAGCAGGGGGTCTCATTATGGGAGCAGGAGGGCTATGAGGCAGCATCAAACACTCTGGGTACAGCTCCTGCAGAAAGTCACCCTCTCACTGAATCTTTGCAATTGGCGATCGGTCCCACCCAGGGCCAGAAATTTGGCTTGTTAAAGCATGACCTGCCGAGCCCCTCCTTAGATGCCCACAACACCTTCTCCTGTGGGATCAATTACCCTGCAGATGGGGTTACTGGCCACGGAGCAACAAAAAAGGATTTCTAGCAGAGATGGGGCAGCCAGGGCACATTTCCCACCCCTGGGGTGATACCACAGTTTCACGGAGAGGCAGCTTCCCACACACATCAGAAAATACTCAGTGTAGCCACGCACACACAAGACATACCTTCCTGTATAAGGTATCTATATGGTGTCGCTCCTCTTTCTGCCTTCACTGTATTTTATCTTTAAATTAGGAGAGCTTTTTTTGTAACAAACCATCAGAGAGGAACAGCTAGTTACCAAGGAGATTCTCTGATGAAACAGAGACAGACTGGTATAAGATCTAGACAGGCTGTGGCTTCTTAATTCGTGAGACCTTACGTTTTAAATGCGGGGAGGGAGAGGGGGGAGATCCTATCGCAACCGCCTGTGGACTACGCCAGCAAAAGCAGCTTTTATTTTTGCTAATAGCAAGCGCAGAGCGTGGGAAATCAGTGAGCAGCCCAAGATGAACGGGAGCGTCTCCCCAGCACGCTCCTGACTCGGAAAAAAAGGCAAATACCATCCAAGGACAAAGTGGTCCGATAGAGGTGACTGAGGGAAAGGCTGGGAAGCTCCCGATTTCACACTGGCACGAGCGAGGATCTGCAGGGTCGAGAAAGAGCTGCACGCCTGCTTCCACACAGCCCTGGCATTTCGGGAAGTAAAGGTTGCACGGGCAGGCAAGGTGCTGCCTGTCCACGGGCTCGGCATAATACTGGGATCCCCCCAAGCCCGAGCTTAATTTCCTGCCCAATCCCTGCCTTTTTCCTCCGAGAAATGAATTTTGCCAAGTGACAGCAAGGGGACCGACCCCACGCCGAGCATCCTGCCCTCACAGGGATGGCCATCATGCCCCGGAGGAGCCCAGGCAGCACGGATGGGAAAAAGAGTTTTTATAGAGGTGGGGATAACAAGGAGCTTCCCGACAAAAAGTTTGGAGAGAGAAAGCTCAGCTTTCTTGGGCTGACTTTATTCAGAGGGTCTTCAACACCCTCTTCCTTCTGGCGGCTCGCTTCCGAATAATTGCTGAACACTGGTGCTGCGCCTCTACTTAAAAATACACAAAGTAATTAAAACTGCCTGGGAACCGCGAGAGCAATGAGAAATATTTGGAGACGTCAAGAGACGAGATACATGGAAACCTCCTGCTTGTAGATGGGCTGTTTTCCCAAAGGTGGAAACTACAGAAATATGTAGATGAGAGGGAAAAACTCCCTGTCAGACCCCATTGAAATCTCCATTTTGGGCACCGCTGCTCCACCGCTGCTCAGGTAAACCTCATCCTTTACTGGGGGAAGCTGCAGGATGCGCCGGGGTGTTCGGGACGGGGACATTGCCAAGAGCTTAGAGGGGCTGCTGTGAAGTATCTGGGAGTGAAGATTAAAGCATGTGTTAGAGCAAATTCAGGCTTTGCTGATTGTTTTTTACTGATGCTAAATGCACCCTGGAAAAAGATTTCCTCCTTTGGCCAGAAACTGGTGCAAGCCAGGCTTTAAGTGAGGATTCAAGTGAAGGATGTTTTATAGGCAAACAGTTTCAAAGTGCCGTTTTACGATATAAATTACACTTGCTCACCTGAAGAGTGACTTCGAAGTGGGTAGCGTTCGTGGGGCTGGAGGTTGAGGCTTACGGTAGTATTTTAGTGGTGCATATTGTAATGTTATTGTGGGGGACAACCTGAATACCCTGGGGGCCTCTTGTTTGGAAAGCAGAACACTCCAGAGCACTGTGACGGAGGCTGGAAACAGCACAGGGGGTAAGGAAAGGGCACAAGAAACACTTGCTGATAACAAGCTGCTTTCGGCACCGCAATAAGAAAATTTGTCAGGAAATTCCAAGCCCTGGCTCACAGCCCAGAGGTCCCTCCAACTTCACACCCAGGGGCTCACGCAGCCTTCGCTTGCTGCGCTTCCCAGCTGTGCCGGGCAAATTAAAGGTGTGGTGGCGGCAAATTAAAACAGGCTGCCAGCTTTCATGCCACTTAGTGGGCTTCTGGGTCTTATTTGACTTCGTATTTATGATCTGTAGTCACTTTAGAGTGAAGCGGACGTCTGCTTCATTTTGCATTTAAAGCAGAGAAGGGCTGAGGCAGCAGTAACTCACACAAACTTCCCACGGGCAGAGCAGACGCTTCCACCCCCTCCCCGGCTTATAAACCCCGTGCGATGCCACAGCAGAGCCCTTATTCCAGCCTTGGGCTGATTTGGGATATCCCCATTCCCCAGAAAACATTGAGAGCTCGTTTTTCCAAGCGTGTACAACAAGCAGCTGGTAGAACATCACCCGTGTCTTACACAGGGCTTTGAGTCCAAGAAGAGCAAACGCGTAGATCAGGGATTTACAAAGGGAGAAACCGAGGCTGTTCAGTATTTGGATAAAATATTTGGGAATATTTCAATAATTTGGATTAAAGCCTGCAGCTGAACAGGAAGAGTGTCCAGATAGGAACTTAAGTCCTCACTTCCACTGCTTTGCAGTAACTATTAGTCTGGAAAGCCTTGGCAGTTCATTGCTAATGTGACTTTTGCTATGCAACAAAGCTGGTCTGAACAGGGGCACTAAGAGTAGCATCGTCCCTGTTCGGTGCAGTCCCTGGGCTGGATGAGCACCTGCATTCTGCCTCTGCTTGTTAATTTTGACTGCAGTAAATGAGTAGGAGGTTGAAAATGGTCTAAAACCACTGGCTTTGGAGTTAGATTTGTTGCCACGAGTGTTTTTCTGGGTAAATACCTACAATAAGATCAAGAAAAGAAGTGGGGATCCGTGAGGAATATGAACTGTCAGGTGCAGGATGGCATCCACCAAGCCACGGTGCTTGACAGCACATCTGGTCCCTCGGTACTAAAGTGGTGGTGGAGCAGGGAGAGATTTTGTTATAGATAAAACTAAAATACAAAGAAACCCATGTAGCTTGTTCCAGCCCTCTGCATGCATGTATTCTTACACAGCATTTCTGAGAAATCAGTTATTCCCAGCACATATAGTGTCTGTTGCTGACCGCAGAGCCCAGGCGCTGGGGAAACTTATGAAGCAGCCATACAGATTAGCTACCGCCTGTAATCCACTCAGTCCCACTCGAAGAAATCCTGTCTCTCCCCAGGAGGGCTTTGTTGCCTTGCTACAAATCCCCTCATTCACCGGCAGCCCCTTGGCAGGGCAGGTGGGTTCTCCGCCAGCTTCAGCCATTGACTTCTCCCCACCCAAAAAGAAGCGCTTAGGTAGAGCCAACGGGGTGTTCTTTTCACCCTGTGTCCCCAACGTGGTGCCCCAGCATTGCCTTAGCTCAGCTGGTCACCCCAGGGGACACCCCAGGAGTCCCAAGGCTGCGGTGGATCAAGCAAGCCAGATTTGGGAGCGGGATATGGGACCAGCCCAACCCCTCACCCACCCTGGAAGGCAAAGCTGAGCGTTGGCACAGCAGGGAGGAGCAGGATCCTTCCCAACAACCTTCTCCAAATGATCCAGATTGCATCAACGGGCTCTGGAGGGAGCCCGCAGCCACTGCTCTTCCGATGGGAGCGTAGGATTTACAACATGGGCCCCAAGAGAGACAAGGAGCACAGCCATGGGGAAGGAAGGCAGAAGGCCTCAGCACCCTTCACACCTTCAGAGCTGGTAAATCTTTCTTATTTCCCTTTCTACTCTTTTTCTTTCAAAGAAACTAGAGAAGTCACCACAGCACTGTGCCACTTTACCCAGTGGCAGGGTGTTGGGGAGACCCCAATGCTGAGAGCCAAATGTTACCTTCCAAGCTACTGTTCAAAAGCCCAGAGGCAACCTAGCAGCCTAGAGCACTGCATGTGTCCAGGATGACCCAAAAATTTCTCCCTTTGATATTTAATGATCATTTGGTAGATAGGTGTACCAACAACCATGCATGTTGTGCCGGGAGAGGGGTAGTGGTAGCAAAGGAGCCTCCTGGGTCTCGCAGGCTTTAGAGGCTAGAAACACAAATATTGGTGCTTACAGTACCCATCCAGGTGAAGGGGAGCAAAACCCAGTCAGTGAAGGGGTCTGTGTGAACCCACCCAAAGGGATATCGGGGGGACATGCCAGGGTCTCCCTTTGGGACTCTGCAGTGCCTCTTGGGCTGAGCGCTGCCTTTTGGCTCAGATAGTCTTGTTTAAATGCAATAAGCATCCTCCTCTACACAGCTGCAAGCCACAAGCACCATTATTCTGGGCATATAAGCCACTTAGAGCAACATCACCTCTCTCTTAAGAGAGGGATCACAGCAGTAGCTACACCATGGACCATTAATTTACTGCCAGGTGGCTTGACCCTAGACTTTAACATGCATTTAACTAGAGGTCTACAGCAGAGGTAGCATGGTGCAACCGTACAAATGCACTTTTACATGAGCGGTTTTAGTGCCACTTGAACTCCTTCCAGCTCCCGTGTGGCAGGGGACACACTCGTAGGCACCCCTGTACAGGTAAATGTTGCCGGGTGGAAAATTCGGTTGTTTACAACAGGCGGTGTGATTTCAATAGGTGTTCCACCAGAAATGAAGCAAGACAGGAAGTAGGGTGTTGAAACGGGAATTAATTGTCATTTAGGTAGGGCGTCTCCTGTAGTACAGAACTGGAAACCTGCGCTCCTGATGCGGCCCCAAAGATGCTCATAACCCTCGTGCTTCAAGCACACCACGATATTCTTTGCCGGGCTGGGTCCAAATCAGGTTGGCATCACTTCTCACCACGCTCGCCCTTCGGCACGGGCACATCCCTGCCACTTGGCACTCAGAAATCATTTCCCAGCTGCACTGCCAGGGGTGTGCGGGAGGGATAACAGGCCAAATTTTCTACACACCACCAGCTAATTTAACTCCTGATTCGCTCAGCAGAGCCATGCCCATTTCTAAAACGGGTCAGCTGTCCCCGTCCCCCCCCCCCAAGTTGGTAAGCTGGTCTCGCAAACTGGTCTGTGTCCAGCAGCAGTTTTATGCTCCTGCTAATATCAGTGGGGACTTTAAATTGCCTTTAGTTAGAGCTCTGAAAGATTCCACTGTTTCTCGGCAATTAGCTTCTGTACCGGGTTTATTTGAACAGTAGCACTCCGTGCTAGAGATGTGGTGAGCTTGGAAAACTGTCCTTTTTTCACTCTGCTCCTAACTCTTCACTCCGTTGCTGATGTGTAAAGGGCTGGTGGGGAGACAGAGAGTCTCATAGGAGGAAAGAATGAATGAAAACCTAGAAATAGCTTAACCCCATCCACATCCTACCCACATGCTCAGGGTTGGGTTTATTCTGCTTAAAACTAAAGTTTGTCTCCGCTAACATACAGTTAATTAGTGTGGTTTTGACGAGCACTGGAAGTTTCAGAGGAGAGGGAGGGTGATGGAAGGCATCCCACTGCTGCCGGAGGACCTGCCAGGTCCTGACACCACAGGCTGCCTCCCAGCTATTAGCAGGGCAGCCTTAGGAGGCAGAGGTTGCTCCTGGAGGGGATTTTGCTGTCAGCACAAGGTCTTGGTGTGGAAGGAAATGACCTTTCCTTCCCCCTCTGCAGCCTGCCTCCAGCCCTCCCCCCTCCTGCTGTGTGGAGTATCCCCTGGCTCTATCCCCTCATTGGATTTCCCCTTGTTCTCTCTTCCCAGCTCAAGCTAAAATGTTGCATCTGGCACTGAAATCTGCTTTGTCTCCCACCACTCTGCCCTCCATCTCATGGTCTCCTGTGCTGCTACCCCTCTGCTCTCCCCGCACCAGCTCTGGAGCTGCAACGACACCATCCCAGGGATGGTGCCCCAGCGACCATTTAACACCATCCCAGGGATGGTGCCCCAGCGACCATTTAACACC
>JAOXNO010000052.1:2292659-2304697 GCA_028565335.1 Limnodromus scolopaceus | reverse complement strand
GTGGCAGAGCCCTGGAAGAGGCTGCCCAGAGAGGTGGTGGAGTCTCCTTCTCTGGAGACATTCAAACCCCACCTGCACATGTTCCTGTGCAACCTGCTCTGGGTGGACCTGCTTTGGTAGCAGGGGTTGGACTAGATGATCTCCAGAGGTCCCTTCCAACCCCACAGCATTCTGTGATTCTGTGGCTGTTGTGGAGCACTGCTTTTAGCCAAGTGCCCAGCATCCTCCACAGGAGGGACCATCACCTCACACAAGCGAGCAGCCACTCCAGCCTGCCCAGTTTTGAAGCCACCTGATACAAGCTCCCAGCCACAGCCATAAGTCAATCAAACCATCTGCAGTTTCCACAGGCAAGCTCATCATGTGAGACAAATGCATCGCTTATTGTCACCGTGGTTAACGGCCATGAACCTGGAGGCTGAAGTTTCAGTTCACGCCAAGGAATACAATGGTCAGTAGCACATTCAGCCCACAAATAACCAGAGACCTCCTGGCCAATGGACCAGGGAGAGAAAGGAGGACTCATTTATTTTTCAATTGTTTGTAATCTCCGCAAAACTAGCAAAATTGTCTCCCTCGGAGTTACATTTAATAAGTTATTGCTGCTGTCTCGCCCAGAACTCCTCCAGCTATGTGTCATTAGATCTGCTGTCTGGTGCTACAGGCAGCTGCTCCCATCCAATAAAGCTGATTAGAGCACATGCACTCCATCATGGAGAAGAGGTGGCTTCGGAGTTGGAGCATCAAGCCGAGACCAGCCAAGTGCTCAGGTTGAGCCATTAACATCCTTAAAGGCCCTCTAGACAGTCCTGATGTACAGCACATGCTGTAAGGACAGGTTATTTATTAGGGGGAGGTCGGCAGTGAGAAGGGAAAGCAAGTCCCTTGCCCCTGATCACAAGCATTAAAGATTGGGGCCCCATGTCACAGACCATGGCCAAACTATTGCCTCTTCAAGAAACTGGCCGAAATCCAGCCCTGAAAACTGTTGTCAGTGGCACGTTGTTAGGTGTCCCAAGGTAGAAGATACTCCAGAAATATGGGCTGTCATTCATTATTGCTGTCAGTTTTGTAGGACAAGTGTCAGCATAACACAGCCAGAGCCTCACACATCTGATGCCCACAGGAGCTACCAGCCCTGGAAATCAGGTCAGGCAGCCTTCTGCTGGGCCTCACATGGGGACAAGATCACCATCAAGGGCTACCAGGGACAAGCCCCCCAACAGCAAAAATCTCTACAATTTTACACCTTCTCCAAATTTGCCTTTTCTTCCTCCCCCTTCAGCTGAAACCTGTGGCCATGCCATGCTCACCCTGCGCCTCAATAATCAGGGCCCCACATCCCCCACCACCACCAAGCAGGCTTCTATCAGCACCCACCCCCTGTGCAACACTGCAACTAAAGCTCTATTTCCCATGTTTTTATATTCCAAATTTCCTATGACTTGGTGCCCATTTCCTCTCCTCCTGGATGCACGCTCCTGTTCCCACTGAGCTGCACCCCCAGCATCACCTCTGGGTGGCCACAGGAGCACTCAGGCTCTGTCTCATGCTATTAACTCACTCTCCCACCTGGTACCAGCTCTCTCCTCACAGACAGCATCAATCAGCCTCCCTCAGGCAAGGTCTTATTACTCAGAGTGGAATTTTCCAAATATTGACTCATTTTAGCCTAAATAATATCATTCTGTTATTATTATTCTCTAAAGCTGGCTCTGTTTCACCTTCTACAACACTTCAAGTGTGACTTGGCTGCATCAAAGATAACTCACCCATAATAGCAGCAGAACCAGGCTGTGTTTAGTACAACCCATCAGCTAAACTAAAACTCCGAGACCCCCACCTGCTCCCGTCAAACAACGATGGGCATAAATCAATACTCTCATTTCTGCACAGCTCTTCCATGACCACATGCCCACAGAAGGAGAAAAGCCAGTCATTCAGCCTGACTGGACTTTAGATTACAGTAAACCCCCCAAGAAGTGGCATCTTGATGCAGTACAACATACATATTTTAACCTAGAAGGCTGCAATAAAAGGAGTAAAGATACAACACACAAATAAAGAGGAAATACTTCAGAATACTGGACACAATACCTTGGATGTACAAGTAGAACTTTTCTCCTTTCTTGCAAACTTCTTTCCCCATTGCAAACAGCTCCCAATTCTTTGGTCCAACACCTCCAAAAAGCCGCTTGCTTCAAAGTACACCAGCAAGGAACCCCACAGAACCATCCCCAACAAACCAACCACTGCTACTCCTGGCTGAACTATTTATCTGCTCTTTATCCAGCCTCAATCATAAGCACCTGGAACCAGCAAGCTCCCAGCACATCCCGGGCTGATTGCTCTGGATTGCCATGGTTTCATTCATTTTAACAGATCACTAATGACAATCGGTATCAGCTGAGGACCTAGGATCTGCTTCCTTTATTTGTTTATGAGCTCAGGCAGTGTTGGGAGATAACATTGTAGGAAAAAAAAAAGAAAAAAGCTATTTTTTCTATTAAGCCTGGAGTCAGGGCATTAGCAAAAGTTAAGTTGTTTACAAGAAAAAGTTGTTTGCGTTGATTATACCTCCAAAATTCAGGCAGGAGGTTCAGCATCCACTTATTTAGCAACAACTTCAAGGGACGGTGAGCAGGATGTTTAGGAGGTTTCCGTGTGTCTCGTGTTGCTAAGGAAACTGCCTCCGTGATGCCTGTGTGCTCACCGCAGCTGGGTCCCTCGGGCTTTGCTTCTCAGAGGAAGGGCCGAGTCGTGGCACAAACCTGCTAAGGAATGCCTTTATCGCATACTTCCACTCACATGTGAAAATATACACTAGTAGTAGTAGTTAATACTAAAAACCACTAGCAGTGGTAGAACTGTATTAATACTTTTGCTAGTAGCAGCATGCTGCGTATTAGCAATTCTATCCAACACTTCAACTAGACACAGGAAAAATAAAACCACTATTTTTTCCGCATACTCTTGCAGCTTCTGGCAATGTTGGGGTATAACGTGAGGATATGTTGTGCCAAAAATGTCTTGATGATACAACACTCTGAATATCAGTGTTTTCTCGTTCCCCTCACATGATACAACAAACGCCTGAGTTACTAACCCACCTAGTCATTTCTGAAACTATCACCAGAAACAGATGTTTGAGTGAGTTGTGCGTTGAGTAGGCTTCGATTTGCAGTCATGGTGGTTGTAAAAGAAGAAAGGCGTGGTTATTGATCTTTACCAAACCAGTCAGGTGTGCTTACGTACAGAAAGGTGCTGGTATATGCATGTGATAACCATATGATAAATATGGGTATAATATATATATGTATACTCCCTGCCTGTAAATTATGTGGTCCCTCTATAACCTTGTGCACCTTGTCTCTGAGAAGCCATCAAAGAAGTAGCTCTTGTTTCATTTCTTTATGTTTGTTTCAGGGTTTTTTATGTTTTGATTTTGCTTCTGCAAATAGTGATGAGTTTGATACAGGGCCAGGTGACTTGAGGTACCCTAAATTGTGAATATTACAGAGGGGCCCATTACAAGGCTTTCATTAACACTGACAGACATTATACATTTGTACTTAAGGCTCCATCTGGATAATCATCCAAAAGCTTAGCTGAGCCTGCTGAGCCTCGTAGGTCTCCAGCGTGTTCTGGGCTTCTTCTGATTGATCATGGGAAGATACGGCGACCAGGAGCATAAATGGGGCCCATCTCTGCTCCTTCTTGAAAATCAGCTCAAACCTTTGCTCTGGGCAGTGGCAAGCTGATATTTCATACCCTGTTTTTTTTTTTAATTTGGGAACCTCACGTGTCCCTTACTTTGGGCAATACCCATTCAGCATTGCCCTGGAATAAAACTGGAATGGATCCCAGGGAGCTGGAAGTGTTTCTGCCAAAGCGAACGGTACATCAAGATGCACTGAATCAAAGAGATGAGCATTCAATGAGTTCTTTAACTCTGCATGCCTTCCTGTAATGCATTTTCACTACACTTTCAGACTTTTAAGATTTTCCATCTGGCATTCCTAAAAGAGAGTATCTAAGGGTTAAGGTCTTAAGCAATGGGGGTCATTTCTCATGTCTGCTACCACACAGCATGGAGAAAGCTGGAAATGCCCCTTTCCTCCCCTGCTCCTCCACTGGGGGCTTATTTCATTTTCCCATGCAGGAGGAGATGGGCTACCTAATTTTTCCATTTTGCTGTCAGACAGTTCTGTAAGTATCAGAAAAATAAAAGTCAGAGGCACTACTGGTGGTTGTCCAAGCAGAGGGAGCTGCCAGTCAGCAGGTGGGCACTTCCAGTGCTGTGATTCGGGTGCTCCAGCCTCCTATTGGGGCATTCGTTGGAACCTCATGAGGATGCCAGGTGGGTTTTGTTTCTTATTATGGAAGTTTGCAAGTGCCAAGATGATAATTTAACCCTTGAGGGCTTGCATTCAGCACTGGTGGCCCATCAGACTGTGGAGCACCCACCCCAATGGGCCAGCTTGGTGGCTCACCATAGCTTTGAGGGACCATGCTCTCAGGGGCTTCATGATCTATGTCTGACTGTTTCCTTCAGGCAGGCTGCCTTCCAGCAAGCCCTCATCATTCATCTTAAAAGAGACTGCATTACAGATGGGCTTTTTAGCACCCTCTGAGCCCCATGGCCAGGCAATCCCACAGTGTCCTCTTCCCACATCCGCTCACCTCCCTGCTCTGCAGCAGCCACCAGATGTAGAGGACACTGGAATATGATTTAATGGCAGATTTAATCTCATCAAATGCAGCAGGTCACTTAAAGGCAAGGGTCCTCCACATCCCTACAGAGGGTTTGCCAAGGTTATGTTGAATTTACCAGCTTTTTCTTTTTTAATATTTACCATATCTACTGTCTTTTGTGCAAATATTGTGTTAGTTTAACCAACACACACCATACCTCTTGTACCTTCAATATTATAGGCCTTGCCAAGGAGATTGCCCATCTGCTGTGTTAGATGCTTCCATTTGCTCATGTAAGCTGCCATTTCTCCAAATATCGAATCATTAATAGACTTCTATACAATTGTCTCTGAAACGCAGAAGAATGAGATTTAATATTGCTTCTCACCCGTCTAATGGGAGGTTTTACTTGTTTTCACAGTAAAATCATTGTTGCAATTTATTAGCCACGGAAAGGTAGCAACCATTTTATGGCTTGGACAGCAAACTTCACTGTAAAGTTTTGCTCAGTGATTTGTAGCACCCCTTCCAGCTGCAGCTGCTGCATTATGTCTTCTTAAATTTGAGGTGTTTGGCCTCAGGATTCCCAGTTTCGTTCCAAATTTTCTTGTGGTCCAAGGCTTAGAAGTTGACGTGAGTTAATACCCAAAACTCCCTCTACTCTTGAGGCTGCACAGTCCAACGTTGCCTCTGAGTGGGATGCGATCCCATCTGGTGAGCCTTGGCTCAGACGACTGACAAATTTATCTGTTGCTGCCAGCTGTGAAACAGCGGGGTGCCCGAGATGAGCATCCGCAGCAACCACCCCCGCGGGCCGGGATGTTGTTCTTTGTTTCTGGATCCAGATAAAAACTCATTGGCCTTTTGGGGAAGGAGAAGGGTATAAGGTTTAGTAGTATGACACCACCACGTTGGGTGACCGTTCTGCCTGACATGATAGGAATCTTGTGGGAACGCTGCTTTTGTGGGGTTTTCATTATGTACTTGGACCGATCAGCAAGAGAAGGGCTAATCTTATGTGATGTCAGCCACGTATTCTCAGATGAGAACATGTAGAAATGTTTATTTTAGATCCATCCAACAACTAGGGCACACAGAATAGCTTTGGATGCAAGGATTCAAAGCTTATTCCCCAAAACCCTTCCCAAGGTTTAACCCAAGAGCCTCGAGTGAGCATTTGACTTTACATCCACAGATCATCTTTCTAATAATTTGTAAAAAAAAAGATGGCTGATTTCTGAACTAAGACTTAAAATACTTACATATAATACTGAAGCATCACGCATTGCCCCCAGAGAAGTCAGACAGCTGAACCCAAAAACCACTTAAAATCATTTGCAGATTTTGTGCCTCTATTTTGCACAACCCAACTGGCTGTAAAGAGAATTTCATTTTTCAGACTGCCTTAAAAAACCCTTCCCTTAGCTTTGACCTCAAATCCTTCTGCTCCAGACAGGGCTGAGAAAAGGTTGTTCCTCGGGACTCCAGCACTTGTTAATTCTCTTAAAGAGATTACTCAAATCTCCTAAACAAATATCAGACTAGATTTTGGATTAAGCACGGGTGCTACAATGACCTTGCTGATAAAATCATCACGATCTAACCTCACAAGTTGGAGAGGGGAGCCTTGGATGTAATTTTGACTCGGTAGGTACCGCCATGGTGAGTTATCGGGCTGCTCTGCGTCTCTGCTCCCCTATCTCTAATAATTTGCAAAGTCACTTGAGAACTAATACAAAAAATGCCAGATCTTCATGGGAAAGACAATATCCCGACAAAGCCAGTGGGACTACGCACAACCTGCTGTTTTCTTTTACTAATGCTTATTGCTTTTTTTTCTTTTTTTTTTTCTTCCATTTTGAGCCATATTTGAGCTGTGTGGTTCATTTCGGTGTCAGCGCGAGGCTGGTTTGCGCCGCGTCCTGACTCCCACGTTAATTAAAGCGCCGTTGTTCGGAAGCGGGTTCAGTGGAGTGCGTTTGGCAGGGTTGGGGCAGGCTGGGGACCCCCGGGTCCATCACACACCCCTCACCTCTCCCACCGCCTTCGGGCGATTTCCCCCCTGGGCAGCTAAGAGCCAGGGGTATCTATGTCCTGAGTCTATCCGTGCGGCTTTCTTTGTGTCCCGTTTGGGCTTCAGAAATAATTAACCCTGCAAAGGCAGGTGTGGGTTCCGGCCACACGTTTTCTTAAGAACGAGGAGTGGCACAACAAGGTCTGCGTTAAGTGTTTTTTGTCATTGTGTTGTGGCCAGGAACAAAGCCCAGAAATTTTATCTCTGATGAGCATTTCACAAAAGAGAGATCATTAAGTTCAAAACTGTACCCCTTTCGACCTACATTTCTTCTGTTGTTGTTTTGTTACTCTTCTTCTATAAGCCCATTAGATTTCCTTGCAAAATCTCTAGCATCTGTAATGGAAACAATTTCAAATCCAATAAGAATCCACAGACTATTTTAAAAAAAAAAAAAATTCCTTGGAGGGCAAAGCCCATAATGACTGAAGCACTTAAATCTACTTTCAAATCGCTTTGCCCAGTTTTCAGTTTAATTTACTCATTTGCTAATCCTGATTTTCCAGTACTGCGCTTACGATATCTAACCAAATATCACTCATGTGGAAACACATTAAAAATTCTGCGACAAGCTGGAACTTCAGGCTTCAAAATTCTTCTCAGCTTCGCTTCTCAACCATCAACATGCAACGGTGGGTCTGCCTTCCTCTCCTCAAAAACATATTAGTCAAGTTCACCATTCCCTTCCTGAGCTCTGTGCTCCAGTTCACTCTCACTGTTGTTCATTATGGCAAAATTATCCCACCTCTGCTAAACTTCAAGTATACCTGATGCAGAAACATCAACTTTTCTGAAAAAATTTGTCAGATGCCATTATTTCATTTTCCTTGGTTTTTAAATAATTTAATATATTTTTATAAAGAATATTGATGCTGTGATGTGCTGCACATAGAAATAGCAAATACTTGTACTGTGACAAAATACTGGGAATAGTGCTGTGTACAGCAATCAGAACCGAGAAACTGCGTAACACACTCTTGACTCCTGACCAAAAGGAAGAGCGATCTGATTTTGCTCCAAAACAGTCAGATCCAAAGGCAACGTCCCCATCACACCGCCCCTGGTTGCCCCATCTCCAATGGAGCGGGGCCGGGTCTGGCTTCTGCACGGTGCGGGGGGCACAGCAAATCCCACCCTCTCTGATCCCAGCTGGGCTCCCGGGGATAAAAGCGTCCATAAAGATCCCAGGCTGAGGCTGAAAGTGCATCTCCGGAGGAGGCAGCTGGAAGTCCCTTTGTACTCGGTCGTGCTGGCTCCCTTCCCTCCACAGCTGCCTCCTTCCCTCCCTTCAGGGGGTTATATTTCTGTGAGCTAATTTAAGGAGAAAAGCCTTTTTAATCCGGTATCTTACAGACTCAAAGTATGGATTTTTTTTTTATTATTATTATTTTGAATAAAATATGAATATTGAGCTCTTTAGGCAGGGACTTTATCTTCCAACCTGTCTTCAAAGCACTTAGCATGCTGCTGGTATTGCAGGTGTAAATACTACAAATAATATAATACAGTTTGGATCTCGGAGATCTGTTTCATTAAGAAGGGGCTCACAAAGCGTGTCTCTCTATGTTGTGATAGAAAAGACTCAGGCAGGAAGAGGGCTTCCCCAGAAGTTAGTGCTGAGCCTTGCCCTGGAAGAGCTTGTGGTCAAGAACCTATTATGATTTAGGTTTCCTCGTAATTCACGAGGCTCTTCTTGTTTTGCTTCCTCCAGTAACAAAAAAAAGGGACAACCTTCCCAAGAAACAAAAATTAAGTTTAGGATACTGAGCACTCGTTTGAGAAGTGGACAAGAGCTGTTTAACCCTGCAAGATAACGGCATGGAGTAGTTCAGGGCAGAAGGCGAGAGTGAATTTCCTAACCAGCTGAAGGCAAAAAGGTAAAAAGCACTTAAGACAGAAACATCCTTGTAGAAAAGAATATGTTATTAAGTGAAAAAGTAGTTTAACAGAATAGTCATGTTCTCATACCACTGAGCAAATCTAATACCAACTCTCCAAATCTAATAAGATCTCTGCAAAAGCAGAGAAGTTCAACGTGAAGAGCACTCTTTCGAGGCTGAGGCCAATGTCCATTAAGTACAATAGAAATACTCCATCAGCTTCAATACAAGCCGGATCAGGCATCCGCGGGATTTGGATTGTCGGTGGCTGTTATTGTCTCTACAGAATATTCCACTCAAGCTCGCCATGGCGATTGAAGCAACGTCTCATTTCCACAACAATACAAGCAAATTCTCAATATGCTCCGCTCTTGAACGCGAAGCGCAGCAGGCACTGCTGTGTTTGCGCCAGAGCATCTTGTCAAATGCTTCCTCTGTTAAATGAGAACCAAATTGGCCCAGAAAAATCACAAGCGGGTGGGAAGGCAAACATCAGACCTTAAATGAGGTGTAATCTATAGGTGGATTCCACACAAGAATCTCAGGCTCAACCTCTGAGGGATCCATGATGATCAAGAGGAGGCAGAGCACCCATCTTGCCATGATTATGCCATCGTATTTATTTCACCGCTGACCGCTTCATTGTACTTCAGCTAGTTCTTTATTGCAGACATCAGCTGGAAACGATCAGCTTCGTTACCCATAGCTCCTAAAGGCTCCATGCCATAATCCACGTGGAATTCAACGTACGTGGACTAGGCTGGCCATGCAATGGTGTTTCATACAATGCAACTGCTGTGCTATCTCAGTCTGTCACTTTTGTCAGGTCCCAGCAATGTCTCCCAGTTGAGCATTCCATTAACTTTTTCACCTCTTATTTCTTAAAAAGCCCAGAAGTAATCTTAATCCCCCCCTTATCTCTCTCCACTATTATCTTGCTGCATTCCTGGTGGCTTCGCACAGTGATTTTGTGGAACTGTGTTTTTTCCACTTAGCCCAAAATTGGCTTGGAGGAAGACAGTGCAAAGAGGTCTTTCCTTGAGCAAGCTAGAAATAGGAATGGAAGTCTTAGCTTGTGCCTGGTTTTAATTCAGATCAGATTAGAGGAGGGTTTGCTTTACTGCAGTTTAAGAGAAGGGAGCATCTCTCATTTGAGATGGGAGATTGATTCCTATTAGATCCTCCTGTGGCGGATCTACACCTCCCTTTGTATTAGTTCTTTGGAGGAGCCCAGGATGATCCACACACACGTGTCTGCTGAGACCAGCAATTAAACCACCCCTGTCACCTCTGGAAAGACTGTCATCGTGACGTCAGTAGCGTCCTTCCCCCTGATGAACTGGGGGAGTCTATAATGGAAAAAGAAGGTGTTAAGACTGGCGACTGCTAAAATACAACCAGCCGGGAAGAAAAGGTACAAAACCCACTTACTTTAGCGTGGGATTGAAGTAGTTTTATGGATCATACATTTGTAATAGCTTGCTGTATTAACAAATTCAGTACAGAAGCTTTCACGTTTGAAGCAAACCTCTCAGTCTATTGCTTCGGAAAGAGCAGCCCAAGAGCTATCGGTCTATTTATACAGATAAGCACCCGGCAGAGTTATCGGAATCAACGCAAACACTCGGAAAAAAGGATTCAATATAAATAATAATAAATAAGTAAAGACCCAGGAAATAGAAATGTACAATTTAAAACTAATTGAAATGCTGACCCGAAGAATAGCTGGTTATGTGCATTTCTGCAAAGGCGATTCCGGGAAAGGGAAAGAGAGCGCAGAAAGCAAGTGGATGATTTCTCAGGTGGCAGACAAGAGAACAGACAAGCAGCGTCCAACTCAAAGGAAACAGGCAAGGGCTAGAAAGTGGTAGAAGTAATATTGGAATTTTTTTCCTTTTTTTTTTTTTTTTAATACATGTATTTAAAGTGACTTCGTACAAAACAAGGTCTGAGCACTGTTACTGAAATCAGCCCGGGGAGAGTAAAGGAGCAGCACAGGTACCTGCACACGTGTGTTTTCCATGGGTAGGCAGCCAAATTTTGCACCCGTGTTCTTTTTTGAGGTCAAGAGAAGTTTTGACATGAACCCTGTTTGGTTGGTTTGATGAGACATTTTTCATCTGCCTTTGTTTGCCTCTGAAGTTGCCATGGGATGGGATGGGGCTGGGCCAGCCACCACCAGCAGCCTTTCAAAGTACATATCAGTTCAGGATTTAGGCTGATTACCATAGAGTAGGCTTTGGGTCACACCTGTCCTACACTGTCATGTGGCCAGCTTATCTTCAAAATATTTTTTAAATTCTTCTTTGAGACCTGATGAAGTCCAGGAGCCCCAGCTGCTCAGTTCTGGGTACAGCAGTAAAGAAAGGCCAGCTCCAGCCCTGGACAACTCACAACATGCTCTAGTTTCATTTCAGGTGTGGCCCAGCCAAAAATATAAAGGCAGGTTCAGACCAAGTGCTGCCTCACCCACTTCATGGCATTACATCTTACCCTACGAGGTAAATCCCAGTTGGGAACAGCCATGCTTTGCTTGGCTCTGTATGAGAAACAGCAATAACGCAGTATTCTGGGGAGAAAAGGTCACAAGACATATACAATTTCACCTCATTCACTTTAGTGTACCTGAAACTATTAAGAGCTTGCAAAAATTTCCAATAATTATCAGCTGAAAAAAAAAAATAAAATGGTTTAGCCTTGGAAGGCTGAGTCCTTCAGGAGAAATTCACTAGGTTTTGCCAGCAAGATTTAAACTTCTCCTGAAATAAGGAAATAGGCTCCATTGCAGTCCCAATGCAGTAAAACAGACATATATCTTATGCGCTGTTTCTGTGAACATCTGATGTGAATCAGCATTGTTTGGACTTCGGTTGGCTGACCCCAGAAATCAAGCACCTCCTCTCCCCAAAGGCAGCCCGAGCATCCCGGGAAAGCGAGCAAGCAGGATTTTGGCACCTCCAAGCTCCCTGGTACAGCCACGCAGAGACAAAGCCAAGCATCTGCAGTGACTGCAGAGGCCACAGGACAGTTGCTTTGCTGGTACCAGTCAATGCAGCCCCGCTGACGTTGCTGGAAGTGCCCTGGTGGGCACCAAACCTGGGCATTAAGTGCCAAGAGGACAGATCCAGGTGGTCAGAAAGAACAGAGAGGAGTGGGAAGAGACAGGAAACACCCAACAAATAGGAAAGGAGAAGAAGATCAGGAGGTGACCTCAGGTTATCAAGCACAATGTTTAAAAGAAAAAAGTACTTTGACAGAGAACATAATTAAACTGTGGAGCTTGTTGGCAGAAGACTTGAGAGACTTGACTGCCTGAGAGAGCTGGGGTTGTTCAGCCTGGAGAAGAGAAGGCTCCGGGGAGACCTTATAACAGCCTTTCAATATCTGAA
>JAOXNO010000052.1:2265606-2284041 GCA_028565335.1 Limnodromus scolopaceus | reverse complement strand
CTCCGGTGGGGGGGTTGGACTAGATGATCTCCAGAGGTCCTTTCCACCCCATATGATTCTATGATTCTATGATTCTATGAATAAGAGACATCTCCAAGTCATGATTTTTGGTAAGATGTGGTCTTTAGTGGGATGTGACACATGAAACCTCAGCCGTGGTCTGGTGTCCCTGCTGCCTGCCCACCCATCGTTAGCAGCGCACGCGTCCAGCCAGCTGCAGCCTGCTAGGTCCTCGTTAAAATTAACAAGCAGACCAAATGCAGACTGCTGTATTTTGCCACAGAAAATAAAAAGTCAAACAGCTGAAATAGAGGAGAGGAGGTGGGGGGAAGAGAAGGCCGACCAAAGGCAACACAAGAGTTGTATTTATTTTTTAATCCCATCTCTTTTAGAGCCTGTGATGAGCGCTGTAACTAAAGGAATCTAACTGAATTAGAATTTCAATATGTCCTGAGCAGATTGGAGCTGTTTCCATTCACGAGCAGCACGTCCCAGCTGTAATTGCCTGCTTGCTTATCCACACAGCTCTTTACAGCTAATCCAAACGTGGACTCGAAAATAAATAGTGCCAGAGCATTCACTTCCCGCCGGGCAGTCGTTTGAGCTCGCCTCTGCCTTTGCTTTGTTCCGCCTGGTGCTCTCTGTGGCACGGGGACTGACTCAAAGGAGATAAAGAGGTGATTGACCCGCTCAAGGAATTAGGTGGGAAAAAAACCCACTCCTGCCATATCTGCCCTACCCGTTGATGCTTTTCCTCTGGGTGCTGCTCCGCGTCTGTTTGTCTTTCTCTGCCCTCACCTCCCTCCCCAGCCACGTCGCTGGTGTGATCTGCTCCTCCGTTGGGGCTTCCCCAAGGCTGGCTGGTGGCCCCCCTGTCCCCAGCAGCCCATCACCCCTCCCCTCCCTGTGCTCCCACCTGCAAACACACCGTCAGGGTATCTTAGCGCTGCTTTCCTGAAAGGAAACGCTCTTTTCAGGGATATTTAAAAGCCATGTACTTCTCAGATCATGGCTTCTCTGGAGGGGTGTAAAGCTGAGGCACAGTCACACAAAGCTGGAGCTGGAAGGGGATGTCCCCACGGATGGGACTTGGCACTTCCCCAAAGCAAGGCTCTGCCTTTTCTCTCTGAATCTGAATCTGTATGTGTCTTGGCTCTCCTCCCTCCTGGCTAGGTGGAAGGTGGTTGTCCACCACCTTTTAGGCTATTTTTGCCTCTACATCCAACACAGGCTTCCTGGGAGACTTTGCCCAAGTCTCAGCAGCCTCTGTGCCTCTGTTTGTCACCTGTAGAATAGCAGTGCCAACAGCCTGTCGCTTCACAGTCTGGACTGTAGATCTCAGGGCCCTGAGATGACAGTAGTGGTGCAGGAACACGGGTTGAGTCAGAAGCCACTTCACATCAGCATAGTCAGAGGTGTGCAGCTCCCACTGTGCAACCAATTATTCCTAAAAATAGTCTTTCTGGTACCCAAAGAGGCTTCTCCAAGATCTGGTCAAGTGGGTACCCACAAAATCTCAACTGGGGAGAAGGTCATTCCCTCTTGATGACCGTCAGACTGACTCCAGCGTGGAGCTGGAAACGTCTCCCAGCCCTGGGAGTGGAGGAGCATTTCACAGGCAGATTGTGCCCTTCTCTGACACCAGGGAGCAGCTGAGATGATGAATATAGTGCTTGTCCAATGTGTCACTTGCTACGTAAATTCAAATTCAGCACAGAAAGCTAAAAATGTTTGCAGAGTCCTGACAGGCAAAAGGGACAATTATCCTCAGCTGTTCCTCACAAACGTTGATCCTCGGTGGCTGCAATGTGCCAAGAGAGGCATTGCCTCGTGCTTGGATTGCAAACTCACCAGCACCAAAACATGAGGATGGTAGTAAGGGGTGGCTCTTCACAAGATGCTCTGCTACCTGGAGGTGACCTGAAAGTGTCCTCTGCCAGGTACAGTGCTGGGAGTTGAGTCTGAAGTGTCAGAGGTGGCCAGAAAGCCACCAAAGAAGAGAATTTGCAACTTTCTTGCTTGAAATGATAGACAGTAGCTCCCTCCTTCGCAGCTGACCTGAGGACACAGGAATTTCTCCCAGAAATTGCTGTTTGAATCAGCTAAATCTGAATAATTAAGACTAACACAGTGCAACCAGGGTGAGTGCATTAATCCATCATGGCATAGGAAGAGGCATTGAGGGGAAAAAAAAAAAAGAAAAAAAAAAGAAAATGTGGAGAAGAAAGTTAAAGTTCAAAAGATCAGGGAGAATAAAGACTATAAAGCCTACAGCCGTGCTGTGTGGGCTACTTAGATTCATACTAGGCAGGGAAGTCTTGGGAAAGAGGAAGCCTAGGGATGACATGCATCATTAAATGGCAAGGTTTTAAAGTTTTTTCAAAACACGCAAAGCCAACACTTGAGAAAAAACCACCATGAGGTGGAAATCTGGAAGATCTAGAGGTTACTTTGGAAAATTCAATTTTGAAGTGTGAACATATTACATGTTGTCATGTTGCAAAGAGGTATAGGTACTTCAGCCTTTCTGAATACCCCTCTTACCCCTGTATATACTGGGAAGAGGGAATTCACCATCATAAAGGATGACTTGAAGTTAAAAGAAAGTTTGCCTTTGAAAACAAACCCAAATGTCGCTGTGTTCTGCACACAGCTAAGCTGCATCCCCATGCGATGGCTTCAGTTATCACCCGTTATCAGCAGCCCTGTTCACCTCCTCCTTTGGACATGTAGTGCCTAAGGCATGTACCATGGGAGCCCAACAAGACTTGCACTGGCTCTCCCTCATTCAACTCAAAAATTAGATGGAGAGCCCAGCTCTGAGCTCTGGGGATATTTAGGAGAAGGGCCAGAAATCAAGGTGAATTCATTAATGAAGCCTCATTAGCCATCAGTCTTCCTAAACTCTTGTCAGCACATTAGCACCAGCTGCCCATTGCCCGTTTTTCCCTTGCCATAATGAGGAACCCCAAATCCAAGGTCGTTTGCCAGTTGGATTAGTCCATCAGCACAGCCAGAGAATGCTCCTGAAAGGCTCCAACGAGAACAGTTATTCATGTCACACTGTCCTGCACCGTGCCCATTAGCTCGCGGTGCAGCAAAGTCCGGTCACGAGGCAGAAATACACCATTTGATATTGTTGTTGCTGCTGCTCCACAATTTAGTGTTGCTGCTGCCAGAACATTAAATGTTCCCTAAGTGGTAACTGTCTTCTCCTAATGCAGATGCATTTCTTTTACAAGCTAGCTCATTGCTGTTCTTCGTCGTCCATGCTTGCTGTTCTTCTGCCATGGTGGCAGAGAAGTGGAATTAGGGCAAGCAGACACCACGCTCAGGTGGAGAACTGCAGAGAAAACAGATAATTTGACTACACAATACCGAATTGTGTCAGAAGAGGGCAGTTACCAGCCAGGTGCTCACCTGGGTTCTGGTTTGCATCGTCAGTGCTAGTGTGTGAAACCTCCCTTGGTATTTATGTCTTGGGGATTTCCTGTCACACCACGGCCACGGACACAGCGGGTCTGGTTCAGATATCCCAGGCAGATGCCTGCTCAGTTTTTACCACCCATTTGTGTCTCTCCTCACCCTCTCCCTGCTGCAGCTCTGCTTCCATCTACCCCTTCATGTTGCCATTGACCATACCTCAGAGTCAGAAATTTCAGGCACTGGTTTTAAGTCCTGGGTCCACTTCTTACATTCTTTCTGTACCAGGACTAGAGAACTCCCCTGGATCATTTCCTGACTCAAACAGAAGAATCTTAATTTAGCAGTTACCTCCACCACTTTGCCTGGGAAACTCTTCCACGCAGTAAGGCACCTGAATGACAGGCTAACTGGCAATCAGGCTACACTTTACATCAGGAACTCAACAGGCCATTTTATTTATTCTTCCACCTTTCACCACACAATACTTCTCCCTGTTTTCTGGCTCAGCAAAGCCGTGGGAAAACACTGTCATCAGACATAGGCTTGGGTAAGACCTATTGGGGCATAACGTCTTACTGTCCATATTCAGTAAATTCCCCCCAAAGTGTACCACCATCCCCTTGTGGGCTGCCTTTGATGCCTGGTTTCACCCTCTTCCTTTTCCCACGGGCGATGATGAGTGGGACTACCCCAAAAAATGGCTCTCCAGCCATGAGACCAAATATCTCCGAGCACGCAACAGCAGCCACCCTGTTTGTCCAAGAACTGGCACTGACCACTTCATGATGGCATGGAGAGAGGTCAACATGTTGGACCAGTGGGAAAACTTCAGGGCTCACAGGGAGCTGCCTCAGGGTTCAAATGAATCATCTGGCTGGGAAATATTGGGGTGAAGGATGCAGAGCACATGGCAGCGTGGGCACGGGTGTATTCAGACAAAGCTTAAGAGGTCAGTGATTGTATCTTTAGGTGAATGCTTAGCTTTTGTTGGCTTTTGATGACTCAGGGTGTCTTTTATGAGGCAAAATTAATGCAAGTGCTGCTTTTTTTACAGTGGCCACATTGCCCAGGAAATGAAATGCCATAAGGGGAGTAGAGCTCATTAGTTTGGTGCCGTAAATGGTTCTCCAAGGTCTCAGAAACGCTATGATTAACATAAATATAGACAGAGGCAATTACAAATAAAAACACATATAAAAATCATCTTTCCATCTAAAAATGCAGTCCACAATATCCCTCTTTGGCTGTTCACAGACTTGGTGACCTAGAAGTAAGGGACATTTCATACCGATCGTGACATAAACCAAAGCCTGAGGAAGGAAAGCAGGCAGCCCAGGGTGAAAGTGAGGACAACAGAACACGTAATATAGTTACCAAGGTACCAGCTCAGGATTTTGGATTCACCCTCAGAATTACATCCTTTTTGGAGCAATTTGCAGCAAATGCTGCCCCAGTATGTTAGCTTCACACTGCAGTCCTCTCTCAGGTGGTTGCTGCTGGGTGGACGTGTTGACTCTCCTTAGGACAGGGCAGAGTAGTTTTAATTTTATAAGAACTATCATCTCAAGTCTTCATTTTGCAATGGCTGAAAAAGAAGAAACCTTGGCAGGTTTTCTAGTAAGGTCCATAAATTGCTTCAGAAGATCATGATCTTCAAGAGGATGATAAGAATGGGGTAAGATGTGTGGAGGTGTGGGCCAGCCCTGTGGAGGCCCACTGTGTCAGCATCATTAGCCCTTAGAGATGCTCCTCAGCCAGTGCAGAGCAGTGAAGTGCCCTGGGCGCAGGTCTACATGTATTCGTAGGAGATTGTACACTTTTTAGGCTGCATCTCTCCCTTCAACATCGTGGATTTATTCAGAACAGACCCAAACACCAAGAACAAGGAGTGTATGGTAGAAACTCAAGCGTGGCCACCTTGCCTGTCTCTGTGGCAACCACGCAAAGAGACAACTGTGTTGATGCTGCACTGGGTAAATAATGAAGGAGACAGCAATTTTCAGGCAAAGTCGAGCAGAAAGCCCGGGGTCCAGCCCAGCACCTTGACTCTAGCACAAGTCACACCAAGTACAGCGGTTTGCTGGTAACAGGCCCTGTAGGAATATCTCCTCCAGACTCCTGATAGTCAAAAAGCAGCTTGAAGCGCCTCTTCTAAACTGTTTTTTAACAGGTATTGTCATGACTTTAGGTGCTCCATCTGTTCCATCAATAGCGCAATCCACTTTTACTCTAAATGCCAGGCTGACATCCCGCGGTAATGAGTTTCACGGGCTGATTACTTGTTGCATGATAAAAATATGTTGCCGGCAGCTGAGTCAGAGAGGCAATGGGAAAGGAAAAAAAGTAATGCTACGTGTTTTCTCAGAAAAGAGCGAGGGCGCAGGGAGGGAATGGGGTTCTTGGGCTTAACTCAGGGGAAGAAAATGGCACGGAAGTTTGCTAACTGACCTGGTGGAGCAGGACACGGTGGTGTAGGTTGGAACCATTCTAAGTTCCGAGTCCTCCGAAGGCCTTCAAAGGAGGGTCTTGGGGAGTTTGTGTTACTATTGTTCTGCAAAAGGCTCTTACCTTACCTTTAACCCCAGCCTAAAGGAACCATGGACTTTGGTGGCTGACAGCTGACCTGAGCTGTGATGTCATCAGTGTAACAATTTTACACAAAATTAGGTGTGTCATTGTGTGTTAAATCGTGGTGGTTAGCTTGGATTGCCCAGCTAATGAAGCAGGCAGTATTAATGCCACCACATATGGACTGCTCCAGGGCACTGGCACTGTAAGTGAGCCTGAAATTACTCTGACTTTGGGGGGAAAAAAAGCAATCCTTTTCCTCCTCTGGCATCCCCTCAGTGGGACAGACCCCCCCTTGCCCAGCTCTCATCCTGGTGATGCTCCTATGATTTTCTGTGGAGTTTGCGAATCTGCCTCCCTGCCCATGCTGTCGTGCCCAGGTGTCCCTGTAGACACGGACAGGAAGCAAAAGCTGCTGATCACCTCTAATGTGTGCCCAAATTTTGCTTAATTTAGAACAGGCTTTCTAATAGCATCTCCCACGGGCTCTGGGGCCGCTCAGGCTGTGGCAGCACAGCCAGCCAGGCTTTCCTGTCCCTCAGCTCACGTGTGACATCCTAAAGAGTGCAGTGGCATACGTCTGATGTTATTTTCTAGCAGTAAGGGGCTCAACCTGGGACAGGTTTCAGTCCAATACCCCAATGTGACCTCCAAGCCCTTGGACAGTGGCTCTGAGCCCTCCTGCATCCTCCAGCCCAATCGATGCAGAAGCACCAGCTCGTTTGGTGTGGGCTCGACCATTGCTGTTGTGCTGTCTGGGGTAGCGTAGGGGCTACATCTTCCACACCATAAAAGACCCAAGGTCCTGCAACCCAAATTTCTGGCCACCATCCCTATAAAAACACTTCTTAGTCAGTGGCTAGACTGGTTAGATCCTGGTAGATGCTACTTCACTTTCTGAACTACAGTTGTCTTCAGGGAGGAAATGCCTCTCCGCATTGTTTGTTCCCCAATACTTCACTACGGTGGTTGTAAGGAAAAAAATGGGAAAAAAATTGAACTTTTGGGGCTCTCAGAGCTGCAGAGATGACTAGAGTCAGGAAAAAAAACGGAGGAGATCTGCCTCCTTCTGCCTTCCTTATTTTGGGCCGTTTTCTTGTCCAATTTGCTGTGCACGAATGCAGCGCAAAAGCTTTCCCTGTAATTTCAAAGAAAGTCCCTGCCTGCAAGCCCCAGGTCAGAGCCAGCATCTCAGAGCATCGCAGCAACAAGGGAGCAGCAGGACCCCAGCAGGGAGGAGGTGATGGGGTCACCAGTCTGGCCAGTTTACCCAGCCAGGACTGGCTCTGACTCATGGACCCCGTGGTGGGGCTCTGGGCTGACTCCAGGTGGAGATCCCGGTCCCTTGGAACCCATCAGGATGGGTTCTGGCTCCCTGTCTGCCTACGGATGGATCCTGGCTCCTGTCCATGTCAGTCTTCCCCTGCAGCTACCTCTAGAAGATTTCAATATTCTCCCAGGTCCACCACTATGCAAATATTGAAATTAGCCCTTTGCATGATTATGTAGATAGTGACATTACAGACTCTTTCAGGCAAGGAGCACTGAGGAATTCACGTGCCTTCTCTGCTGACAGCATCAACAGCCAGGTTTATTTCTCAGTGAGCTAAAGAACAGCCCCCTTATATGAAAAACCTCAGCATTAAAGCACTGGGTATCTGAATTTATTTCCTTTTTATTCTTAAGCCTTTGTCTGAATGCAGTAAAAGCACAAAGGGCTGTGCCATGAAATAATGTAAAATACTGCCCTCGCCAGGAGGGGCCCAATTCTCAGAGACTGAGAATTTTGAGTGAGTCTCACTCAGAGGAGCGGATTAGGAGGAGCTGTGAGGGGAGCTGTAGCCCCACCAGTAGGTCCAGTACAGCCTCTACTCCCAGCCTGGCGATGAAGTTACCAGCTGGAAAGATGGTTACTCAAATTCAGTTGATCTAGGGTAACCAAAACCTGCTAGGAACGACATAGATATAGTGAATGTGCCTGGAATTGGGGCAAGAGAGCAGCAACACTTTCTGAGATCCTTTCAACTCTGTATTTCTGATTTTATGAGACCTACTTCAAGTTCAGTCCTTATAATGAAACCCCTCAGGCTTTTCTCCTCTTCAGAAGATCCTGAGGGCCTGAGAGAAGGCAGAAGGTCTCATCCCCTGCTGTGAAAATAAGCAGTCCCTGGGCAGGAATCTAACTGGTCTGTCCAAACGGCCTCGGGACAGTAATTTCTCTGGGGGAAAAAACATCTTTGTCACATCAGTTACACTTCCACAAAATGCCGCATTTATGTCTCATACTTGTGCCTCATTCAGACACTTTCCTTGAGAGTCTCATCACGCTGAGAGCTGCCGTGCAACCAATAAGCTGTAATGAACGTGTGTGTGATTAAACAACAGCCACTTTCTACCCCCAAAATACTGTCATAAAAACACTGAATGCAGCTGTTACCTTTTCTTAAACTACCAGTATTTTCCTATCCATGGTGCAAACCCTTTGCACTGCATAGCATAGATAAGCCTGGAGAAAAGGAGGCTGAGGGGACACCTTATCACTCTCTAAAAATTACCTGAAAGGAAGGTGTAGCTGGGGGGGTCGGTCTCTTCTCCCAAGGAACAGGCGACAGGACAAGAGGGAACGGCCTCAAGTTCCTCCAGGGGAGGATTAGTTGGATATTAGGAAAAATTTTTACACTGAGAGGGTTATCAAGCCTGGAATGGGCTGCCCAGGGAAGTGATTGAGTCACCATCCCTGGAGATATTTAAAAGATGGGTTGACATAGAGCTCAGTGACATGGTTTAGTGATGGTTTTTGTCAGTGTTAGGTAGATGGTTGGACTCGATAATCGGAAAGTTCCCTTCCAACCTAGGGAATTGTGTGATTAGCCAGGCTCACGTTTTACCAGTGGGCGCTAATGAGATTTATCCTTCATTCCCACCCACTGATCTGTCATCCCCATTATTTTACATCTTACCTTGAGTTAACAAATGGTCCATCTTCAGAGCACAGCTGGGCACAGCCACAGGGGATTTGGCACGCTGGATATAATGTGTTCTGCCAAGTTGGATGGGCAGTGACAAAAATTATCCCTCTTCCCCCAGGTCCTTCCATCGTCCCACCGCAGTGAGCAAAGCCAACACTGGGCAACCATCTAAAATGTTTATTTGGACCAGTGGCCGGGGCTCTACATCTTACAGACATGATGAGAAAAGGTAAATGGCATCTATGCTGATTGTCTCTTGGGGTTTTGGATCTTTAGGAGTATGGCCTGTAGCATCTCTTCAGTGGTGGCACTGAGGGGGGAAAGAAGGATGCAAGGGGTGTCCCTGCCTTGTCTCTCACCCCCCCAACAAGAAGACCAGCCGATGAGTGCCAAGTTTATCGTGCCAAGACAAAACAGAGTGGAGGGACAATGCCAGAGCCATGGCCAAAGTCTTCCTTGTTCCCAGGACATCAGCAGCACGCCGTGACCATCTCTGAGGCCAGCACACACATGCATTGCAGGTTTAAAATCACACTAATCCCCAGCCACAGATTTTCAACGTCATCTCCAGCACCTGTGAAGCCTTTATGCCTTTTTCAGGTGTCCTGCTCCCAGGCATCAGCCCACACCTCCTTCCAGGCAATGCACACACAGTGCCTCCTCTACCCCAGCCAGATCATTGCCCTGTCTCACTCTTACACATCTGGATGATGCATCCAGCTGTCGGAGATGTTTTCTGTTTGTATGAACGCGTATGTGAGGATGAGCGTGAGCACAATACACTGCACAGGGTCTGGGGGATGACAAGCAGCTTGAAAGTGTTCTGGCAGCCCACCAGCCCACCTAAGTGCACTTGCTGGATGGAACAAGCGGAAGGAGACAGAGGAATAAATGAGTTACTGGGTCTCCCAGTGGAGCAGGGAACTGCACAGAAGAGAAAGAAAGGGAAGGAGAAGTTTTAAGTCCACAGACAAAGGCAGCACTCAGTTGGGAATGAAAGAAGTTAAATATCACTGATGAAAGAACAATAGTCAGTAATGCTCAGACTCATCCTTCCAAAATCTCTCTCCTTTGCACTGAGATTGGCTGGACAGCTTGTCTTGCTATAACTGCACACATTTCCCTTTCTTTTCTTTTCTTTCCCCCTTCCCTCCCTTGCCTCCTCTCCTTCAGTTCCCCTTGAAGTCACTGCTAAATGCAATCACAAAAAATCAGACTCCAGTGAAACAAAAACAGAGGTCAATGTATCTACAGTGCCAATTAGCAAAACACACTCTTCAGTTATTCTAATGAGACTTTACTGCTTGTGTCTGCTTGAGAAAACGCGCTCATGAGTTCAGGCAGCAGAGCTGCCCTCAGGACACTGAGTTTCTTTGGAGAATTTGCCCATTTGGTGAACTTTTCTGCAAAGGTTGCAGAGGTATCCAGCTCTTTTGATAATCCAGTCCCAAATAGATATTTAGAAGGCACAAAGGCCAGCTTGGCAGCAGGTTTCTGTGGACTTTCAGTTGGAGCTGGTAATCTATCGGACTAGGGTTAGATGTGCTCTGCAACTCTCCTCTTTAATTGAATTTTCCCCAGGCCAATGTTCTTCTGCCTTAAGGCACTATCATGGACAGGATGGCCCAAGGTTAGACGCTTGGAGGAGATACCAGCCTACACATTGGGCTGGCTGGAAGCCACAAACTCCTGATTAGCATGGCCTTCAACTCACACCGTGCCTTTCAGTGGGACTTATTAACTCGGGCTGAGAGCTGTGCTAAACAGGGCTCACCTGTTTCTGGTCACTTAAACCCTTGGCAGAGCTCTGCCTGCAGAAATAGGGATGTAGGGAGCAGCATCTCTGTGCTTTCACACCAGCCAGGGTCATTTCAGGTGTCTTTTCAAGCCTTTGAGTGGCCTTCTTTCCCAGGAGGAGTTGTTCATACCCTGGGAGTGATTAATAAGATGCAGGAGGGAAAGGGAGGGAGAGAAAATGGAAATTGGAGAGTGCTGACCACAGGCTCAGGACTGCAGAGGAGAGGTGTGAACACAGGGCCAGTGTTGCTGGTGGGAGAAACTCATCCCCCAGCGGCTGGCAGTGATTTTAACACGCGTACGGTAACCAGCAGCATCCCTGTATCAAATGAAGTGCAGTTTAGAGAAAATACTTCTCCTAAATGACCCTTTCCTAGGAATTGTTGTTCTTGTTGTCAAGAGGATGGGGCCAGTCTTTTTCCAGTGGTGCCCAGGGGTAGGACAAGCGGTAATGGGCGTAAACTTGAACATAAGAAGTTCCACCTAAACATGAGGAGGAACTTCTCTCCTGTGAGGGTGGCAGAGCCCTGGAAGAGGCTGCCCAGAGAGGTGGTGGAGTCTTCTTCTCTGGAGACATTCAAACCCCACCTGGACACGTTCCTGTGCAATCAGCTCTGGGTAGACCTGCTTTGGTAGGGGGGGTTGGACTAGATGATTTCCAGAGGTCCCTTCCAACCCCATCTCATTCTGTGATTCTTTAAACTTCAGATGGGAAGATTGTCAATTGGAGGAGCAAACTTCTCACCTAACACATGCTACAACCACGGACTTCTGAGGGATTGCACTGTAATAATAACCTGTGCGGCAACGTCTCTCTTGCTGTGGAGGAATCACCTCCTCCTGGGTGGAAAGTCTCTCTCAGGCATCTCCTTTTGCAGGATCAAGCCCCAAATTTATCTATTTCTTTTCTGGTTTACACATACATTTTTCATCAACTGCTACTTTTTATGCTTCGGAAACCTAGTCAAGCCCTCATTATTTCTCAGCTAATTATGCTTTCCACGACACTGTGAGCTTGGAAAACCAAAGCACTGTTTTGGTTTGGTTCAGTTTGGTCCAGTTTGGTGGGAAAGAATTGAGTGAAAGAAATCTGTTCATATCAATAGGAATCCTTCTACAACCATCACTGGGACTTTTGTGAGAGGTCCAGAGAGATTTCCTGCTGCCATAGCTCTAACAACAAAAAATGATGCAGCTTAATGTACCCCGTAAAGAAAAAGGTAAAGAAATTGGCTAAAGAATTGTAAAGAAAGAGGCCCCTGAGCATTGGGAATTCTACAGGTGAGATACAGGAGGTTTTTTGACCCTTGCATTCAAGGATTTCTGATATCAGTAGACACCTCAACATGAGGTAATTTGAGTGACATCTGCATAATGACTGTGCTATCAGAGACGGGAATGTGAATTCAAAGTCACTCTGAATAATCCAGGCAGGCAGGTATCCCCACCTGACAAGCCCCGTGACCGCGCAGTGACGGAGGAGGCAGCGTCTCCCTCAGCATCACACCACGGTCCATTTGCAAGGGGAAGGAAGTTAAGGGTAGGCAATTTGTGTTTATTTTAAAAAAAAAAATAAAACCAAAGTAATGGCAGGTGCCTGGTTATCTAGATTTCCAGGGAGGAAACTAGAGCCGCTTTGCAGGTCTCCTAGATCTACTCATTTTAGAACAAAACAAGAACTGTACTGGGTCAGAAGAAGCATTACTTTAGCCTCTCCTTCTCTACATGGGCTTGCCCAGTTGGAAGCTCTTGGCATACCGGACTGTTCCTATGTACATACTGATAAATTCATCATATCCTCAGAGCTGTGGCGCAGTCCTGCACCAAGCAGAGCACACAGGATGCATGTGGCACGTCTTGTCCTCCACGTAAAAGGTCATGTCCCTCATGATGGCAAAGAAAGGTCTTGGCTGCAGCAAATACAAGAAACTCTACGGAAGATGTAGAATTTCTCATTAAGGCTTAAACCAGCACTGTAATTCTCCTTGACTGACCCGTGTTCAGGCTGACTAACGTAGCCTGGGCTGCCGAATTTCATCATGCAGGTCCTCCCTAAGCCTTCCTCTGGAGATCAAGTCAGACCACACTGCAGAGGGATCCCGGCTGCTGCGCGGAGAGATACAGAGAGGGAAATCTCTGCCCCGTCCCCAGCAGGCACGGTCACGGCCGAGATTCCCTCTCTCTGGCAGCTGAGCCCGGGTAGAGCCACCAGCCCGTACCCTCTGAGCAATTTGGCAAAAGGGATGCTGAGATTTAGCAAGGGAGAACTTCAGTTTGGAAACGATCAGGAGAGCAAAGACCTTTTGTCCTTGGAGGCTCACTTTCTATTAAATGTCTTTGCACAGGGCAGAGAGACCCCCACGTTCTGACGGCTGGGACTTCTTTGAAAAAAAAAAAACAGCCCTCCCCCCTCGGTGTCATATTTGGGGAGTTATCACCTAATCATAAGTATTAGACGGAGTCACCTGGGTGAGGAGTGTCTGGGATGCAGTGATCTGTACCTAACCACACCGCAGCAGTCAGCTAATTGAGGCTGTGCAGCCCTGGGACCCAAAATCAGCCGGCTGAGCACGGCGCTCTTCCAGCTCACCGAGCAGAAAGAGGTCCCTGGGCTGTGCCAAAAGTTCACGCATCCGCAAACCACCCACACTCCCCCCTCCACGGAGCTGCACACACACACATACACCTGTGGGCCACACCGTTCCATCCAGAGCTAAGGAGATGCTAAGGCCACTCTGTTACTGGGCAAAATATTCTGCCCAACATGCCATGTCACCCAAAGCCAGGGTTCTCGGGGCCAAAAAAGTGAAGTTCTGTAATAGCAGATGTTCCCCGTATCATACTGGGCAAATTGTCACCTCCCTGGAGCTGGCAGGAGCGGGGAGGAGGAGGAGGAGGGATGGTTTCTCAGCATGTCTCCCGGGCTGTGGCAGGACCGCTGCATCACTCGCCGGCAAGTTCCATGCCACCACACACCTTGACGTTGTCACCAGACCCACTCCTGGTAGGCATTCAGGAGGTTAAAAACCCTCCGTAAGGTGCACCAGGCCACCGCTTTCCCATTGCTCAGGGCTTTGACTAACAAATATTTGCAAAAGAGCAAGCAAAGGGCTGCTCCAAGCATGACCCCCGCCCCGAGGCAGAGCTTTATTTAGCTTTATTTACCGTGGGAGACCCGCCTGGCAGCCGGTCACCACACACCGTCCCCCTTGCCTGTCACCTGCCAGACAGACCACTTCCAGCACACACCCCTCCGGCCCTCCTGTTTCTACCTCTCCTTGGACATTTCCTGGCCCAAGGCCACACGGGAAGCGTTTGTAACCATTCTCAACGAGCTATTTGTTTTTAAACTGTCTGTTTGTAGCCCCTTTTGTGTCCCAGCCGCTGGGGTGACAGCAGTGAGGGATTGCGGCGTCCCTGCTTTGTGTCCCCGCGCTGACACCAGTTACGCTGCTGGGATGGGTTAATGGGCTGGAGCTGCACCACAATCTCTGCCTTCCCACCTGCCTCCGGTCGGGAGCCACGCAAATCCGAATAACGGCACTCAGAGTTAAACACAGTTTGATAAATAAGAATAGAAAAGTGATATTAGATCGTTACTCCACATTACTTCTTTGAAGGCGAGTGCATCTGCCCGTTCACAACGTATTTTTTCCTCCCCAACGCCAGAGAAAGATTTGACAGGATGAATTACCATTTCATTTCCAACTAGGAAAACATTGACAAGCTTTAGAGGATGGTTTTGAAGAGAAACGGTAGGCATCTAAAGATGTAAATTACAGTTGGATGAAGAAACCTCAAGGGGTCTTAGGTAAGGGAGACTATCGACTGCAGTACCATCTAAGCTAAATTTTCGCGATAAAACCCCACACCATATGTCCTTTTCCCGGCTGTGACTCACCATCTAAATACAAACTCAATTCCAGTTTCAGGGAGTTTATGATTAAACCTCTTTTCTTGTTTCTGCTGCGTTTATGTATGATTTTGTGTATGTCCTAACTCTATTTCTTCATCCCTGTTGGTGAATGTAAAAGTTATTATGGTCGGCCTGACACGCGGTGCTTTTTTCCCCAAGGTTGAGTGAAACTTGGTGGTTTCAGCTTAAATGAGCGGTGGGTTTGCTAGAGCCCAAAGTGATGACGATGTTGCTCACCTGCCATTTTGCAGACAGTAGAAGAGGAACTTCTTCCACTATGTCCATGTTATGGTGGTGCCAGGGCTCAGAGGCGTGCGGTTCACATGCTTCGGGTGCTGCCTGGATGATTCAAAAGAACCGTTAACAGAAAACACAGGAGATTTTGACCAGCCTCAGGTCTGTAAGTACATTTTAAACCCACAAAGTTTGAGTGTGTTTGAAATGTACTCAAATATTTCCTTCTTCACCATTGTGTCCTCGTGACCCATTGAATCATCAAAGGCTCGGAGATGAAAGAAGGACTTATGGTTAGAAAAATGCAAAGGACTCTCTGCTGAAGGGGCAATGGTTTGTTGTATCTTCTTTTTTTTTTTAATCCCAGAACAAATCGCTTTGGTGGATAATTTTCTGAGAGCACTTCACTGTAATGAGTAACTGGGCTTCCAGAAAGCTCTTTTATAAACAAAGTAAATAAGCTCCCAATCAAAAAACCCACAGAAATCAATTGCAAAATCCCCATAGCGTTTCATGAGCTTTGAGTCACACTCAGGGCGGAAAATTACCCAAGCCACTAGCCTGCAGGGAATCAAAAAAGAATGTGGTCCTTTCAGATAATTTTAGTGACGATTTTCTTCAGGCTGTTTTCTACATATGGTAACACGAGACCTGCTACCATATTCAGCTGAAGAAAAGACATCTCATATATCTAAACATCTCCTAGTGGCCTAAATCGGCATTGACAGGTCAAATTCACCTGTGGGATAATTCAACTGAGCCAATTAAGCTGTACCAAAGAAGGATTTACTGAGCTGGCACAAGGGTCTAATCATTATATTTGCTCTAAGAGTTTTTTACCTTTTCAGAAATGGCTATAATTTATTTTGGAGATGAGTAAGTTTCCACCAGGTCAGAGTGAATCCGATGAAAAAGGACATCTGAGGACCTTTAAGCCTTTCTCTCTCAGGAGATGGGTATGGAGGTGGAACCATGTAGAGAGTTCATTGATTAACTATGAACTTCACATAAGAATGTATTATTTTCAACCTCAGAAATATTTACCAAAAAATCAGGGATCACGACCTACTGGACAAAAGGAAAACAGTCACCGCCCTAAAAGCCGGAGAAGACCGGGCCATACTCCTCGGGCTGGCCATGATGGTGTGCTCTATCATGATGTTCTTCCTCCTGGGAATCACCCTGCTGCGGTCTTACATGCAAAGGTAATTTCGTGAGGGTTACCCTGATCTCACACTCTCTGCTCCACCTGACTTCTCATGTCTCATTCTTTTGACTCTTTTTATTAAAGGTTTAGAGTTTTTCCTTTGTTCAACACCGATTCTCCACTTCCATACCCCAGTATAAATTGGGATATAACTACAGCGAATGCGAGTTGAGCAATACTGGCATAAGCAAGGGAAGAATTAGAGCCTGCTGAACCCCGTGAGCCTCTCAGGGGCCGCTGCTGCAAAGCCCAAACTGAGGCAAAAAACAGCAAAACCATTTAGCAGCCTGGAGAAACAGCGCACTTTCAAATGAAGAATGGGAGAATTAATTTGGGAAAGAAATCAAGCTGCTTTGTAGCATGTAGTTTTCCACGTCGGTTATTGCTTTCATTTTAACAAGTGAAATCCTCCTGAAATATAGTAATTTGCTGAAAGTGAAAGATCATCTTTCATCATTACTGCGCTGCACTTAATTTTTCTGAGGCCTTCTCTGGCTTCCTTCTCTGTCACGGAGCGGAAAGTTTGGCCTGTGATTCATTAGCAGCATTTGGAACCAGTTCTCAAGCACCCAGCCCTATTTAAAATCCAGCCCAGGTCGTAATAAGGCTGTCAGCAATGGTTTTTTCTGCCCTGATCAGTGGAGATGGGAGAATGAAAAATGTGTAATTGAGGATCAAAACATTAGTCTGTCATGCCCAAAACCTCTCTGAGACAGTGGCCAATGCTTGGCACGTTTTGGCTTATCCACCACGGGCTGTTTCTTTAGGCATGTACAGTAAGTGCCTACAGTTTACTGATGTGAGCATCCTCCATTGTACTGGTGCACCTGCAGGAAAATAATCCTTCTTGACCTTGCGACAATGAGGAAAAAAGTAGCGATGCCTGAGGATAAGTTGTACTGATTTGCAGCATCTTATTCGTGCAATAAAGGTATTTGTCCCTTTTTAAATCCAGGCAAAGTTCAGATTTTGAGAACAGAGATCAAGACCGGTTAAGCATCCGAGGGCACTTCCTTTTCCAAATTGCTCTCCCAGACCTTTGAGCAGTATCAGGGTCAGTTGGAGAGGCTGCTAAGGTCAAACCTGCTCATGTGGAAAGAGAGGATTTATATTACAAACTATGTGAAAAAATTGCCAGAAGATATCAAAGCACCTACAAAGTATTAAATATTCCATCTTCACAGGTCTGGTAGGTGGGTGTCACTTTATTACCCCCATGCATGAATAAAACAGCAGCCAGAAAGGTGAAAGGGAGGCAAAGACAACAACCCAGGAGTCCTTGTGTCACTTCTCGTCGCACAGCCACATCTCCTTAGGGGTTATTCTCCTTTACAGAAACTGAAAAACACTGCCTGGGAGGTGACGGGGGAAAAATCCTTTCACTTGATTTCCCCCCAGAAATCATAGCATAGTTTAATATAAATGTAAAATGGGATATACAAGGAGAATTACTGCCAAAGTAGAACACCAAGAGAATTAGTCAGAAATCTTTGATATCGCTTAACGTGTAAAGCCTTTGGTGGGTTTGGCGAGGGACAAGCAGAGCCCCAGCCTGCTGATGGCAGGACAGACGTGAGTGGGGCTAAAGGGGAGCCCTGGGGGGGAAACCACCCCCAAGCCTGGGAAGAGCCTCCGACAGAGCCCTCTGCTCTCATCCCCAAGGGAAATACAGACATAGATTTTTAAATACAGGCAAGAAACCCAAGTGAGCATTGGCACTGCACACCGTCGTTCCAGTTTTAGCCTCTGGTGAATTGGAGATAAGCTGAAATCCTCCAGAGTGGTTGCAACTGCTGCTTTAACTTGCAGAATATGGAGCAAACTGCCACTAGAAAAGCCTTTGCACAGGTGGAGCTGCATGTGGTACCACCTGTGCATTACTGTGTCTTCATGCCTATGAATATACGCACCGTGGGAATTCAAAGTCGTCCTCCCAGCCTTCACTTTGAATTGAACTGGGCTTTGTGGTTCACCACCGAATTTTGGTCCAGGGTGCCCTGTCAGGCGGCACCACACGCGTTGTGCTCTCCCCAGGGCCGGCTGCTCAGTTTTCCTCTCTGATACTTCTAATATACCTTCTCCAGACTAAAAGTCCCAGGTCCCTTTATACACAGACATGAGAAAATTGGGTATTTTTGTGCCCAAAGCACAAACTTTGGGTGCTACAGAATAACACACTGTCTGCAGTGTGTGACATGAGAAACTCCAGCCTTTGCTCAAAGCCCTGCAACATGTAGAAATTGGCCAAGAAAGCCAATGGCATCCTGGCTTGTATTAGAAATAGTGTGACCAGCAGAAGTAGGGAGGTGATTGTCCCC
>JAOXNO010000052.1:2253295-2265506 GCA_028565335.1 Limnodromus scolopaceus | reverse complement strand
GGATATGGTGTAGGGGAGAACTTTGTAGAGTGGGGTAGATGGTTGGACTCGATGATCCCAAGGGTCTTTTCCAACCTGAACGATTCTATGATTCTATGTACCATCTCCTCCAAAATGCCCCTTGGAATATCCCTGACTCGAAGTCTGAGCTGTGTTTAGTGCTTATTTCCCATTCCTGCCGTGGTATAACCTCTCTTTTTTTCCTGCTTAGTGTCTGGACAGAAGAGGCTCAGTGCTCGCTTCTCAATGCATCCATCACGGAAACCTTCAACTGCTCATTTAGCTGCGGTCCAGACTGCTGGAAAATCTCTCAGTACCCCTGCCTCCAGGTGTACGTTAATCTCACCTCTTCTGGCCAGAAGCTTCTTCTCTACCACACCGAGGAAACAATGAAAATTAATTCTGAGGTAGGAGAACTGAATAGAATTTCTTCCTAAACGGGTTTCTGGAGGGCTGCTTACCTCGTTATACCCATTCCTCACTTTAAAACAATATAAGCCTTCCAGCTCCTGCTTCCCTGGTAAATACAGAGCAGAGAAAGCAGAAATCAGGGCACAAACTGGGTTCACATTTCTGGAGGGGGCAGTTTTCCACCTCCGTCACGTGTAGGGAGCGCATCAAGGTGGTGGGGAGAGCTGAGAAGAGAGCCAAGACCTCCGTGTCTAACCACAGATGTGCCTCCACCTCGATCTCTGGTGACCAACTCTGCACCCTGAGCATCTCCACCGAGGTCAGATGTGCCGCTGGGGTCAAGGCACAGCACTTAACCCCTGCAGATGCGACAAAGATGTTGAAAGTTTGGGGAGCAAGGACTGTCAAGATAAAAGCAGCAACATAAAAATCAGAGGCCTGGCTTTGGGGCATGTATAAGCTGAGGAGTCAGTCTGATTCCAGACACTGAACTAAAAAAAACCCTGATTTTTAACAAATCAGCAGAAGAATTCCTCCCTCTGCTTCGGCAAATGCAGAATCCAGCGTGACTCCATCCAGGTGGGAAGGAGCCAGCCCCTGTCTGGAGGCTCTAACGAAGGTGGTGGATGCACAGAAGGCATCTCCTCGCCCTCCCGCAGCCCCAGCTGCGCGGCTGAGACGATGCTGTGCATCAAACCCCAGCGTGACACCGCCTCTTCGGAGGTGGCTGTCTGCTCCTGGGCAGGATCGGACCCAGGAATGTCCCTCTCCCACCTTCCCTTCTCTCTATCTATCGCCTGGGTACCTCCGATCGCAGCCAGCCGGGATGCAGCGAAGTCATTAGACCCTCGAGTGCCAGATTTGCATTAACTACTTCGTTATCCAAGGTCACCGAACCCCAAACTGCGGGTGCTCAGCAAAGCAGAGCCCCGGTTCAGGCTGCTGACAACGTAACCTATTGCGTTTCTATTTATGGCAGCAGCTCACTCGACCAAATTACTTCTGCATATTAAGATGAAGCGATATTAAAATTAGTCAAAGCACAGAGTGGTTGCACCGGGCCGGTTATTCTGCGGGATAATTAGCTCCTGGGGCTGAGAAACCAATTCTTCTGGATTCTTCTGGTGTAAAAAGGGAGAAAAGTACCCCACCGTGTCCCCCCCGGTTCGGCATCACTGCAGAACACAGACACTCCCAAAGCCTGTGGCAGGACAGACCTCACTTTCTGCTGGGGCAGGAGCAAAAATCCAGTGATGCTCGTGCCACTATTTGATTAAAACAGATCAGATCGGTCACCGCGCTCCACTGGATTCAAATAAATCAAGACATTCAGCATAAATCTCCACATTCTGTTATTGATGATTTTCGCTTGCCGAAATGGACTTTGAAATTCTCCCGGGTGCCACCTCCTCTTAATTTGATGTAGGCACAGTTAATACTTCTCCAGCCCAAGGTTGTTTTACAGGTTAAGCTCTGCTCTCGGGAGGATCCCTAGGTTTTCCTGACATGCTGCTGGCGACGTGACCTGAATCCAAAGGCAGTTTTGAATGGAAGTTTGCAATGTCTATAAAACACCTGGTTTCTTGTGCTTGATGGAGACTCCAAGCCCACATCAGCACAACCCCGGAGGGGCTCTCCCTCTCCCTGGACTGGAGACGAGCAGCCCTGAGCAGGGTGATGCTCCGGCTGGGTTCTATCTCTCCCTCTCCTATTCAGATCTGCATTTCCTACCTTTCTCCTTGCCAGATAAATCTAAAAAAAAAGCCTTCCCTGGCTGGCTGAGCCTTGACATTACTGGGGACATTGCGGAGCCCAGTGCTGACCCTCTGAGGGTGACACCATTGACCTTCAAAAGGTCCCGCATCCCCCTGCCAACCTCTCTGCCTCGCAGAGCAGAGCAGCGCCGGGAGCCCGGCTCTCTCCTCTCCTCGCCTCTCCCCGCCAGCCAGCCTGGACGGAGCAAAACCCACCTTGATTTTTAAGTAATGATTCACCTAAGGAGACTTGCTGTCAGCCCACAAGGTGCAGTACGGAGTGGGTGCGATTCATATGGAGCTCCACAGCGCGCAGCGGCTGCCAGTCTCCGGTGGGAACCAGCGGGGAGCTGATGGATACCGCCCCAGCTGCTCCAGCCTTTCCCAAAAAGGCGCATTCTTCACCCTTTTTCATTGCTCTCACCGTGCCTGCTTTACCTCTAGCCTTTCCGACAAGTCTAGCCCCTTGTCAATACCACAACCCTCACGGCTTAAGTGCTTTCACGGCTACACTTTTCCTTTCTCGGCTGGTCAGAGGCTGAAAGAGCCTCTGGGAGAGGTAAATCCACCGGTGTCCCCTCACACCCGCTCCATGGAGCCAGGCTGTCACCCTGAGGAAGGGCTGCGGCAGTTAAAGCAGTTCGAGAGGTCCCGTTTCCATCCCGTATTACATCATTTTGATTCTTTTCGTGTCATCGGAACTGCTGCTGATTTATACCCGTGATCCATAAGTGAGATAACAAGCAGGCTTTAATCACCAGAATCACCCTCGCGCCGGCTAGAACTGCCTGACGCTGAGAAATGATGGGGGATCTCACGGTTTCCCGTGGAAGGGCTGGGTATTTATAACCCGGGGAGGAGTGTGCCCGCCGCGGGGTGAGCGGCGATGATGGGCTGCCGGTCCCAGGAGGCTCATTTCTGGGCTGGGGCTGCAGAATTGCAGCTGCAGGGATCGATACCTGGCCAGCGCAGGCACAAAGCTCCTCCTTCAGCCCTCGGTTCAAACCTGTGGCACTTTCCAAGAGAGCTTTACATCGACATCCCCACCCCTTTTACAGAATCACAGAATTTTAGGGGTTGAAGGGACCTCTGGAGATCATCTAGTCCAAAACCCTGCCAGAGCAGCTCCACCCAGAGCAGGTCCCACAGGAATGTGTCCGGGTGGGGTCTGAATGTCTCCAGAGAAGGAGACTCCACCACCTCTCTGGGCAGCCTCTTCCAGGGCTCTGCCACCCTCAAAGTAAAAAAGTTCCTCCTCATGTTTAGGTGAAACTTCTTATATTCAAGTTTGTGCCCATTTCCTCTTGTCCTGTCACGGATCACAGGGCTGTACACCCCAGCCACAGAGGTATGACGAGAGCCAGGTTATTTCACTGTCCACCCTGAACTGGGGGCCTCTCTGGCAATAGGGTTGTCTTAAATATAACTGCCCCCAGCATTCCTGGAGGTGGTGTGTGATCTCCACCACCGGAGACATTCGTAAGTTGAGTGGATAAGTCCTGGAGAAACTCTGTACTGAGGATGGCATTGGGGTGGGCAAGTCCAGAGGTGGTTCATACAAGCCACCTCTCCAGTCCTTTAAATTAGAAAAGCTGAGCTGGAAATGTAATAACAAGTTCTTTCTGTAGCTGTCTACTACATCCTTCTCGTCACCAGGTTGCAACTAACACAAGAACCACTTTTCTCACGCTGTATCACAGAACCCTCCCTTGAGGTGGAGAGACAGTCATTGTTTACTTTCAGATTTGCAGATTTCCAAGCGCTTGACAATACAGAGGTGTAAGAGAACAGCAGAGATTTAGTAGTCTGCAGTCACGGGTACAGCATAACAACTGTGGGTATGAAACTCCCTGACAGTCCCCACGTTAATCTCCTCACTCAGGGTAGTAACAGCTGGGACTTCAAGAAACAAAAATGTATAGCACCAAACTTGCAAGAAAAAAAAAAAAGCATCTGAGCTGGAAATACTGCTGTTACGACAGCGATAGCACATAATTTAGTAAAAGAAAATGAAGTACACTTCACTGAGAAATTCTCCTACTTATTAGATTATGATCTATTAAAGAGTCGTAGGCACTGGAAGAGGGTTCGTGGCTTTGGACATTTAAGACAAAGCTGAGCAGAGTGCAAGAGAATATCCTGGAGGGAGCAGACCTACACCAGCAGGAAGATGGATGAGATATTACCGCTCTGATATTTTCCGTCTCTAATTTCTAGAGCTCTATGAAATATTCATAGTGGCAGCGCTGCCATGCTCTACCCTTAATGCTCCAGTCTGCTAAGGCCAGGCAATCTTTCTGCTGTGCTTCAAGTCGTATTCTGTGCTAATAAACTTGCCAATGAATCAATCAAATCCTGTTACAAGGTTAATCCTTTGATCGTTATTAGGACGAGAGATTTTTCACAGCACCTTACAAAAAAGTCATGGCATAGTCATGAAAAAGAACTGAGGGACATTTATGAAGTATATACATTAACACAAAAATAATCAAAAGCCATGGGTCACATTATTTTAATCATATTTTTTGCCTTGCAAAACTCACTTCTCATTAAATTATCTGGAGCTACTTTAGGTGCTCACCTGAGACAAGAGGGTTTGGCAGCACAGGCATGGAACATGGTAGAACCCATGGTCACCCCATAACTGGAGTTATGGTGGGACCCACAACTACCCCATAACTAGGAGGGAGTAGTGACATTCAGGGTGACCACACACACGTTCAATGAGTACTTAAGCCACAGATTTCCACCCCTCCTGAAGCAGGACTTACCTGGGTAGGGAATTTAATCAAAATCCTGGGCAGGTGTAAAAACCTTCAGGTGTGGAGGGGAGTGAGCCTCTAGAAGAGAGGTGGGAGTGAGGTGCCCTGGGATGCTCCCATCAACCTTAGTCCAGACCAGCAGCAACAACAAATTCAGATTTTTCTGTTCTAGATCAAAATCCAGATGTAGCCTCGGTCCTCGTGTGTCCGCCCACCACCTCACCAGCTCACGTGAGCACTTTGCAGGGGACGGTCAGCACAGCCAGGAGCCACTGTCCTACATGTCCCATGGAATATCCTCAATGCACAGACTCCATAAGCTAGTTTTATAATTAGCTTGGGTTTAGTATTCTTTGGGAATGCTAGGTTGAAAATGCGTTAGAAAGAGCCGCCCCCAAATCGTTTCTTTGGGACTGAGACTGAAATTCAAGCAGCATCTTCAGAGAGAAGGAGCTGTTGGACTTGCGCTGGGGTCAAGAGCGAAAACAAAACTGAGAGCCATCCTGGCAGCCAGGTTGATCTTCATCTTGAGGTTGAATGAGTCTTCTGGGTTGTCAGTAGGAAAATTGTGTTTTATCTATTTGTCCCTAATCGAGGCATTACCCCCCAGGGAAAATTTCTATAAAGGTCTCTCATCGGCCTCCTCCTCCGTGGGTGAACTCCTGTGCCCACTACGCTCACTTTGATCCGATCCAAGCGAGATCTGAACCACCAGGTTTCTATTTACAGAGTCAATTACCCGTCTAACTGCCAGCATATGCATGCCACTTCAGATGAAGAGGTACTTCATCAGTTCCGTTTTTGCATGTGTAAATTAGCAATAATAATATATTCACCTATCTCACGAGGCCGCTGCGCAGATTAAAGCATTAATGTTTGTACAGCACTTGGAGGTTCTCCAATGGGAAATTCTGTAGATGTGCAAAATATTGAGTTTTGTCTGTGATAAATTTATTATTAGCTTAATGGTATTCCACTCGTATTATGAAAAGCATAATCATCTTGAGATTTTGCTGCTTGCCACCTGAAAGCAGGCATTGTATCTGGTTTGGAAACGCATTTCTCTCCCTCTGCTTTCGTTCCCAGTGTTCCTACATACCCAAGTGCGGCAAGAATTACGAGGAATCCATGTCGCTGGTGAACGTCGTGATGGAAAACTTCAGAAAGTACCAACGCTTCTCCTGCTTCTACGACCCTGAAGGCGTGCAGAAGAACGTGATATTAACCAAACTGTACAGCTCCAACGTGCTGTTCCACTCCCTCTTCTGGCCCACCTGCATGATGATCGGCGGGGTGGCCATCGTCGCCATGGTCAAGCTGACTCAGTACCTTTCCCTCCTCTGCGAGAGAATCCAAAGGATCAACAGATAAAAAAAACGAAGACTTGTCTGAGATTCAATAACAGCTAAAATACTGTTTTCTCATTCTTCACCAAAGAACCTTAAGTTTGTAATGTGCGAGTCTGTTATAAGTTCCTTACTATATTCTTATAAGTAGAGCAATAATGCAAAAGCTGTTCTATATGCAAACATGATGTTATTATTATGCAGACAACTGAAAAAAAAAATTAACGTTTTGTGTTGACCGTCTGTATGATCTTGTTTTATGCTGAGACTAGTCCTTCTTTCTTTTCTACAGCCAAAATAGGGCTCAGTGTGACCATCTGCCAAGCTTAATCAATTGACATTTTCAACGTAAAGGATTCTGGGGAAAATTCACCCCTGGGCAAAGGGCCACCAACCACTTGGGCATCGCTGAGGTCTCACACCTGGCTTGGTCCATTTGATGGATTTGTGGCTTTGATTTTTTTACTATTGGCTACAGGGAGGGGGGAAAAATCATTGAAAGCGTGGTTTTTTTGGTTTATGATAAGATGGCACAAAAGGGATGTATTTTGAGACCAGGATAAGCACACAGTATTTTCAGCCTAAGAAGGATGCCTTGGTGATGCCTCGTGTTTGCTCCCCCAGTTCAGAAGTAAATTTTACCCTATGGTGTTTAAGGTCTTCTGGAAAACACTGGAGTTTTATTTTATTTTGTGCTATAACTTCCTTCTCTCTTCTCAACATCATCTTTGTCACTTGCAGAAGCTGTAGCCAAAAAACAAAAATCGCCTTGTTCCATTTTCTATTCCAGTCTGAGCCCTATTGATGGAGATGGGACCAGAACACCTTATGTAAAGGTTTATTACTCATTTGTCTTGTATTTGCTACCACATCACTGTAAAGAAAAAAATAACACAATCAGCTATTTTTTCATTTTTTACTTCCAACTATTTTAGATTTTTTTACTTGATATATATATACAGATATATATAAAAAGAAAAAGCTATATTATATCTAGTTGTGTATTGGAACTTGATTATGGGGTTGTTGGTTTTTTTTCCTTGTTTTTACCAACTGGAAAGTGAACAATATAACTCCTGTATTTATAACCATCATCCTTGGATAATATCATAACATGGAGGAGCAGCACCGCGGGATCTTATCCAATATTCATGATGTTGTTTCAGTCAAAGGTCTCTGTTGCTGTGACATCGGAATTGACAAAAATCTCATCTAATTCTATGGCTCTATTAACTGAATTGTTAGATAATCATCATAATACATCTGGAAATCTCTCCTGACCTCAACTCAGTATGCAGTGCTGGCTGACGTGAATTATGATTTAAAAGGCCCAGGTGCAATGATTTATTGGAACAACTGAGATTATGACTAAGATGCTGTCCTATTTGTCAAATATTTACCATGGGGATCTCGCCACTGTAATTCCATGCACTCTGTGGTCACGATTTCTGCATAATTTATCTTTATTCCCCTGCAGAAAGCATTCCTTATGTTATGTTTTAAAGACACAGTTTCTCACTTTGCACTCAGCGTGAAGGACAAATGCCAGGCAGCTCCTGTGAGCACCCTGTGAACTCACTGTCCAACAGCTCAAAGAAACCATCCACAGCCCTATTCAAACCAAGAAACTAACTTCCCCCCCCCCCCCCAAAAAGACTGCAAAGCAAGCATTCTGCCTACTTCATCTATATATAAGTACCTTTCCGCAATGTAGCATTAAAAATTTCAAGATGTTACAAAACTTTACGAGTTATGCAAGTGTAACGTGAGCTGTAAAAAAAAAAAAAAAAAAAAATTTGAGTTCTCAGCAGTGAAAATGAACCTGCAATCTTGTAATCAGTCGTATAATTTTCCTTAGGTAAATAAATTCCTGGAGGGCGGGGGTATAATCAGAGCTCCAAAAATATGTAATAAAAGATATTAAATTAAATCTTCCACATTTCAGTATCTCCTGCCTTCAGATCTGGCTTGTTTCATCAACCTGTTCTTTGTAGCTTCAGTTACCAAAAAATGAAGAGCACTGATGCAACAGGGGTTTATTTGCAAAAATGTTGCTTTGATGAGTCTGTGGGATTTGCAGAAACTGTTGTCAGCGGATCTGGGCACCAGCATCAGAGGGACTGGAGTCAATGGGAGTTCAGCATCAGTGGGACTGGTGGACCGACAGCAACCTCTACTCAACCACACATCAACCAGCAGAAAGCATGACACCCCTAGCACCAGCATAGATGGGGGGGACAGAGAGAGGGGACCCCAACCCCACTGCAATGGTACCCCACAAGGATTCCTCGCCTGGCGCCCATCATGCAAGGGGCTCCAGATGCTCATCTCATCATTGCTACAAAACCTTATTCTGCAGGTTTTGCCAAGAAGGGAGGTATCTAAGTGAGGTCCCCAGAGCTACACAGCCATGGAGGCATCTGGACCCATTTCTAGACAGCCCAGGTGGCTCCCATGGAGCACCTTCATCCTTAACAAAGTTATTTTTCCTTCCAGCAGAGAGCTTTGATCCATGGCTGGTGTTGCCATCCTCGTGGACATCCTTCATCCATCTCCCCCCATCATCTCAGTCACCAATGCTGAAGGAAGGACCACACTGCTGACGGCGATTCACAAATCAGAAGTAGCATATGGCATCAGTAGCCAAGAGCCGTGGTGGCTTTTCCACACTGCCACTGACGTTGGCCGTTTACATGACAATTTACATGGCCTGCGATAAAGTCGCACTTCAGTTGCGGTGTGTGACATTTTCGGTGCCTGCATTTGTGTGTTCTGGTGACAGGAAAGCTGATTGTCCCTGACATTTACACATCAAACGCTGCTTTCAACACGTTGCGCCATAAACATTTCCCCAGCATTTCCTGTGGGTGAAACATCTTGACGCTGCTGCAGTCTATAATCATTTTGTTGACATTAACGGAGAGATCCGTGGGACTGCAACACAACTTGAGTAATTGGATGGGGTGAGGTAAAGCAATAATTTTAAAGGGAATTATCTGTCTGATGGCTCCAGAGTTAACCCCCTACTGCAGCATTGGCATTGCAAACACGGTTTTGACAACTCCTGCTGCCCCAAAGAGAGGGTGTGTTTCAGAGGGGATGTTAACCCTGCACTGTTTCTTTCCCTACTTCCATTTAAACAGCACATTTATCCCCCAATGTTCCTGTAGGCAGCTCAAAATGAATGAGAAATATACGGCAGGGAAATTCAGCCATCAGGCATGTCCATCTGGTTTCCGAGACCAGTGTCGACTCTTCCCAGCACAAATATTTCACCTCTTTCTGTCCTAACCGGGCACTGGGGACAGCAGGGAGCAACCAGTGAATGGAAAAGTGTTGTATGAAAACGGCGGCACCGGATTCAAAGGCTTTATGAGCCTGTAAGAGGCACCCCTGGGGGATTTAAAGCATGCATAAGTATTCCAGGTGCCAAATTCACATGGCCTTTTAATAGTTGTTATTTTCTTAATTAGATTATTTATGTTAGGTCTTATTTCTATTCTGGAACATCTAAATCTGAAGTGTGAACACCCCTGCTGCAATACTCTGAAACTTGGCACCTTGCAGCAGACTTACTAAATGCCACCAGCTAGGACAACAGAGAGCTTATTTTCCTTAGCTTTTCTAATTGAGGAGACGTCCCTTCATCCCACTAAATGTAGCCAGAGCGCAAGCGTACCCAACTCCAGAGTGAGTTTGAGGTGAGTGCAGAAAGGAGAGAGGGCTCAGGAAACACAAGAGAAGTCACAAATGCAGTGATTTCAGACCCGAGGGACAAGAAGGAAATGAAGCCCCAGGGCAAGGCTGGGGATGCTGCTGTCTTTGCATCATCATCTCCACCTTCATCACCAGCCACAGGAGAGTTCAATGGAAGAAGGTGCTGAAAGGATGGTCCAAGCAGACTCCTGCGCCTGTTTGACTACAAAAGCCTTGACCTTATATCAACTCAACTGTACAACTATAACCTCTAGAGGGAACAGCAATTTCAGGGTAATAGCATCTTAAGAGCTGGTCAGCTCATTTCCCTTCTCACACAGTCACGCCCTCATTAAAACATCCCCAGCCATTCAAGTGGATTGAGCCAATATCTGCAGCAAAACAACTTTCTGCAGAGACTCAGAGTCCGAGAAGGGTAGCATCAGCTCCCCGGTAGCTGCCATACTGCTCATCATCTGTCAAAGATTTGGGAAAAAACCCTCACTTTCCTGCTCCACTGAACACTTGTCACTTCCCAACACTTGATTTTTCAGAAAGAGACCAGCACAGTTTGTGGTGTACCCAAACCTCTCACAACCATGTACAAACTTTGCCAGATTGTTTTTTTTCACACAAGAAAAAGTGAAAAGCCAGGGCAAATATCAATTATTTTGTTTCAGTGTTTTGAAAACAAGATGTTTCCATTTTTCAGTTTGAACCGATGTTGACTTTTAAAGGCCAGGGGAGGGGTTGAGCTTAGGTTTCTTTAATAGGAAAGCTTGAAAAATAAGTGTAATTGTCCACGACATGAAACAAAACTATTGGCAATTGCTTGGTTCACCGAACACTTTGAACATTTTGGTTTTTTGAGACATTTCCTTCCTTCCATTTTTCTCACCAGCAAAGTACAGAATCAGTCACACAGACGTGACCACCATTTTTAAAGACACCATCTCTAATACTCTTTTTTTTTTTTTTCAAAAGATAGATTAATTTGGTTTGGAAAAAATGCACAAACAAAATTTGAACCTGAATGGAGTGGTTTGCTGCTATCCCACTATCTTTATATTGGCCCAGCTTTTCTTTTTTCCAGGTTTTTCAGTTTGCAGAAAATTTTTCATTTTTTCATCCCGTACACAGGATACCAAAAAACCAGCTAAAACGCTGTGGAATCAAGAACATGCTTCCCACACAACTTGGGCTAAAACATTCAAGAAAAAGTCTCTAGGGTAGATTTTCTAATATACCATATGATAAGGTATATGGGGAAGGTGGGAGATTTCATCATCATCTCATAGAATGGTTTGGGTTGGAGGGGACCTTAAAGACCATCCAGTTCCAACCCCCCTGCCATCTCTTTCCTTAAAGTCTCCAACCTGGCTATTCTTTTGCATAACTACAGTTAGAATTCTGTATTTTATTATAAAAGCACTTTTTTATACCCAGACACTCAGTGGGGAAAAAAAAAAAAAAGATCTATTGTGCCAGAGGCTCCCAGGCAGCTCCAGACCCAAAATCAAGTGGACAAAAAGGAAGAGCACTTTGAAACCCTTCCATATGGAGGGCACTTATGGTTTTAATCACCATGTATGTAAACTTTGTTATAAATCTCTTTATCTGTTCCTCTCCTCTCTTTGGGGGGCAGTGGGGAGGGAAGGGAGGAAGGCCATCTGTCATTCTGATCTTGGCCAATTTGGCCTAAACCACAACAGATTCATCACGGATTAAGTAGGAAGCAAAGTCTGATGACTAAGCGGCAACACCTTAATCGTTTCCCTTCTGAGCAAGGGTTCAAAGCCATCAATACAGCAAGACAAGCTGGACGATACAACGGGAGTTTGCTAAAACTGCAGGAGGCTGCAAAACCCAACACAGAGGGAGCCCTGGTGGAATTAGTTGCTTTTTCCTCTGCACCACTTAACTATGTGCTTAAAATAAAGTGGGAAAGCAAGTTATTACCAAAAGCATCGCATTTTCCACCGCCAGCCACTCTCTTTCATCCCCAGCACGTGCTGGCTCCCAGCCCTTCAAGGAGAACCAACCTTACAGGGAATTCAGATCCTCTCCTGCCAAAACCAGAAGGACTTTATCGAGGTGGGCTCGTGCAAATTGCATGAAGTTCAACCAAGCCAAGTGCAGGGTCCTGCACCTGGGACATGCAATCCCAGGCACAAATACAGGTTGGGTGGAGAATGGCTGGAGAGCAGCCCTGAGGAGAAGGAGTTGGGACTGCTTGTGGATG
>JAOXNO010000052.1:2237664-2252009 GCA_028565335.1 Limnodromus scolopaceus | reverse complement strand
CTGGTCTGGTGGGAGGTGTCCCTGCCCAGGGCAGGGGGTTGGAACTCGATGATCTTTAAGGTCCCTTCCAACTCAAATCATTCTATGATATCTCTGACCAGCAGGTTAACCCTGAGATAGGAGCCAGGAGGGAGGGACTGCATCCCTGGGCAACTTCAAATGTCCCTGCTCCAACAGTAAGTGGTGTCTCCACAGCTCTGTGGACATGGTGTATGTGCAGGAATGTGGGAGGCAGTCACTGCTCCTGATTTTGCAGTGTCCTGCCATTAGCTCTGTGCTGCTGAGCAGTCACCTGAAGAAGGGAAAACATCTGCAGTCCCAGGTTTCTGCTGCCGTCCCTGGCAGTCCTTCATCTCCAGCCAATAACATTCTGGGCACAAATAGCAAATTAATGATCTAGGAAATTTGTTGTTCCCTCATACCCTTTTGGAGTCCTCTCTCATCCCTTCTGGCCTCTCTCCAAGTGAGGACTTGGCCATACTGGTCAACACACACAGGAAAGCAGGAGAGGGAAAGCCAAAATGCCATCCACTTCCCATCACCACAGCTGTGTAAACTGGGTCAGCACTAACCCAAATTCAGATGCCTGGGCAAAGAGGCTTTGATGTCACCCACCCTTTGACTTTGGTGCTGGCCATCACCACCAGCAGCTTGCTGTGGACCTGTTACCACAAATGACTCAAGGGTCCCCAAAGGGGACTAAGGAAGGAGCATCCAGGGCCCTCTCATGCAGCTGGTGGCCACTAACCCTTCTGCTGGGCTTAACCACATCCACCAAACCCTGCTGCCCCATGCCTGAGACAACCCTCAAAGCTCTCACAAGAGGCAGACAGGAGGTAGCAGTTCATCCTGGGCATGCCACCAGGCACGGGGCACCGAGTAAGTCCCAAGGAGCCAGCTCATACCTTCTGCCTCTGCAGTGCAGGTATCTCGGTTGTGATTTTTAATCCCCCACATGCAGTGGTTTGCAGGAACTGCCCAGAGCATGGCAATGCCATTGCCCCAAGCCCACAAGCCATCCGGCCACTGCAGAGGCTGTTCATACCACCCATGGCTGAGCTTGTCCTCTTCTCCAGTGTGTGACTGGAAATATGCAGCTCCATCCTTCCCTCGTGTCACCTTAGCTGTTTAACAAGCGAGCCTGACAATTACTTCCAGCCCTGGATAAAAATCTCCTGCCCCAATACTGTTAAATTATGTAGAACAAGATTATAATTACATCCTAAAAAAAAAAAACCCAAACTCTACACTTAAAAGAACATTGTTCAGATTGCAAAACCAAGCACTCAAAAGTTACCGAATGCCAGAAATAAAGCTGCCTGAACAGCCTCCGTGCAGCGTGACTCGTACATATGCATTATGATACAGGCTCTCCCCATACAGTGATACACCGTTTTTCACAGGACCCCGGCCCTGCCCCGGAGGAATGACATTCAGTTAATGAGTTGTTCTTTAACATCTTTTTCAACCCTCGTTGCCCAGTGCGTGCCCTCAATGCCTTATTGCTCTGCTGCCAAATGCTGCTCTGCCAGCAGAACTGCTTGGCTCCTTCTCCAGGGCGCAAAGCAGCTCCATCCAGAGATGGCCAAGCCACCACCGACCCGCCCAGCTCAGACGTGGACACCGGATGGCGCTCAGATTAACCTGTTTTTCCATGGCAGAGCATCACGTAAAGCTGTCTGTGAGTGTCTGGTTCCCAGGATGGGGCTGCATCCAAGGTCCCACATGGTCAGAGCACAGATGGAAGAGGGAGACACGTCTGATGTCCCCATCTCCAGCCATTCCCCAAATAAAGTAAAACTCTATTGACACAGAGACTTCACAGCCACCAGAGACCATGTTTGTCCAGTTCTTCCTGGCCTTACCTATACACCACCCCGAGGATCAGGGTGTTTATGCACTTGAAAAAGTTGGAACTGGTCAAAACCAGCCATCAGCCCCACAGATAGATCAGCCCTATTCCCCCCACGGAGGATTCTTCCCAGAAAACCCTACAGTAAGCCATGAGCATCCACCTGGATTTACCACCAGCCGTCAACGAGCAGCAGCCATGGTGCACATCACCTTATTCTAGCAAAATGTGGTGAAACATGATAAGGCAAAGCAACAGCCGGGGAGAAATGAAGCAAAACTAATTGATTTACCTGGATTGTTTAAAAATTTTTTTCCCCTGGTGACTTCTGCTTCACAGACAGTGGAGACTGTAACATACTCTCTCACTGGTCCTTGTTTTCAGTGTCTCTATATTTTTTAGATTTGGTTTGAATCTGGCAGAGTTCCTGCTCAGTGACTCCAGGGTATCTCCAGCATAGGAAATAGAAAGAATTAATGCAATCTCAACACATAACACATTTACACTGCGTGGCATCTCCTGTTTCTTGGGAAGCAAATAAGCATATGCAAGTTGTAAAGCATTAAGCTTTTTGAACTGAAAAAAAAAAAATAAATTATGTTTACCTTCTCAATATTACATGGTTCTATGGAAGAGGAGACAGACTAACAATGTACTAAGCCAGGGACTGTGGAGCAGTTCAAGACTTTTCTATGAAACCCACAGTCAGGAGGACACAAGCTGGACCTGAGCCTCACCTTCTATGTCTAATTGCAGTTGGGCTTGGGGAGGGCCTCAGAAGTACAAGTCCTGCTGCTAACTTCATGTTTCAGGGGGTTTTAGCAAAGAGGAGGAAGAGGGAGACTGGAAGGACTAAAACCAGCAAAATTTCACAGGAGCTCAGGAGCTCCCTTTCATAGAACAGGTCAAGGACACAGGAAATTGTCCCATTTGTGTCTTTCCCACGTCAACCAGTACCAGCTGTTTGCTCCCCATGCCCAAGGGTGTCCATCTGGGATCTCCCACTGCAGACCATGAGCTCTTTGGGCATGAAACCATCTTCTGCTCTGGTTTTAAAGAGCTGAGCCTTGACATACACAGCTGGACCCACCTTACAGCCAACAAGTAAACATGAGCCCCAGAACCAACTTTGTGGCTGATTTTCTAGTGAAATGAACTTCTCTGCAGCTTGGAACATGGGGACGGTTGGGTCTCTGAACTCTTTTCCCCAAGGCTGAATCCCTGCAGGAGGGGAACCGCACAGGGCACAACCACAAAACCTCTTGATGAGCCACCAGCAAGAAATTTTAACCCATCAGCCCAGGGCACGTCCAGGGTACAGAGGGCTGTGTCATCAGGCCAGGCTTGGCTGGGGTAACAAGTAGATGCTTGCTTGGGAAATTTTTCCTTTCCTTTTTATTTTTGGGGTCTATTTTCAAGGCTATTTGTCATATCTCTGCAATCTGTTTGTACAGCATTCATCTTCTCACCAGTGATGAAAGGCAGTGCCCTTAAGGACTTTTTGCTGGCTTTTTGAGCTGTTTAAACTGATAAATTCAGCTAGGGAAAAATACCCTAGAAAGTGTGATGATTTTTTTAAATAAAAGAGAGAGCATCCCACCCCATGCACCACACCTGCATGTTCAGATGGTCTTTTATAAGATGGGTTGGCACAAGAATGGCCTTTAAAAATTATAGTGCATTTCCTTGCATAAATGCAGCCTATAAATGCACATTCCTGTGCTTACGAGTGGGATGTCCTTCTCATGAATTTGGGGACTCACTTTCAGTTGTGGAGGGTGGCTCAAGTCAGGAAAATGCAGGTCTGTCTTACAGAAGGGGTTTGCAGCTAGTCATGATGCAGCTAAAAACGTTCCATCTGCAGGGCTTTTTTCCCTGGAAAAAATGAGTAACGAGAAGTTCCAAGCTCAGCCCATCCATGGTTTAGACCAAGTTTTGCTTTTAAAGCCTGCTGCGACATCCACCAAAATCCAGCCACTCTCCAGCTGCTGGTGGTTGTACCCCAGGGCTGGGTCCTCCCAAGGGGGTCACCAGGCAGCATCCACTCCTTCACATACCATTTTTGGCAGAGAATAACTGAAATCCAGACTTTTCCAGCCTGTTCTGCCAACCAAGCATCTTCTGTGCATTTTGGACAGACCCCAAAGCTCTCCAACTCAGTTTATCTTTGAGTTTTATATTGTCACATGAGTTGGCAGGACCCACATTAGACTGAGAGCACAACAGAGCCAACCTCCAGGATTCCATAAAAATCCCACTTTGAATCCTATTTTTCTCTCTCCTACTTTATTTCACTTGACGTTATTCCCTGTATTTGACCCCTTCTCTTCCTTTCCCTGCATTTCCTTAAGTGGAATTAAGCATTCCAGTAGCTCCCAGCCCAGATTTGCAGGTACCATCTTCCATAGAGCCATTCTACCTTGCTCTAGCAGAGGAAAAAAAATCCCTCCTGCTCCAGCCAGAGCAGGGGAGTGCTAAAAGTGCTAAAATATCGAAGCACATGAATCTCAATCAAGCTGAAGTTAAAAAAAAAAAAAAATTGAATTCCCTGCAGGAGAAGTACAGTTCCTTCCTCAGAGAGCTGCTGATTAGCAAGGTTAATTGCGTACCTGCCAACAGCAGTCAGCATGAGTTTGCCCATGCCTTGTCAGGGACAAGCACCGATAACAGCATCCTCTCTATTCTTGGGTGTCTGAGCACACGCCGGCAGCCATGAGCTCCACCTCTGCAGGGCTGGACTGGGAATTTTTGAGCAAAAAGATCCGGAGCTGAGGTGGGACAACTCAGTTCATCGCTGAGCCGCACCAGCGCCTCCCAGTGCCACTGCCCTGGGCATCAGCTGGGACAGAGCTACTGGCCATGAAGGGGTTGAGTGGGGTTTGTTATGGGATTGCATCCTTCACCCCAGCCTGGACCACCTGGGCAGGGCAGGAGCAGCCCCATCCTCATGTGCAGCCACTGAAAGACTTCCCCAGTAACACCCACTCCTACAGGTGTCTGAGATATTTCCTCAAAGAAGCAGGAGAACTGATTTCTTTCAGCAAAATATTTTTCTATCAGATAATAGCATTTCTTATCCCAAAATTTCCAGAGGGGGTTGTGACAGTATCAATAACATTTTGTCTTAAAAGCTACAAAAAAAGAAGGGCATTTGACCTCTTCAGATGAGGATTTTCTGTTTGCAGTTCAAAGTCACACATTTCTCACTTTGTTTTCTATTATAAACAACTCAAACCTCGTTTTGGTGTCAAACCAAGACTTCACCCAGCTGAGGTGTTCACACTAACCTGAACCTGGGAGAAACCACAAACCAGACTGTCACAGGGAGCAATGAATTCCATCCATGCCCCAACCACCCCTGCTCACAAAACCAGGCTATGGGGCACAAGGGAAGAATTTGGAAAGCTGCAGCCTCTGGGGTGTGGGAACTGCAGAGCAAAAGTGCAGTGGAGACCAAGGAAACGTCCACCGCCTTCATCCCAGGAGACCTGAAGGACTTGGCTTTGTCAAGGGCAATTGGTTTTGGCGTGGAGCGAAGGCGGCAGCAGTAACAGCTCTGCAGGGAAAGCGCTTGAAGGCTGGGCAACATTTTGGGTTTGAAAGCTGAAATGGGCTGTTTCAACTGTTCCTGGGTCCCAGGAAGCAGGGAAGGGGCTGGACCTGGGTGCTGGGAGGATGTAAGAGGTGGAGGAGCCTCTCAGGGGCTGCCAGAGGGCATGCGAGAGGGGAAACTGAGGCACACTGCCTTCAGTCAACAGGTAATAGGCATTTCTCTTACAGAGGCACGTTTTCAAAGCTTGTGTCCTTGGAGTCATAATTTTCCCATGTCTTTTTGGCAGAAGACGTGACTTCAGGGAATATTTCAGAGTACAGGCTGTGATGCCCAGCTCATTCCGTGGTGCAGATGTTGGCAACCAGACAGCTACGGGTCCATTCTACCTCACCAAACCACCTCTGAAAGACCAAACACTTACGAAACTCAGGGGTTTGGTTGGTGTTGTTGGGGTTTTTTTTATTGTTTGGGGTTTTGGGGTTATTTTGTGGTTTTGGTTTTTTTGTTGTTATTTGGTTTTGGTTTTTTTTTTTTTTCTTCAAAGAGCCCAGAACAGTAGGGACACATTACAGCCAGCATTTTTAGAGGCTGGGCTAAAGCCATTTTGCAAATTCAGGTCCTGAATGTCTGACAGCCCTTCAAAAGCAGAGAAACATTTACAAAATGGACAAATTCTTCGGGCTGAGGCTGCCAGCCTGCATCGAGACACCACACTGGGCTGATACCCCTCATTAGCAGCATCCCCCCACAGGTTCTGGGCTCCAGCTGTGTTTGCATCTGCCATGTTGAGCCAACGAGCAGAGCAGGACAGGCCACCAGGGACCCATAAAGGAGGTTTCCACCTGGCCAACCTGGCCAGCACAGCACCAAGACCTGTGCAAGAGCTCGCCTTCCAGATCTGGTCAAGAGCCAGCACAAGGCAGCACCCAACACAGCTCCTGGAGGAAAAAGCAAGGTTTCCAAACATCATCCTCTAACAGCAAAATAACGGATAGCAGCAAAAGGGTCATTTGAAAATATAAATTCGCTAAAAAAATGAAGTTACTGCTGCTTTCTTTAAAAGAACAGATGCAAAAGCACAAGTTGGGTGCAGGGTGCATTCCCTGCAATGCTGGAACTTCCCTGCCATTGAAGATGAAAACCAGCAACAAGCTCTGCCCTTCAAGAAGGAAGTAACCACAAGGATGACATGAAACTGGGTAATGAAAGGCCTATGGGACACCCACAAAAAGCAAGTGGGACAGAGCTGAGCTTTTCCCTCCTGTGAGGGTGGTGAGACACTGGCCCAGGTTGCCCAGAGAATCTGTGGATGCCTGATCACTGGAGGGGTTCCAGGTCAGGTTGGATGGGGCTTGGAGCAACCTGATCTGGTGGGAGGTGTCCCTGCCCAGGGCAGGGGGTTGGAACTGGATGGTCTTTAAGGTCCCTTTCAACCCAAACCATTCTGTGATAATGTTAGTCCAAGCCAGCCTCACCACCTTTGTTTTCTGCTTTAAAGAAGCAGATGTTGGAGCTGCAACCATAAAGCAGGACTTCTTCTACATGAGGGGTTATGGTCCCCTACATCACTGCAGGGTGTCCCAGGCCCTGAGAGCTGCAGATTAGCTGCATCATTGCTCACCACTAAGAGCCCTTCACAGCAGAAACTCCAGAAATTTAATCTAGACACCTCAGCCAACTTATCAAAAGTGTTCAAGATGTTTAGGTCATTAAGCAGCAATAGAGAATAATAAAAAAAAAACCCAAGCTCACACGTCATTACTATTAACTGCAGTGCGCTCTGTAGTTTCAAGTTTCCAAACAAAATGCTGCATAGCAAAGCCAAGGGAGGCATGAAAAGTGGAGAGAGAAAGGTCACCCAGAAGGTGACAATAGAGTCACTCAGAGCCAATGCATGTACGTGACCTCTCCTGCAGCCTCTCTGCTCATTTACTTAATCAGCTCTTCGGGGTGAGCTTAATGCTGGGGAATTCAAAGCCCAAAGAGCACCCGGAGACCTCAGCATCCCCCCGAGGTGGGAGCAGGGCAGGTTTCCCAGGGCTGGCTCTGTCAGTGCCCCTTGCTCCCGAACCCAACATCACCAGGGGTCTTGAGCTCAGGCTGCCAAGCTCATCTCACACCAAAAACAAACAAACAAAAAAAAAGCAGAAGTGGCCTGGGAGAGGTGACCCAGATCATTTGTATCTGAAAAAAATCAGCCTGCAGCAATACTAAGCTCATGCACATACTTGCTCCACATACTTCAGCAAAGCTTGGCCTCTCCCCCTGTCACCTCAAGGCTTCCTCGCCTTCACAGAACATCTTTGGCTAATGGAACAACAGTAAACTGGCTTTTACTAAACAAAACAAAAACAGACTCCCTTAAAACTGTGGTTCTTCCTGCTAAAATTTAGATTACACAGTAAAAACATGTCTCACTGGAAAAATATGCATTATAAAAACAATTAGCAATTCAACCCAGGTTTCCCCAAAACTTTGCCATAGCCAAGGTAGCTTCAATACATTCAGAACATCACAAAAAGGTGACATATTATTCCTCAAGTCTTGTGAGGAGCGGCTGAGGGAGCTGGGGCTGTTCAGCCTGGGGAAAAGGAGGCAGAGGGGAGACCTTCTCACTCTCTACAACTCCCTGAAAGGAGGGTGTAGCCGGGGGGCGGGGGGGTCGGTCTCTTCTCCCAAGTCCCAGGCGATGGGACAAGAGGAAATGTTCTCAAGTTGCACCAGGGGAGGTTTAGAATGGATATTAGGAAAAATTTCTTCACAGAAAGGGCTCTCAAATATGGGAATAGGTTGCCCGGGGCAGTGGTGGAGTCACCATCCCTGGAGGCACCTAAAAGCCAGGCAGACATGGTGCTGAGGGACATGGGTTAGTGGTGCCTTTTGTCAGTGTTAGATCAATGGTTGGACTCAATCTGAAAGGTCCCTTCCAACCGAGGCAATTCTATTATTATAGAACCATTTGAATAGAGAGTTAAGAGTTTAGGTCCTAATCCTGGACCTGGTACTGCTCTTCTGCCCCATTTTGCCCCACAACAGGAGCCCTGTGGTCCCCCACTTGCCCCACAAGCTGCTGTGAGAGCCCACAGCCACAGAGAGCTGAAGGGTTAACGTAAGCATTTGGGTGTTTATTTTAAGAAGAGCATAAAACCCTGACAGGCCATAATTACAGTGTTGATAAGCAGGGAAAGAATATTTGATGTTTCAAATATCACATGACTAATTGGTGCTGGAACAGCTGTGCGTGTAATTTGGGTGATGTGCGCGGCGTGTGTCACAGGCTCCGGCAGCGTGGCGGGGAGGAGGGGACATCACCCCAGAGCTCCTTCCTCTCCCGAGGTCCACCCCAGCCAAGCATCACCCTGATACCCCCAGCACATGGGGCGATCATCCCTTTATTGTAGTGTCAAGCTGAATTAATAGAAGAGTAAAGAAATAAGTGCTCATTTCTATTCTTTGATTGTCTTCCTGGATCAGGCTTCTCACCAGAGCATTATGGACACACCAGAGATGCTGATATTTTTCAGGCATCAGGTGAGAGACCATTCAGAGAGCCCTCAGGATGCTCCAGGCTGGGAAGGGTGAGCTGGAAAGCAGGTTTCTCTTCTTGCAAAAGCCACCTTTGTCCCCTCATTCATTACCCCAACTTTTTTCTTTTCTGAACTAAAAACGGTAGATGGTCCGTGCAGCAAAGAGCTCCAGTAGCACCACCACCAAGCCAACAACACCAGGACAAGCCCTGGTGGCACTGGCAGCCTTCCCAGGGAGTTGCTTCAAGCCAGAGTGAAACTTCGTCCCCTGGTCTTTCTCCCCTTTCCACATCTCTCCACACTAGGGATATATTTCCACACCCATCCAGTTGGGTTGATAAATGAGCTTAGACTTTATTTTATTTTAAGATGGATGAATATTTCATTGCCACAGTTGTCTGCTCCACTTCCCTTTCTCCAGCTGACTTTGATTCTCCCAATTCCCACCTTAGGAAAGGGGTTTCCACCCAGGTTTTAGAAGCAAGAGAACACACATAAGCTTTTCTATCTTACATTGCTTTAGAACTACTTTTTTCCTCCATAGTCCAGGGGGAATAGTGAACTATTTTTAAACCAGAGCTTGGTGCGATAAGAGCCTTTAATTACCAGATAAAATGTGTGCATCAGGGTACGGAGTTTGACTCTTTTTAAGCTTCTTTAAGGAAAAAAGAGCACTGGGGTACAGCATTTCACAACAAAAACTTTCTGACATTCACTGGTAGGAGCCATTTGCCTCACAAAACAGGGAGAGAGTGCGAGGGAGCAGCCCAAGGGCAAGCTGGGATGGGGCCAGTGACTGGCCACAAACAGCTACCACAGCCCCCCAGCACAGCCCAGCGTTCACCACAGCGTGTCTGCTGATGCCATGGCCCCCCAGTACCAACCAGAGCACCCAGTTCATAGCCAGCTCTTGGAAAGAGCTCAGCTCTCCAAGTAAAAAACTGACTCATTTCACACACCATCCAGACCCACATGGAGATGGAGAGAACGAGGCCAATGCTGGGACACTGTCACTGACACTTTCTCTAGGACAACCTGGCCATTCATTACTATCTCCACACACCTATAGCTCCCCGTTCTTCAAACTTGCCCTAAACCTCTGGTGTCATCCAGAAACAAAGGCTACTCCTTGCACACCCAGGGCCACCAGTCCACCCACACAACTCTAGCAAGGCCACATCCTCCTCTTAACAGATGGTTACAACCAAACACACCCAACAAAAAGCAGGAGACAGGCAGGTTGTGACCCATCCACAACATTCTTCATTAGGAAACAGATTTGACTCTCCAAGGATCACCTTTGGACTGCCCAACCACCTACCAGATTGGCTGGGCCATCCTTATCTAGAGCCTTTAGCAATTGCTGATTGAGTCAAACCAACAGCCTATAGCTACAACAAACTATGAAGAGATCCATACCTTTCTTGAAGGGCTATCAGAAGACCCTTTCTACCAGCAGCCCCCACTCTGACTGCAGAAGCAGCACTAAGAGCATCAGATGATGCTCATTTAAGACTCTAAGCTTGCCAAAGCATGGTACGTACCTGAGGAGCACACCTAAGAACCAGGAAACAAAGCACACGCTACAGACAAAGCTAGAAACCTTCCAAACAAAGGGTTGCTGCTACCTCCGGCACTTTAAATTGGTGGGAGCCTGAGTCCACCAATCAGCCTTAACCACCCAAATCATCCTCACCTGGGATCCCACCCACACACCCCTCACCATTGACCCAGCTGCTGCATTTAAGCTCTGTCCTGGGGTCTGTGTGTTTGATTTTGGTCCTGGTGAGTGGATGGGGCTTCATGGTCTCACCATGCATCTTCTGCTAAAGCATAATGTTATTCCTCCGTGGTCCTGGTGCTGTTCCTTTTGGGGTATTCAGCTCCGTGGGGAGTACTACCATCCTCAAGGTCATCCCTGTCCCCATCCCACCCTGGGGATGGTGCTAGGGGTCATGATTTCACCTCTTCCACTTCACAAAGCTCGGTGGTTTATTATAATTATGTTTTGGCTAGGAGCTGCAGAAGAGGGAAATGATTACGGGTTTTACAATCTCTTAGAATTCAGCGCAAGAGTCACGGAGCAGCTGTGGCTGAAATGATGAAGTATTTATATTGCTGTTTTTCTGTCACAGGTGTTTCTCTCCTGGTATAAAAAAAGATTCACTTGCATTACACTAATACGTAAGTGTGTGTTGATTGAATCCATTGACACCTGGTCCCACAGCCACGAGGAAAAACAACTTGCAGTCCGTTCTCTTTTCATATATTTATAAACTCACCACGGCCGATGTACGGTATCGTTATTGTGTCTACGCCACGTGCAGCGTTAATGCAGAGGGGTTTGTTCCACAAATAAGGTTACATCATTGTATTTTCACCGGTAGCTGTCTGTGAGGTAAAACTGGAGGTCTTTACATAGATTTGGGGAGGGAGAGGGAATTGTTAGCGTTTTCCATATTTTTTTCTGATCCGGAAGTGGGATACATAATGCTGCATTCCCCACCTATTTCTTTGCATCAAAAACCAGTAAATTTTTTGTAGGAATCATTCTGTAATAAATTCACTATGACTGAAGGTGAGATAATTTAAGACTTCATCTCAAATCCACTAATATTGATTCCTGAAGGCTTTTCCTCCCCCGAGGCTACAAATCAGGAGAAATGCTGTCAGGGTCTGGCAGCACCAAGCCACCAGCACCTCCTTGAGAGCCAGGACCTGGCAGCTCTGGGGAGAACCTGTGCACCCAGTGTGGCCACTGTGGGCTGGGTGGCTTCTCCTGCACCTTCCACCCAGGGGTTCTCAGACCTCTCTGGGCGTAAGGGGACAACCAACAAAGCTGCTGGTTTGGCTCTGTTTGTCCTGTCCATAGATATCATGGTAACAGCTTCATCAACATAGGTTGATGGATAGGGGTTAAGGATCTTACATCAGCTTCTTTTTCCTGATCCCTCACTTGCAAAATGTGTCTAGTTTTGGGTCCCTCACTACAAAAAAGACATGGAGGTGCTGAACAGGGTCCAGAGAAGGGCAGCGGAGCTGGTGAGGGGTCTGGAGCACAAGTCTTGTGAGGAGAGGCTGAGGGAGCTGGGGGTGTTCAGCCTGGGGAAAAGGAAGCTGAGGGGAGACCTTCTCACTCTCTACAACTCCCCAAAAGGAGGGTCTAGCCAGGGGGGGTCGGTCTCTTCTCCCAAGGAACAGGCGATGGGACAAGAGGAAACAGCCCCAGGTTGCACCAGGGGAGGTTTAGATTGGATATTATGAAAAGTTTAAGGGTTATTAAGCATTGGAACTGGCTGCCCAGGGCAGTGGTGGAGTCACCATCCCTGGAGGTGTTTAAAAGCCGGGCAGACGTGGTGCCAAGGGATATGGGTTAGTGGTGGTTTGGGCAGTGTTAGTTTGATGGTTGGACTCAATGATCTGAGAGGTCCTTTTCAACATGGACAATTCTATGATTCTATGAAACCGATGTTGCTGCTCAAGCTTTTCAGGACACACACATCTCTTCTTGCTCGGGTGGGTGGCATCAAGCTCCAAGGCACTCTCTGCTGGCCTGACCATGGTTTGAGCTGAGCCTGCCAACTGCTGCCCTCTTGGAAGACCCTGGTCCTCCTCTGGTGTTCAAGCCCAGGGCCTCCTGTGAATTCTGCTCTCACCGTGGGGCAGATCTGACTAACGCAGGAAAAGGGCACGTCCCTCAGAGCCAGCCCAAGATAATGTGAGTGAAAATGAATGTTTTCCTGACATCAAAGCATCCTTGGGGGCGCTGAGCTCTCAGCTTCCCCCTTTATCGTTGCATGGGGGCTTGGGGATGTGCCCTCAGCACTGACCTGCTCGTCCCAGCCCTGCCGACGGGAATCACTGCCTGATTCATGGGAGTGGGTGGAAAAGCAAAGAGGGTCCGTTGGGAGGTTTTTTTTCCTCGGGATTAACCTCTATCAGAGAGAGAGGATGTCAAAGGAGGGAAGCAAGTGGGCAGCAGGAGAGCGAACATCTGAGACCTGTGGTGGTGGAGAAACACTCAGTGTGGAGACAGATGACTGGAGGTAGTGAAAGATATGGGGGTGGCGTACTCTCTGTAAGAATTCACCGGGAAAAGGAGAGAGTGGTTTTACAAGTCAGAAAAAAGCCCACCCAACTGAATATTAAATAAGCATCTCTACTAAAAAAGCAGAATTCCTCGCAGCTTGTGCTCTGCCTTGGTGCCACTTGTTTACCAAGGACCGTTTCCCACCACCATCCGCTGTCAGGGATTGAGGGGGTGGTTAGACTGGACCAGCAGCAGGCTTCATCCCTAGTTCTGATCTAATTCCCTGAAGTTTGGGCAAGCTAAAGCTAAAAGTTAAGCTCAAGATGGTTTAGGAAAAGCCAAGACTGGAGACACAAACCAAGCATCTTGAAAGCAGAATGAGGTTTAGCTACAGCTGATGATCCAACTTTGAAGCAGATAAATTACTTTGCAAAAAGATTGGTACAGCCAAGCCCCTTTTCAATTACAGAAAGCTAACTCAATCAGCTCCTATTCTTTTTAAATAGATCCACTGCGTTTAAATGAATGTGCATAATATGCGGTCCATTTATTTCCAAGAACATTGCCGTGAAAGTTGCCTTATGGATTCACTGCAAAATCCTGAGTAAAGCAAAAAAAAAAAAAATCAATAGGAAGTATCCACCTTTCTTAAAAAGAAAAGCCATTTTTTCCCCTAAAAGTCAATTCATTTTGCTGTGGCACTTACTGACCTTGATTAAGACACTTTCAATGTTGTGCAGGGGCTTTTCTTCTTTTTCTTCTTTTCCCTGGAGGGGTTCAAGGCCAGGCTGCATGGGACTTTGAGCAACCTTCTCTAGTGGGAGGTGTCCCTGCCCATGGCAGGGGGGTTGGAACTGGATGGTCTTTAAGGTCCCTTCTAACCTGAACCATTGTACGATTCTATGATTCTTCAATCAGCCTGGCAGAAGTTTCTATTCTTTAGGCCACGGGGGTATCTACAGACTCAGAGGGACTTTGCTGGGGGCGAGGGGAAATCACAAAGCTGAAGCTCCTCTTTGCAAGTGAAGGGCAACAGCTTTTTTTTATTGCTGTTAATTGTGGGGTGGGGGGGGTCTGTGAATGTCCTTGCTGCCTGTATTGCAGCACCATCTCCAGATGCTGTACCCTCTCCCAGTATGACCAGTATATACTTGGTATGGCTAAATCAGGAAGATTGGCCAGCCCAGTCCAGCCTGTGGCCACCAGACCCTGCTGAGCATCCCCCACACCCCGATTTTGAGACAGTCGTTAGGATTTGAGATAAGGATTTAGTCTGGAGAAGACTGAGGGGGGATCTGATCAATGGCTATAAATACTTAAAGGGTGGGTGTCAGGAGGATGGGGCCAGTCTTTTTCCAGTGGTGCCCAGGGACAGGACAAGAG
>JAOXNO010000052.1:2207134-2220212 GCA_028565335.1 Limnodromus scolopaceus | reverse complement strand
TGAGGGACTGGAAGGGGCTCTAAGGTCTCCCCGGAGCCTTCTCTTCTCCAGGCTGAACCCCTCCAACTCTCTCAGCCCCGCCTCCCAGCAGAGGGGCTCCAGCCCTCCCAGCATCTCCGTGGCCTCCTCTGGACCTGCTCCAACAGGTCCATGTCCCTCCTGTGCTGAGGACTCCAAAGCTGGACACAGAGCTCCACATGGGATCTCACAATATCACAGTAGAGGGGTAGAATCCACCCCCCTCACCCTGCTGGCCACACTTCTTTTGATGTAGCCCAGGATACAGTTGTGTTTCTGGGCTGTGAGCACGCATTGTTGGCTCATGGTGAGCTTCTCATCCACCAGAACTCCCAAGTCCTTCTCCTCAGGGCTGCTCTCAATCCCTCCCGTGGGAGGGAAAACATTTTCACAAATATAATAAATACCTGTTCTGATCCAAAAGCAAAGTGCAATGTAGAGTTTTCTAACAAAAACAACCTACAGATTAATGCCTTAAATATTAACAAATCAATTAGTGGTCAGCACAGTAAAATAAATATGAACACATTGATTTATATTTCATTTCTAGCAGCAAAGGTCATTAACCTACTGGCCAATGTGACAGCTTCTCAGAAGTCCTGTTTCTTGGGTTTGGTACTTTGTTTAACATGAGAAAAAGATTCAATGGGTCTGGAAAGTGGTACTACAGCTGTACGGTAGTCTCTCCAGCCCCACGAAGTGTTTTCAGTATGTGTTTTGAACACTGATTTGGAGAACAGCTTTCACACAAAAAATAAAATCAGGATCCACCCGGTTTCTCACGCTGACAAGTGTGAGTCTGGATTGGCCTGAACTCTAACGATATTAGTGAGGTGGGGTGTTCTCTCTTTGCAGTCAACTATTTTCTATGCTGGAAGGAGAGTAGGAAGATTGGAAACCTTTAAGGCTGAAGAGGGAGAAGCAAGATTTGGTCACGTGTAGGGAAGGGCCACAACAGAGTACTGGGGCAAAGCAAGTCTCAGCTGCTTCTCCCAACAAGAAACAGCTTTTCTCCCATGTAGGAAACCTGTCCTTCTCTCGTCACTTGGGTCCCACTGTCTGTTTTATACCTGCTATAATAAATTCTCAGGATGATGGCATCCACTTGTTCTACTCCCTTGAGCAAAACAAAGCAGCTCCAGGTGTCTCTGTTCAGGGCAGGCTCCAGCTATTCCTCTAAACCAGGCTCAGCTCCACGCAGACAGGAGCCTGCAGGAACCTGCACCTCCCTGGCACACCCTGGTGTGCTGCAGCACTTTCACACCAGGAGGTAACAGCACATGGAGCAAACTGAGTTTTGACACCTCCAGCAGTCACTGGAAATGCCAAATGTGGCCAAATGATTGCTGGGCTGGGAGCAGCAACCAAATGAAAGCAGGGAAGGGTTGATTTTGGGGACAAATGAAAGCAGACAAAAACACCTTCTTGGTCCTAGCAATGAGCTAGACAACACCAGTACCTACAGCTCGTCCAGCTCTTCTTTTACAAAGTGTTGTTTTTCTGCTACTAATTGCAGCCTGTGGGAAATGCTACGCTTTAATTTACAGCAGGAGGGATGTTTAACGACAACGCGGGGATCACTCTGGTGAAACACACCGTGGGTAAGGCTCATCCAGCTCCCTCTCTCCCTGCACAGTGATGTCAGACAAGCAAAACAAAAGACAGAACACAAAGAGAAAAGCAGAGCCCTTCTTTGACTGCCAAAGATGAGGGGAAAAGGCCGATGAGAGATTTTTTGCAAGGGGAATGTTCTTCAAGGCCACACAGAGGGTGAGCCACGGGCAGGAAAGCGCAGAAGAAACAGAATTACAGGCTGTCGAGACTGCTCAGTGAGTGCTCTGCAACCTGGGCACCCGTCCTCCTGCCGTCTAACGTGCTCCAGTGCACAAAGCCCATTTCACTGGTCTTTGCACAAGGGAGGGGAGGGAATCCCATCGGAGAGGATGTCCGTTGCTCTGCCTGTATCTGCAGGGAAAGGATCAGCATGGAATGATCAGTACAGGGTTCCTTTCGACTACTGTGCAAGAGCTCACCTTGTCCAGATTTAGGAAGGCAGCGTGAAGGTTGTACCTGGTGCTCCGGTAGCTAAAGGCAACAATATTCCATTTCTGAGGAGCAGCCAAGTGCAACGAACCTTTTTGAGGTGGACTAGAAAGATGACTAAAAACCATCTGGATTTTTTTTGTTAGTTTACTCGTTTTTCATTTTTTAAGGCAAGAAGAAAGTCCTTTTGAAAAGCAAGAGGTGGGATCAGAATGGCAAAAAAAGGTGGCTGGGGGGAACTACCTTCAACATTATGCACTAGGTAAAACTTATCCCTGGGAAAATGCTACTGAAACCAACAGAACTGCATCTAATTCAACTTAATGCCTAAAAAGGAGTGAGGGACAAGCCGTGATGCTTCCTTCACCCCCTGGCTGGCCCTGCCACTGAAGTCGAGGAAGCTGTACCAATGTACAGCTGTAGCAGCGCAGTGGGGAATCAGGGCCAGCAGAGGTTACCTACGAGCTGCACTCACCACCGGAGCCACCGTTTGAGAAACACCGTGAACTAGATTCCAATTCACAGTTCCTGATATCCACCTAAACGAACAGAAAAATAAACAGCAGCCCTACTTCTGCTCTTCATCTTCGTTCTACTTTTGCTAAAAAAAAATCTAAACAGACGCACACCCTTTGGCTTTGTCTACATGTACGAAGCTGCTTAACAAGTTTCATGAGTACTTCTGCATGGCCAAAAAGCTGTTACTCAAACAATCATCACCCCTGACATTTATATCCTACCTAACTTTGGATTTTTGATGGTCCCTAAAACAGTGACATTCATGTCAAGGAATCGAATTAAAACCCATTCGCAGATGGGAAAAGAAAAAGGGGAAAAAATTAATCATATATTGGGTAGCTCTAGTCTAAAGGAGCTTTTCACCTCTCCTCTATAACACCCTTTGGGCTTTGTGCAGGGAATGGCATGGAAGTGGGACACACTGATATCTGTTCCCGAAGGTCTGGGCAGCCCTGCTCTCCCAGAGCAACAGAGCTGCAGGCCAGAGACCAACACTACAGGCCAGAGACCGATGCTTGCTCTCTTCTACATCAGTATGCAAAGAAATCACAGCTGACAGCTCCTTCCAACCTGTTCTCAACCCTACTCAAGCCTAAGGCAGAATGAAAGCAGAGTACATCTCATCTGAGCAGGTTTGCTTTCAAATTCACTTCATTAAGCCACTGAGATCCCCACAGACTCTCTTCAGGGAGATGAGCTACCCTCATGGTGCAGTAAGGTGCCCAGCCAACAACACCGAGAACCTTTTTTCATGGTTAACTGGTAGAAGAGAGTATTTCTGAATGGGGCTAATCAGCTGATAGCCAATGTCCAATGTTCAGAATGAAATCGGCATCGCAGAGGAAGCGGTAATAGGCATGACCCTCCAAGGAGGAGAGGTACGCACAGCCTTTCTACAAAGACGTGGAAAGAACTTACTCTGGCCTGTAACAAGGGCCACAAGCAGCAATTTGTGGATGAGTATACCACCTAATTCACACATTCACAGGCCCCTTTCCTGCCCCTCCTTTAAAAGCTGCCCAGAGATTCAGTCTGCTGTTGGGAGGCTTTCCGGAGCACTGCTCTGCGGTGTGCAAAGAGGGGAGTGGGCTTTGCACGTGGTCCACCTTGTGTGGTAGAACGACAGAAGTTCCCAGCACTTCTTGGGCTTTGCATATTCATGCAGAAGGCTGGGGAGAAGACAAAGTCCTCCCCGCCACTCAATACAATGAAGAGCCTTAGATAATTAGCAAACAAACATCGAAAACACTTCATGTCCTGCACAGCGTCGTCCTGCCAACTATGACAGAAAAAAAATCTAACCATACCGTTAAGTTTGCAGGTGTTACATGTATAGCTCGAGAGCATACTCCTATCGAATGGAGCACAAAGCAGGGCATGTGGCAAACAGCAGGCGAGAGACAAGCTGCTCTAGTTGCAAACTACTACCGAGGGTGGCGCGTCATTGTACATAGCCGAGGTTCTCCATCTCGTTCCTATACCGCTGTTCGGACACCTTGCTTTTATGCTGTTTGCTCTCTAAGTGCTGTCTGAACTCCATCTCCTCGCTGGCCCCAGCGTTGCACATGGAGCAGTAGAACTGGCCACTGGGGGTGACGCACATGGCCAGGTCCCGAGGAATCCTCTGGCGCGAGCGGGGGTTGAAGTAAGGACCTGAGGAGACAACAGAAAAGCCTGTTTTACCTATAAGAAAGGAAAAGCTTGAGGCAGCTCAGTGACAAGCTCTAAGCCCAACAAATGTTTAAAAACATTTAAACACTAAGCCTCCTTAACCGATTAGAGTCCGAACCTTATTTCCCCATGATTTCTCAAGTGAGATCCAGATTTACAGGGGTGTAGCACACAGAGGAGTGGTACTTGCTGGTATTTTCTAAAGCAGTAGAGTGGGCTTAGTGCCCCGGTCTTCATAAGAATCAAAAGGACTTTGAAAATTAGGAGCTAATCATTCAAGTGATGAGTCAAATCTTTTTTTTTTCCTTAACCCTCCAATTCCAGAATTAGAACCGTATTTTGACTAGAATAAGCTGCCTCAGTTTAAAATAATCACAAAGTGGTATTTGATAGAACTTTACAAGATTTATCTTTTCCACGTGACAGTGGTTAGAATGACAGGATTAAACCAAGCTTCACCAAGAATCAGGGTTTCAGTTAATACGTGCTCATAACACAACTCAAAATGAAAAAGAGAAACATATTCTGGGCTGGACACCATAAAACACACTTTAAATCATAGTAAAGAGGCAAAGTTAGTATCTAATACCTGAGGAAGGACTCTATTCTAGGAACAGATGGTCTTAGAGGGAGGCTAACGTGCTCTCTCATTCTGGTCATGGGAGTGCAAGCACAGGTCGATGTGCTACAGTAGGAGTCAAAGCACCTGGCCGCTTGCCATGAAAATAAAGCAGGAAAATTGTCACCACTTAGAGCAGCCTTAGAAACAGGCAGATGGTAAATTAAGTTACAAACTGAGAAACCGAACTAACAAGCAGGCTGACAAAACAAAGCAACTTTAGCAGCTGGGAAAAAAACATGCAGATATGAAGGATCAGCAGAGCTACGACCAGCTCCTTTCACAACCTGTCTTTGCTAAAAACAGACCTCAGAAACGGAAGAAAAACAAGCCTGTTTATTCATCGTTATTATTCCAACTATAGAACAGATGCAAGCTCCCAGTTACCTGTGTTGTTTTGAACTGTATACATATTCCTTCTGTTCTGCATCATCTTATATTCATTCCCTTCTTTCCTTGCCCTTCGTTTGCCTAGTTCCGATGCATCCCTGAAGATGAAACAAATATGAACAGCTGCAATTCAGAGTTTTCTGAGAAAAAAGACTGCCAGAGACACTGCCACATGCTTTCAGCCTGAGCGTGAAGTTGAACAATACCTACGAGAATGAGTTATTCTGTGCTTCTGCAAGACGCAGCCGTTTGGCATGATTTTTCCCTTGGTAGTGAGCCTGTGCCACAGCCGGAGAACTAAACGAGGCGTCACAAAGCTTGCAGTAATCATTCTCTGTGGCCAAGATCACCCGGCCACCTGGTTTACTGGATCCCATCTAGCAGCAAAGGGAGAGACAGCATGTGAAATACAAGAAGGTTAAATAGTTGAAATGTTTGAATCACAGGGACTGAGACCAGTATCATCACCATCAGGCAACAAGAGAGCTGGAATTAGAGCATATGGATTAGGACACTGTCAAGTGCTCCCCAAACCATTCTTACAAGAACTTCATTTTCCCTGCCTCATCCTCCAGGAAAATCTACAAATTCCTTGAGATCTAGACAAATCCCTGGCCTCAGATGGAGAGGAAAGCAATCTGAACAAACCCCCGGTACCTCTGCAATAGCTACAGAGGCTTGTTTACCTCACAGCAATGATTTAACTCTACTCCTGACTCCTGGGAGCTGATCAACAGTGCCTTTCCCACTGAGGAAGACCCACTGAAAGGTGAAGGTGCTCCTCTCTCCTATTTACAGCATTCCTAATCTCTCCAGAGCACCCTGTCTCTACTCAGCTCCCTGACCACAGTAAGAGATCAAAAACACAGTAGCAGAGCTGCCAAACCTCTGATCCTTACCCTGCAGGTAGGAGGATACCTGGATCAGGACTTCAGAGCAAGGACCCAGCCTTACAGGCACTGCTCCTGCCATACGAAGGATACCTTGCCTCTCTAGTCAGACCACACACCGATCGGGGCAGCAACCACGTCTCCTCGGCGCGTATCATCCAGAGAAAAGTGCTTTGTAAACAGTGCAGCAGCAGTGATTCATACAGCCATGTCACTGCGGCACTTGCCAAGTCGAGTTTCTTTCACATCTCCTTTGATATTCTTCAAGCTTAATAGACACAAACACACAATTCTGACTTTCTGTGCTACAACATGAATCCTCACACGGCCCCAGAGTAGTGTTTTTATTGCCACGGACCATTTTCTCCATTATAAAATGCATCAGAACCCCTAGCAGGTACAGTACCCACGTCCCATCACCTAGGACTGGACCCCACGCCCTCTTGATTCCGTTCTGTGAGATGCAAAGTCAATTTACATGGGACCGAGTCTCCCTCTGCCGGCTCCGACAGCCTGGATAACCGGCTGCCGCTTACAGCAAAAGCTCTTTGCTTTTCTACAGACAACAGAGGCCGATGCTTTGGGAAATGACAGGCACAGCTTCCATCCCAGCTGTGGTTCCCTGCACAGTCACATGCAAGAGCTGTTAAGTCCCATGACAAACAGAAGTGATGAAGAAGAAAGCAAAAATCATCTCTTTTGCCTTTAATGTGCCTGAGACACAATTAATCTGGATGACAGAGGGACCCGTCCATTCACGCTACACACAGGAATGAACGCTGCAAAAGGAGCAACAAAAGAGGAATTAGATAACAGCCCTGGGCTATGCGTGTAGGAGCACCTAAGCACTTTTTTTCCATGTAGGCTTCCCTCACACAATGGAGGGATGATTGTGCAGAGTGGGCGCCACACCCTTGCGTCCAAATCCAGCTCCAACAACGCTGTTTTATACCTGCCCTTAAACAACCACCATCAGCAGTACATCAGACGTAGCTAGGAATGAAAATAATTGCCATACAGAAATAGAACATTTCAAGTCCAATATTCTGCTGCAAGGGCAGATCAATATCTGCGGCTTCAAAGGAAAGCAAACAGCTCACAACAGGCCATTTCCACCATCCTGCACCATCAACAAGGAAAATTCTTTCCCAACTCCTACAGTAGTCCTCAAAGCGTGGGATCTAGTTACTCTTTTTTGGGGGCCAGGGTGACACGTAAGCAGCATGATCTCAGACACCTTTCCCATGTCTTACCTGAGCTGGAAGGGAGACAACCTGAGGTGGGGCAGGCTCAACCGAATTACTCATTCTGGCAGGTGCCGGACAGCTATTGGCAGCATAGTAATTTCGGAGTTTCTTACTGTGGTTTTTACCCTGAAAAGAGAACCCAGATTAATCAAGGTCCTCATAATTCTAATAATAGTATCTTACACTGAAAGAAAAAGGATTCAGAGACCAAAACAAGAAAGTGGCCATGAAGATGATGCCACAGGTAAAGGAGCAGCCGCTCAGAAAATAACAGCTCTGAACTTGAGAGATGCTGGCATCAACCCCCTTTCTCCAAAGTGCTCATCACCTAGCATGATCTGGCCTCATTTTCAACTGATTTTCTCAAATCAGTAATGTTACAATTAGTTCCTCAATCTGTTTCTATTTCACTTAAAACTAGCATTTTGTATTTTAAACATGAAATGTTAACTGTTTTGCATAGCTTTTTGACAGGCCTGAGCATGCACACGCTTCTTTTCAGAAGGTTGCAAGCATGAGTTAAAGCATGAAGTTGAATCTCAAAAAACCTGCATCACATTTTATTTTCTCTTGGACAACATATACTACAGTTCTTTTTGGTGCTTTGAGAACCTGACAGAGCTACACGAGAGTATGTATAAGTGTAAGGCATATGCATAAACGCAAGTTGTGTACTATAGATGTCCTCCTGCCCCCTCATGGCAGAAATACTGCAGAAATTAGACATTTAAGTGCAACACTAATTCAGCGTACACCTTCACTGGCACGATACCACTTTTCCAGGGCCAACAGCAAATCTGAGATCTCTATCTGGTGTCCTGAGGATATTGACAACCACCCTTTTGGATCTGGTGGCAGAGAAAGTTACAATCTCCAACTGTCACACAAATATAGCACTAGTAAGAGAGGGTACTAGTAAATAGTGTAACACATGACTGTGAAATATCTGACGTCTCAGCAAAGAAGCATAAGCAAACAGTCCCGAACCCATTTCAGACAAGTCAACCAGACCAGCCTGAACAAAATTAATTGGCTCAGCTGATGCTGTCCAAAGCAGATGAGAGAAAGTTTGCATAAATGGCCCCATCAGCAGACCAATCATGTGCATAACCTCAGGAAGGAGGCAGTGATCAGCACGTGGCAGCAGCTCCCTTTCCCAACTGCCCTGCTGGATCCAGCAGAAAACATCTGTCCAGGTCTTACAAAATCACATCTGTGGAATCAGACGTTCTGTTTTACTGGATGAGGGTACAGATGGAAAACAGATCGCATATACCAAAGGAAAATTATGAGCGCCTGTCTTTTCACCCATGCCATCTTGGTACTACTTCTCTGTCCCTGTGGACAAAGCTTTCACAGCACACTCCAGTGGTGACACCTTAAATGAAAGCCCTGCAGCATGTCTGGACGACCAGGAAATTCAAGCAGGATGAAGATATGTCTACAGAGCAGTTCTAGCCACAGCTTCCAGCCCATTAGAGGGTGCAGAGGTAGCTTCAGATGAGGTAACTCAAATGCTGCTGCTGGTGGTGTGCAGCCACCTCAACGTAGCACTCAAAATCCCCTTGAGAAGCCAAGTTAGTCCTCATGCATGAGCCCACACTCCACTCTGTGCTGCCACAGCAACGCTACTGGCAGTGGGTACATCTACAGAAGCTGCAGATGCAGAAGCCCTGAAAGCTGCGCCTCCTGCTCCTCTCCTTACCTGGTAATGAGCCTGGGCTTGTTGTGCTGAATTCAGAGTGACATTGCAAAGCTTGCAGCACAGGGGCTTACATAGTTCCTCCAGCATAGGGTCCTGCTCCACCACCTTTGCAAGTTCTTCTTCTTGTGTGTGATGAAAGGATGGCCCCAGTCCGAGAGATTTTGGTGGGGACAGTGGTGAGCTGGCTCTTGGCCTTGTAGCCACTGACATAGGAAGAGATGAAGGGTGCTCAGGATGAGGAAGAAGTCCTGCTTGCTGTAGAAGAATCATTGGCCAGGAAGACTGTGGGCATGCTACTTCTGAAGGATGAGGAGTCTTCTTCAGATCTAGACCAGAGAGACACAAATGCTGAAATAAGCAGCACTTAACAGGAACACTGATGAGCCAGGGGACAACTTCCGTACCTTCACTGCCTCTACTTTATGCCTTTTCACAATGCCAAGCAGGATAAAGTCAGTTTATAACACTCTAAACAAATATCACAGTAAGCAGAAGAGTGGGAATCAACCTGAGCAGACTTTGTTGTATGCAGTCAGCTCCCAAGGGCTCTCCTCCGTGGTCTTGTTGAATGACCTTGAGTTATTTCTCCTGTTTCCTGTGCTAACTACAACTGATGCAACATTTAAAACTGTATCTTCTTCTTCTGCAAAATGAAGAGCTTATCCCATATTAACCTTTATTCAATTATTTCTTGGTTAATTCAAGTTCTTAGAAGTAACCCTACATTTCCAACAAGGGGTTCCGAGAGGCTTATTTAATTGAAGTTTATAAATCACATCTAAAGCCTGGATGAACATCCCTAGAATAATGCAGAGCAGTGGCATTATGAATCGAGACACAGCTACTTTTGTTAATGTTGTATTAGCTTCTTATCATAACAAATCCTGTCCACAGCTATGCTGGGATGGAGAGAAGCACTATCTTTGCAGATCACTTCCAGCCAGGGCCCCGCTGGTAGCCACCATGTTTACGCTCTGCGCTTTGCTCGTTTAAGCAAACACTTGAGCCACATTTACATTTTAAAATAACACTTCTGGAAAATAAGGGAAAAGTAAACTAAATGCCACCTTTGTTCCTGAGTAGCTTTTGAAAATAGAACTTGACTTCAAAGGCATTTAGGAACCTGGAGGAGCAGATAGCATTTATCTGGGATAACTTCTGGGATTTTCAATCTGCTAAAATTAGCAAGAGATAAATACCTTGCTACATTCAAGCTCTGGAAAATCCTGGTTGATGCCTGCATTTTTAGTACTGTACTACCTCTGAAAGCCTGGCTCCAGAGAGGTCTATGTTCTCTCAGGAAAAATAAAAAATAATTTAAAGAAGAAAACCAAGAAAATCAGTGGGACTAAAGCGCTCAGGTGACACAAGCATTTCTGAAATGTTTACCTCTAAAAACAGATTTCCAAATAATATAAGACTGAAGACAATTTAATTACTACTAGTAACTAAAGGTAAGGAAAAAAAGATTTTTTTTTAAAAAAAGAGCATGCATTGCCGTGGGGATAAGCTTTTAAGAGAGTAATAGAGCTGCCAGGAGTTTTTATGTTTTTAAATAGCCCTGCACCATCCAGGCTCTGAGAAATTCCAGGAAAACTAAACCTAACATGATGTGACCGTAAAAACAAAATCAAAACACCGTCATGAAAACTAACTGTACCAAGATGAAATGGAATCCACAACAAAGGAGGAAGCCGGGACACAGGAATGGCGCAGGGCAAGTCATCCATCAGCAGTGTAAATGCTGTGGTGTTACCTAATCGCTCTCCAACAGTCAGCATTTGCTTTCCTGGTTAAGCGGAACTACGGACAAAGATTTTGCTATCTTGAATTTCCTCAGCTAGTACTCTGTAGACAGTCTAATTGATTTCAGTGATGCTACTAACAAAACACGTTCGTATTCATGATGGTTAAATACATTATAATGCAGGCCTATCAAGGCAGTTTAGATCAACTATGCGAGCAGGTAAGCATGTCATCCAATTTCAGAGTTTTACTTCACCACCATAATGGGCCTTTTACCTTAAAATGGGAGTAAATTACAGCTGAGTACTTCACAGGGCAATAGAATGAGATCTACAGTAAATGGCAGTTGGGATCCATTTGCTTAATTTTGCATGAGTGTTTGTTGCATCAAGTCTTCCATACCCAACGGTCACAGATGGGATTTGTCATATACCAGCGAGGACATAGTGCTTACAGGATCTGCATCCCCAGGGGAAAAGGATAACGTAATATTCTTAGAAAATCTTTAACTATGAGGCTATTTACTGTTCCTTAAAGCAAACGGTAGGCTGAAGATAAAATTAAGGCTGCATGAGCACTTTTAAAATTAGAACTTCCTGGCCTGGCATATGCAACTGATTTTCTTCTAATGGTCATCTTTCATCATTGAAATTGTTCAAATTACATTGATTTCTTTCTTACAGATCTTATTTAAAAGGAAAAAAGCATCACCACTCCAATTCAGCTTATTTACATGTCGCTTTAGACCTCCACTGCTGGTTGCTACAGAGACCCTGTCCAGAAGGTAACAGGACATCTTTGACTCCTCCTTTCCCTTCACATGACAAGCTGCAAAATCTTTACACTACAAAACAGCAAAGGAATGAGGAACCTCTGTCACCAAGGCCCCATAACGGTACAGCCTGAGGCAGGGCAAGGACCTACAGCTCTCCAGGGTGAGCTGAGGAGACATTCTGCTTCAAGACAGTATCTCTCAGATCTCAGCCATGCCTTCTATCAGCAAGGATGTACTTCCACTCGGTGCCAGTTGTCCTCAAGTGGGTGTAAGGGAGGGAGACAGGCACACAGCCCTCTTCACTGTTTCCAGATTGGGACATCTCAAGGGCAACACTGAAGAAGACGACCCAGGCTCCATGCCCTGAGTACCACAGCCTGGTAGGATCCAGGCACTGCTGGTGGCACAGACCACAAAATCATAAAATGGGTTGGGTTGGAAGGGACCTTAAAGACCATCCAGTTTCAACCCCCCTGCCCTGGGCAGGGACACCTCCCACCAGACCAGGTTGCTCCAAGCCCCCTCCAACCTGGTCTTGAACCCCTCCAGGAATGGGGTAGCCACAGCTTCTCTGGGCAACCTGGGCCAGGCTCTCACCACCCTCATAGTAAAGAATTTATTTCTATTATCTAATCTAAATTTCCCCTCTTTCAATTTAAAACCACTACTGCTTGTCCTATCACTACACTCCCTGATAAAGAGTCCCAAATCACAACCAGACATCTACGTGCCACGTGTCCCCACCAGAATTAGTTTTTAAATGCAGTTGAGGCAACTAATAACAGCGATAGAAATCTATACAAATGATGAACAAGTTGTGGGTTTGGTGCGTTTTTTCAAGACAGGAAGCATTTCTTTTCCATTCCGCTTGTAACTCAAAACAGTGATATCACTTAACCTAACTTTGCCAGAAACTTCACCCTTGGGTATAGACTGTGCCCACAGAAATTCACTCTGAAAGGCAGGGGCATTTTATAATGCTGCAGGGATCGAAGCCAGCACACCAAATCAGTATAATTTTATAATGCAGGGATTGAAGTCAAACACACATCGTCCACAATTCCACCCTAGGGCACAAGGCCCACTAACCCTCGGCTGATGAGGATGCATATTTAGTCACCCAGAAGCAGAGGGCAGTTATCATCTCTTAGGTCAAAGTGGTATCAGAAACCATGCTGTAAATCCTGACATCCTAACAGACATTTCTGCAAAGTCTTGAGGATAGAGTTTAAGGGGGACAAAAAAAAAATAAAATAAAAAGCCCTGGTATCTATTACCTTGGAATAACTGCAGCCTGAGCAAGAATTCCATGGAATTGCCAATGCAGAAATAAAGCCAGCACCAAGGAGAGGCAGACACCGCCATCCCCACCACCCAAGCAGCTTAAGCAACCCCTGAACAGGGCAAAAACCCGGCGAATCCCCCGGTAAAACCGTACCCACCGACAAAGCCGCC